>ML784780.1:467447-486672 GCA_009831015.1 Picea engelmannii | reverse complement strand
GAGTCAACACTCCGCCAGGTGAACTTGTGGGAGACTAAGGGCTCTAAGGAATAAGGCCCCCGCCTTATTGCGCGCCCCTTAGAATCATCGTGAGCGACTGTCGCAGTCTTCCCTCATGGCATCGTTGATCCTCTCGAACTAGGTAATCGTTAACCTATAGTTCGAGCCATGGCGGGAGTGCTAGTAGGCTGTGGCAGGGATGTTGTCCACACCTCTCCCTCAACCTCTCTGGAATCATGTGTGGCCCCTTTACTCCATATGTGAGTCTGGTCGGCAAGCTATCGTCAGCCTGCATCATCGAAAATCTACCTGTCAACATCATATCATCAAATCAATGAAATATCACAGTAAATAAATCAACCCAAATAGCACACTCCCTGACTCAATCCGGAGTCCAAGGGGTTCCATTGATGCCTCTGCATCCTCAAGATCCAAAACCCTGCACACTCAATAAAAATGAGTCAATAGCACCTGTCTACGTCAAAGCAGTAAAACATCATGTCGTCTATCATCACGCATCATAATCAAGGATAAATGTTTTAACATCATAACAGTCCAGATCACTTGCGAGCAAGTGTCCTCAAAGAATAAGTTTTCTCAGTGCGCCAGAGCGGGATGTTACAGTTATAAAGGACAAATACCTCCCTCATACAACAACAAAAAATTGGTTTAGGTCTCAATCATTCCATCTTAAGGCAACATCTAGAATCTGGGGAGGGTTATTGAAATCAGTTCATTTAATCAACCACTGGTTGAGTTGGAACCCGAGATCGGTTCAGCTCATAGCACTGGGAAAGACATGATCCTCGGAATGGGGGGAAATTATTTTATCTCATTAAATCTGATATCTTCTCTTCATAACCAGAATATTACATGTTGGTGTGGGCATGGAAGTTCGTAACAGACAACAATTCTCCTCTTCCTGGTTTAATATTAATGATTTAGACCTTATCAGTGATCTGGCCAATGAATGGGAACTTTTCAGAAGGGCTCTAATTGACTCTGGAGAATATCTTCGGGACAACGAAGATTCATTGATTTGGATAGGTGGTGATAACTCTAGAGTCCCCGCTACAAAAAAAAATTACTGGGCCATTCTGTCTACAAAAAATTTGAAGAAATTTAGTGGATAGAGAAGAGCATTCTGGAAATGGAAAATTCAATTAAAAATTAAACTTTTTATTTGGTTGGCAGTGGAAGGAAAGATTCTCACCTGGGATACCCTTCAATCCAGAGGATGGGAAGGTCTTGGTTTATGTTATCTATGTAATCAAGAATTTGAAAATATTGATCATTTATTTCAGCATTGCCCTTTCACAAAGTCTGTTTGGGATAAGGTGAGAATTATACAAGGTTATCAAAACAGTTGGAATGGTAACTCACTTGCGGAGTGTTTCAAGAATTGGTGTGAGGATATGACTATTTCATCGACATTCGTTGCTCATATGTGTTGGTTCTTATGGATCGAAAAGAACAGAGCCATTTTCGAGGAGAGCACTCCTTCTCTTCATGTTGTGATCTTTTAGTCCCTGGTGCTTCAAATTGGCAATGATGTACCAAAAAAGGATAAACTCCCGAGAAACAATATGATACCTCAACATAGCAATATTACAGTCGCTTATTTTGATGGGGCTTCCTAGCTTGATGGTTTATGTTGCGGAGTGGGTGGAGTTATAAAATTTCCATATTTTTCAGTTATTAGATGGGTATTTAACTATGGCAGAGAAACTAACACAAAAGCAGAGCTTATGGGGGCTTGGGCAACTCTCAATTTGGAATTACATCTTTCAATCAAACGCTTGCAAATCTTGGATGATTCTAAAGTGGTGATTGAATGGTTGTCCAATAGAGGTAGTCTTCAAGTCTGTGCAATCGAGGGATGGAAAGCAAGCATAAGGGACATGATAAGATGTTTCAATGTTGTCAGTTTTGATCACATTTTCAGGAACTCCAATAGGGATGCAAATCTTCTATCTAAACATGCGCTTGGAGAACCAGAAGGAAGCATTATATATTTTTCTTGGTCCAATGGTATTGCTGGGCATAAGAGTCATATTAGCATTTACTAGTATTGGTGTCTGGGTTTTTTGTTGTGTTTTTGACTGGCAGTTTCTTTGCCAACTCCTGGAAGTTTTTTGAATTGTAGTAGTTTGGTATCTTTTTGAGAAGGACTCGGTCTCCTCTCATAGTTTTATAGTCATGTAATGCCTCTTATTAAGTGTTTTGTTATGTTTTATTGTAGACCTTATATGAGCCCAATAGTGGAAACAAAGATGTAAAAAAATTATATTTCTAATATAATTGAGATAATTTTCCATTGAAAAAAAAAGCTTCAAAATATTAAAACAAGCAAGTTGAAATGTGTCTCAGCAAATAAAAAGTTAGTAATCCATCTTTTTCTTATATTTTGAATTTTATCAAAATATTTTAAAATATATTTGATTTTAGAGTTAATTTGTAATATAAAAAGCATGTTCATAATACTAATTGGATTTTATAGTAATGTATCACATTGACAAGAATTTTGAAAATGTTTAAATTCATTTTTTGTTTCCTATTGAAACAAGCAATTGAAACAAAAAAAAATGTTGCAATTTTATGATGAAGGTTAATAAAAGTTGTGAACTGAATTAGTGTTATGAAAATTTTCATTGTAAATCAAAATTCATTTGCAATGAAAACACACATAATCGCAATAGTGAGTCATTTTAAATACTAATTTTTAAATGAAATTTTTACAAGTGAATGATATTATTTGATGATTAATAATGATGCACATATGATTGATGTTCGGTTATTGAGGTGAGTAAATAACAAAGTTACTAATTTAATGAGAACTTTCAAAGTTCTCGTTTTTTAGAGGTCGCATTTTTAATCCACGTTTCAAAAAATGGTGCTATCGGTTACCAACTTAATGAGAATTTTCAGAGTTCTCGTTTTTTAGAGGTCGCATTTTTTACCCTCGTTTCAAAAAATGGTGCTACCGGTAGCACCATTTTTTGAAACAAGGGTAAAAAATGGACCTCTAAAAAATGAGAACGCTACCGGTAGCGCCCTCTTTTGGGGGATGGTTAAAATTTAGGCTTGTGTGACATCACAACCTTGAGAATCGATACCGTTGTGGACAAAACCCTTAAAATATACCCTTAAATTCTTACTTGTTTGAAATCATGGCCATCGCAAAAACTTAAAACCTTAAAATTGACAGTGAATCAAAAAGTGATGCTACCAGTATCACCCTTTTTTGGGGGGGGAATTAAAATTAATACGTAATGGAAATCGTGGCCTTGAGAGTTGGTAACATTGCTGAAAAGAAATTCGAAATTGACTCCTAAAACGCTACTTGAAAATTTATATATTTATTTATATATATTTATTTTTTAATTTTTAATTTACATTAAAAATAAATAAATTAAAAAATTAAAACTCTACAAACCAATATTAAAAATAAAAAAACAAAAAAACAAAAAACAAACCACATGTTTTAAAAAAAAATTGGCAACCCAATTTGAAATAAAAAATATATATATGAGAAAAATAATGGAGAAAAGGAAAAAGTAGGAAAAAAAATAGATTTTTTTTTTAAATGACTTGAAAAACACACAAAATTATGCCCCCTCCTTGCAATTCGTTTCAATTTTAATTTTTTATTTAATAATTTTATTTATTAATTTTTTTTAATTTGTTTTAAATTTTACTTATTATTTAATTTTTTTAATTAAATATGTTTTTATTTTTATTTTATTTTTAAAGTAGGATTAAAAATAGTTTTTTTAATTGATTAAATAAATTTTGTTTTTTGTTTTTTTGTTTTTTTGTTTTTTTGTTTTTTTGTTTTTTAATGTATATTTTAATTATTTTTAATGGTTTTTTTTTTTTAAATGTTTTTGGTTTTTGTTTTTTTGGTCTTTTATGATTTTTCTAACTTTGTGTGTTTTCTTGAGTGATTTAAAAAAAATGTATTTTTCTTTTATGTCCATGTTTTTTTTTTTCAAATTGGGTTGAATTTTTTTTTAAACATGTGTGTTTTTTTCATTTTTTTTTAAATATTGTGGAGTTTTATTTTGTTAATTAATTTATTTTTAATATAAATTTTAAATAAAAATAAAAATAAAAAAATATATCTATAAATTTTCAAGTAGCGTTTTAGGAGTCAATTTCGAGTTTCTTCTCTATGATGGTACCAACTCTCAAGGCCACGATTTCAATTATGTATTAATTTTAAATAAATAAATAAAATGAGTGATATTGGTAGCATCACTTTTTGACTCGAGGACAAATTTAAGGTTTCAATATTTTGTGATGGTGTTAATTTCAAACAAGTCGGAATTTAAGGGTCTATTTTAAGGGTTTTGTCCGCAATGGTATCGATTATCAAGGTTGCGATGTCAAACAAGTCGGAATTTTAACCACCCCCCAAAAAAGGGTGCTACCGATAACACCTCTTTTTAAAACGAGGGTTGATTTTAGTGTTTTTGACAAAAAAATATGAGATTTTTGGACCAAAGTTCTTGTTAAGTTGGTAACTATGTCAAATTTGTTAACGTGGATGGATGATGGATTTTGTATTGTGGTTATGTTGAACTATGGATATTTGGTTATGGATTTTTTAGTTTAAATGATGAGATTGGTTGTGAATGGTCGAATTGGCATTGATCGATGATTAAATGATTTCTTGAATTATGAATTGTTTTGTTTGGAGGGTTATTAGTTCTAGAGAATGTTATGTGGATAATCTAATTAGTGAGTATTTCCTAGAGATCATTGATTGATTTGAACATATGACCTTAGATTGAAACTCAATGCTAATTTGATGTTGGCATATTGAATATTTGAATTTAGAGTGATGTTGATTGTTGGTGATTTGGTAAATATAGGATCTTGAAGTTGTATTGATTGTTGATATTAACAATTGTATGATATTGACCTCAAAGTGCTATTTTGGTGATACATAAGCCCTTGATAGGCGAGACATGATTTTTTATTATGACATTTGGTTTAATGGTTGATCTTTGATTGATATTAATCATTGGATGATCTTTTGGTATCTTGAATGATTGAGAGTGAAACTTGTTTGCTCTAATGAATGATTGGCATTTGTTTTTGTATTCAAATGTATCAATCCTCAATTCATAGTGTCTCAATAATATTGTTTGGGGGATTGTATAGTACTTGATTGATGGTGAAATTGATTGATCGATGTTACTATGAAATTGTTGTTTTGTGTTGAATTGACGATGTATGTTCTAACTAAATAATGATTAGTAGTGAAATGGTTAATGAGTTCAAATGATGATTCTTGAATGGATTTCCAAGAAATGTGCGCAAGTTCGATGACATGTTTTCATATTGTATGGATTCATTAATGGCTCTTAAAATTTAGTTTGATTAATGTGGTGCTAATGTTACATAATCCAATGGGTCTTCAATATTTTTGCTTGTGTATGCAACTTCTTATATATTCATATGTTGGAAGGATGTGCTTAAGGCATTGATTTATTGAGTGTCGAACATATAAGCATTGATTTGGAAATTGAGTTGTTGAGTTAATGACGTTTGATTTTGATAAGAAGTATAATATGGGGACCATAGTCCAAAATGTGTGAAATGGTTCTTCTCATTACAAGTACTTATGAAAATATTAGATTGGAAACTACTAGTTATTATTGAAAATTATGAAACTTAGTGAAATGTCAGGAATGCCAAGGGAAGCATTTATTCTATGGGTAGGAGGATGTAGTATTTGTCCCGGGCATAGTGGTTGCGACAATGTGACACATTTGGGGATTGTCACACCTAGCTTATGATTAGTCTCTAATGATTAATTGATGCTTAGACTTATGATACATGATGTTGTTTTCATTACATGTGACTAGGCTTATAGATGTGTTGATAATGGATGTATGATACTCGTGGTTATTTATAATAGATGACTAAAAGATGTATTCATGACCTAGCTTCTAGATCCACTCTAACCAATGTCATATGCCAAGAGTAATCAAATGATTGTTTATTAGATATTGAGGTTTATGCATTTCCAAAAGAGGGACTTCTTGCTAAAAAATAGTGGTTTCACATAAGTTGAATATAAGTTACCTATGTGGGGGGATCAAAAATAGTGGTTGCACCTGAATTGACTATAGGTTACCTACGTTACTCGAGTAATGCAAAATTTTCATTTGGGGGTCAAATTTTGAAAATGTTGCCTTGGAAGTGTGTGGATAGCATGGTCACCTTGGTATTCCCAAACATTCTTTCCAAGACCAACAACACACAATTTTTCTACTAAGTTTCCACCCCACCCTGGGGGCCAATTTGTCATGTGTCATTAAGTGGCTTTGAGCCATAGAGTGGCAATTCATCGCAAAACAAAAAATGAGCTTTGGATCAAAAAAGTGTTGATTCCATTGGTTTCGTGACATTAGGGTATTTCTCGGAGCACCCTTCTCTCACAAGTCGCATGGCCCAATGCTTGTTTTTTCAATGATTTTTGAAACTAGATTTTTTCCCAGTGAGAGGTAATCTAAAATTTGCCTTTAGGGGCCACATTTTGAGAATGTTTCCCCATAAGCATGTGGATAGTGTGCTCACCATTACCTTGCCTAAACATTCTTTCCAAAACTGACAACACACAATTGTATGACTCGCTTTGTTTTGTTTACCCCTAAGACCAGTTTGTCATGTGTCCTTAAATGGATTTGGGCTATGAGTTACAACTCACCATAAAATGCAAATTGAACCTTGGATCAATGAATTGTTGATTTTGTTGGAACTGTAAGACAAGATTATTGCTAAGGACACCTCTCTCTTGCAATTCTTATGGCCAAATGCTTGTTTCTTTCGACAATTCCTAAAATTAGTGTTTTTCCTAGTGAAAAGCAATGCAAAATTTTCATTCAAGGCTCAAATTTTGAAAATTCTTCCCCAAAAGTGCGTCAACAATATGATCACCTTGGCCTTACCCAAACACACTTGTTGGAACTAATGAATTTCCTAAACAAGATGGTATGTCATTGAATGCAATCATTTTTTTCTATTCCCAAAATGGGCACCCCCACTAAACATTGACCTTTATTCAATGAAAAGAAAGAGTCTAGGGAATAAAAACCTACCCAGCCACCATGGTTAGTAATCTGAATGTGTGTGCCTATTTATTTCCCCTAGAACACGGTAAACATATCCATGGTTATGCATAAAGAAGTGCATTTGATTTAGTGAGTGGGGCCATTACCTAACACATGTTGGCTTAGTAGTTGAGCTCATTAGCTAGACACTATAAACATAATCAAAACAAATAACAAATATAGAATCCATGACAAAATTCACCATGGTTTACATTACTTGAGATACATTTGTGGGTAATGCATTTGTAGACATGTATGACAAATACATTACATAAGATACCTTATGCAATGAATTCACAACTATTAATGTAACAATGATGAATATATATAGGTTATCTATATAAGAAAACAACACATAGCTTGACTCAAGACATTGGATACAAGAGTATGATAATAATGGATTGTATTCAAGTGGTGAATACGTGTATAGGAAACTTGGTTCTATCAACACTATGATTGCTCATTATCTTTCCACAATGGTATAATCATCCTTTTTGTATTCAATTGAGGCCTAATTAAGACCTTAATCATCAAGGAATTGGTTCATTGGTGAGGTAAATGAATATTAATTCATATGTCAAGGTTCCATTCATTTGTTATGGTTTGTCCCACCTAAATTACCTAATGTTCAAAGGGATAATATTTGGTAAATATTTAGGAGATTGTGGAAAAATAGGTACCCCTCAAAGCTAACACTTAATCCACACTTAGGGTATGTTTTTTTTTAAGCATTTCAAACAAAATAAAGGAAGAAACAAGAAGTAAAATGTAAAGGGAATAGGGGTAAAACCTAATACTCATCTAATCAATGATGTGTTCCACACCGAGTGACTCCTCTATGACATGAAACTAGATTTATAGGTGCATTAATTTAGCCTTCATGTCTAAAAAAGTACTCATATGAGGCCTTATAACATTATCTTCAAACAAATAAACTAAATATATTATGTCGCCAATTACCTCCACCACATGGATTGAGACCAATACCAATACAACAAAGAGAAATCTTATGCATATTGTAACCATGAACCATCAGGATACTAAACTTCCCATGGAACCATACCAGTATGTGACAAAACCCTTGTTTGGAATGAAAGGTAGTAAGCAAGTAGTCCATGGTGTCTTGGTCAATTTCCTCAATTTTTCAATGGCATGAGCCTTGCTAGGAACCATATGAAAGATTATAATCCCCCCTAGTGATGTAAAAAGGGCCTAAGGTCACATTAATGGTTAATGATAGATATGTATGTTGGCCTTTTAATTTAAAGTGGACTAGGTCCACTATGTTAGCTATTAAATGAGGTTCATTAGGTAGTTAGAATTCAATCATTGTAATAGGGGTCACTAGTGGTTAGGGTTTGGGTAGATAAAAATTATTCATAGAGGTATGTAATATTTTGTAAATAATTATTATTGTATTGGATCACTACTCATTTAGAGGTTCCCTTCTCGAAGAGACAAGTAAACATTTATCTCCTTTTGGAATATCAATGAAAGATTCAATACTTTTATTAGCTCTCATTTACTTTATGTAGTTTGAATCATCTTAAGCACTAAGGATCATAACAAGTTCTTTGATACCACACATTTAGAGGTTTCCCCCTCAAAGAGGCACATGAACATTGAAATCCTTTTGGAATATAAATAAAAGGTTCAATACTCTTGTTATGCCTCATTTACTTTCTATAGTTTGAATCATCTTAAGCATTAAGGACCATAGCATATTCTAATACCATAAGAAAAATTATTTACACTATATCTAAAATATATTATCATAATGGACCTTAATAGGGAACCTAGAAGAGGAACTTGGGACAAAATAGTGTCATGAAATGCAATCATTGTTGGTCATTTTCAAAATGGTCACCCCTATGAAACCTTCAAATTATTCAATGAAATGAAAGTCATAGGCATAAAACCTTACTCAATCGCCATGGTAACAATGTGTAACAACCAAAGTAGCCTATTGTATTGGGTTTGTTACAACAAAATTACACACGTATCTCTTCTTTTAAACAACAATTAACTATCCAAAATCACATATAAACAACAAAACATCAAAACTATTCTATAGCATTAATAATAGTGGAAGCAAGTAAATCATAGAATTGACCTATATCTAATCGCCCTGAGAAGTCCACTTCTTGGTACAATTCATGCCTTCTATACTTGGGCAACCAATTGTTGGGGAATATGCACTCATGAATGCTTGTCCTCCCAACTGACATATAGCTAGTGATGCCAGCGGTACACCCCATGTTGGGATCTTAATCTCGAGAAAAAAATTATTAGGTTCCTTATAAAAATCAAGAGAAAGAAGGTCTATGTCAACAAAAAAAGAGAAATTCATGAACCTCCCAATGGTATATGGAATTTTTAATGCAATTGTCAACACCTCCCTAGAGGCTTGCGATGTGACAAGGGAAAATAAAATCCCCTTACTATAGTGTGAATATCACTGGTAGGCATATGGTGCCCCCACACAACCAAGTCTAGGATGAACACCTCTCATAGGATATAATGTATCCAAGCCCTATCTACCATCCAATAGATATGCTAATTCCTACTCTCCCTCGAGTAAGGCTTCTCAAGGATCAATAATCCTAAGGAAAATATCTACAATCTTAATTCCCAAATATCTATCACAAGTACTCCCTTTCAAGCATAAGTCTCAACCCCCTAAAATGTATCGTCCCTCACTTTTAAATAGGTTAAGAGGTAGGTAAGGTTGTATCTAAATATTAGGTCTCATGGTGACTATTCACAAGGTCACATCATTATCTCTCTGAAGCTAGAAACCATAACAAAAGGTATTTCACATCAATAAAGCATGATAATCATATAAATATAGTTTATTTCCATACCCAAGGACATCCTAAAGCGATAACAAGAATATTGAGGAATATATCCCATCCCTTGGGAGTACATTGTCCTCCACAACCAATAGTGAACCATTCCAGCTGCTCTTAACATTTGATGAATGTCAATGCAAGTTATGAGAACTAAGTAATCAAAGAACATTTCGACCAACTACAAACATGTTAGTATTCACATGTTCCCATAATGATTTTCAATCCAATCCTGACAATTGACAAATATTAGGGCAAGTCCTAAACCAAGCAATATCCATCACAATTTATTAAAGCAAATACTAAAATGTCAACATGTTAACAACTTACAAATAGTGAAAAAATTGGCTTGGGAACATTACAAATAGCTACATGTAGTGGTAATGCCAATCTATAAACCATGAAATCAACACGCTCCATGATCTCATAAGGCTCGCAATACCATAGTGCTAATTTCTTCCATATGTCTAATCTTAAAAAACTTCACTTCAACTTCACCCTAAGAAATAATTTATCACCAACATGAAGTTCCTTTCTAACTTTTTCTTGTCCATGTGACTTTTCTTCTTATCTTGTGTCACCTACAAATTCTATTTGACATGCTTCACCATTACTTCCATTTCTTCTAAAGTCACACTACCTTATGTTCTTCTAACCTCCAAATTATCCCAATTGGTGAATTACACTCTCGTAAAATGATTCAAAAGAGCTCATCTTCAATGAATGGTGATTACTATAGTTAGATTAAAACTAAAAGAGGAAGATAGTTCTCCCAACTTTTAGGTTGTTTCGTCATATACATGGAAGCATGTCTTCTAACCCTCAATTCACCCACTCAACTTGATCGTATTTCTCTGGATGATATGATGTAGTAGTTTAACTTAGTTCCTAGTGCCTAAAACAAGTTCTTCCAAAACCTAAAAGTAAACTTTGGATCTCTACCTAATATAATAATCTTAGGAATTCCATGCAATCTTACCACTTCCTGAATGAAAATATGAGCAATATCACATTCACGATGAGTAGGATTAACCAAGAAAAAGTGTGAAACATTAGTTTGTGGATCCACTATACAAAGATGAAATCATTGGTGTGCAATGTCCTTAGTAGACTAGTGATAATGTCCATGGGAATATCTTCCCACTTCAATTCAAGTATACTCAAAGGTTACAATTTCTCTATTGGATGTTGATGCTCAATTTTAATTTGTTGACTATTAAAACGCTTAATTGCATAATTTATTGCATGTGTTTTGAGTCTCAAACAAATGTACCCCTTTTTCATGCCCATGTATGTCCATTAATACCCAATATGACCAAAGTAAGTATTATTATGTGTCTCATACAAAACTAACTATTGGAGGTCTAACTAATTCATAACATAGATATGAGCCCTCCACAACAAGATTCCATCATCTGCCAAGTGATAACATTATTGTTTATTAGCATCCTTTTTGTTCCATTTTTCCCTTCTCGACAAATCTCAAGCAACTTCTTGATACAAACTATCCCTCTTGGAATGTTGTCTAATCAACATCCTCAAATCAGTTTGGGCTTGCAATATAATATCCATGTCTTCTCCTACCTAGTGCATCTGCCACCTAATTTTTGTAGTCCTTACTATGTTGAACCTCATAATATTAATTGCTAAATAATTCCGCCAAATACTATTGTCTATCATTCAACTCGAGATGACTTTGAAAATACCTCAAACTCTCATGATTAGAATGCAACTCAAACTTATGTCTAGTCAAATACTGGTCCTAAGCCTTCAAAGCATGAACAATCATAAAACGAATTAGATCATGTGTAGGGTAATGTTTCGCATGATTCTTTAACTTCCTTAATTAATAGCTAACCACCCTTCCATCCTACATAAAAACTCCACCAATAATTTCATTACATGCATCAATGAAAATACAAATTCTTTATATCAATCACGTAACACTGGAATGGTCGCAGTAGTAGGGAATCTTTTCAATCCTTGAAATCTTTCACCTTGACTCTTCGTAAAAAAAACACTTATTTTCATTTCCACCAAGATAAGAGTCCCACAATCTTCAAGAAGTTCTTAAAAAACCTTTTATGATACCTTCCCAACCCCAAGATATTTTTTACTTCAGCTGCACTTTTAGGAATTTGCTAATGTAAGATGGCTTGAATATTTTTTACGATCAACTTTGAGTCCTTCCAAATTAACATTCGCTAATTATTGAATATCTTCCTTGTTGTGGACACAAACACATGCATACCCTATGGGGTGAGGGTATGCATGTGTGTATGTGAATAATTCATACAAGTTTGCTTAACTTAGTGTACAATGTATGCTTCCTCAAAATCTACAATGTTTTCTAGAAGTGTTCTTCATGTTTAGCTTCATTCTGAGAGTAAGTCAATATATCATGGATAAAGACAAAGACAAACTTGTATAAGTACTTCTTGTATACATCATTCATTAACCTCATTAAAATATCAAATGCATTATTCAAATGAAAACATGACACCAAAAACTATTACTAGCCATAATGAGTTCTCAAGGCCACCTTTCAAACATCTACTTCTTCCACCCTAATTTGATGATACCTTGATCTTAAGTCTAACTTAGAGAACACGTTTTCATGCTTAAGTTGATCAAATAAATCATTTATCCTTGGCAAAGGATGGAAATTTTTAATGGTGACATTATTCAACACATGGTAATCAATGCACATGCGAAAGGTTCCATCCTCCTTCTTAACAAATAGTACAGGTGCACCCAATGGGGAAACACTTGGCTAAATAAATCCTTTGTTTGTTGATTCTTATAATTTCATCTTTATTTCACTAATTTCATGTGTTCCCAACCAATAAGGTGCCTTGGATATATGATTTTTTCAATACACAAGATCTATCTTGTAGTTAACTTCTTGTTGAAGTGGTTTTTCAAGTAAATTCTTCAAAAAAACATAAAAAAAAACTTATTGAATTACTAGCAATTTACCTAAACTTTCACTTCATCCACATGAACCAAATACCCCTTAGACCCTTTGCAGATATTGAGATTGTCTTGCATAGATAAAATATGTCAAACAATAGTAGGAGGCTTCTCCCCTTAAATGGATCTGGCCATGCCTTTGTCATCCAAATCCTACCCAGTCTATCCCCAATAGCTCACCTTGGATTCACCCCTGATCAAGGGAGGGATAATAGTCCAACCTAATAAGTAACTACGCAAAAAAAATTATTCCCCATAGTGGGCATGTCATTCCCTAATTCCATCTTTATCATTTTGTAAGGTAGTTTTCATACTAGGCCAGCTCCTTGGGATCTATACTAGTAGATATTTTTGCTATAGGAAGCAATTTTGAATTTTTAAATCTTCTTCAAAAGTTGGCTTATGGAAATCCATTTTTTGTTTGTATTATTATGTTGTACGATGTGGTCGTGGAAACTTTTTAATACAAATTATAATTGTTTTAGTTAAAACAAAATGCTAACGCAAATTAGGATTGTCTATTTTATTTATTAGGTTATTACAGTATTTCAAGGTGATTTCTATTTTGCATTCAAATCATTCATTAACATATGATTTATCTATGAGTGGATCTTTAGGGAAAGATTATAAAGAGATCCATCTTTTCCTGATCTATTTTGGATTGTGCTTAGAGCACCTGAGTATTGTATTTTTGTTTATCTCAAATAAAAATATGTATTTTTCTTGGAAAAAAATCCTTTATCTATGATTAACATTTGATAGATCTGAGGTTAAGACAGATCTTTGTTATTACAAGTGTGTTTCTTTGTATTTCTTCCAAGTATATATCTCTTGTTCTTTTCAAGAAAAACCTTGACGGGTCTTTGGTATTTCAAATGTGTTTCTTTGTATTTCTTCCAAGTATAACTCTTATTCTTCTTCTTCTTCTTTCCAATGTGAAAATGTTAGTAACAACGTTATAAATACAAAAAATCACATAAGTAGAAGCGTCACAAGGAAGACGACGAGAGAAGCACTTTTTTCCTTATCCTCTCGAAACCATTTACAGGGTATGCCCTAAAATAGATGGACAAATGTGATGCAAACAATAATTGATGAAAGGACACTAATCTTTGAATTTTGTTATATTACTAATGCAAGGCCACTGATCTCTTAATTGTGTTGTTCTTTGAGTTCCTTTTTTAAATACCCTGCAAAAATTTTCCTTGAACTTTTTAACTTGATTTAATCTTAATATTCATACAATATGTTTATTGTTGTGGAAAGAAATGCCATCATAGGCTATGAGAAATTGTTAAGCCCTAAATAGTGGCACATTACTCCTTAATTGGGGCATATTACATTAGTAATGTTATTTTATTTATGTTGGCTTGGTTCCATTAGTTGTAATTGTACCCCCTAGTCTCCTATATATACCAAGGAGACCTTTTCATTTGGAATCTTGTATTTGGAAATTTGTAAGGTGTATAAGGAGGTGCCCCCTCGAAGAGGCTTATTATCTGAAATTATCTCTTTTTCAAGGTGTTGAGTACTTATTCATAGGTTTTTCTATGCTATCTTGATATTTTTTTCTTCACATTTGGTATCAGAGCTCAAGATCTTGGGGTTTCGCTTCTACCTATGAGACACCTTGAAATTTGTGCTATAATTTTTTTCTGCGATGTTTCAGAAGGAACCCCTTGGAGGATATTTAGTAGATGGATCAAGGTACATTGGGCTCCAATTTCAGCTACTCGGGCCTTACATTTTCGTAGATATATCCTAT
Source organism: Picea engelmannii (assembly GCA_009831015.1). Taxonomy (NCBI): domain Eukaryota; kingdom Viridiplantae; phylum Streptophyta; class Pinopsida; order Pinales; family Pinaceae; genus Picea; species Picea engelmannii. The sequence goes on along the minus strand of ML784780.1, from coordinate 471,961 downwards.
GTGAGATAGGATTCTAGAATCATCCTGAATTTAGTCATCGTGGAATTTCCGCTATGAAATTTTTTATGTAACGTTTCAGACCCTAAAATCCGGAGGATATTCATAAAATTATCAAGGTAGTTGTGATAAAAATTTCAGCTTCTAGGTCATCTTAATTTTGTAGATACACCCTCTGCAAGATAAGGTATCTGACTAGTCATATTAACTAGTCTCAAACCGGTCTTCCGGGTAAAAAAATGGTATCTTCTTCAATGAGTATACAAATTAAGTGGGACTAGTTGCATTGGATAGTGGACAGTCTGAAGTATTTATGGTACAAGTTTCAGAATCAAATATCAAATATTGTGATCTTGGCACGCTTTACAAGTACACTCTCCTGGAAAGGAAAAAATCAGCAAGTTGTGGGGAAGTTACCATAAATTCCACTTGGCACATCCAATTTTGTTCAAACATGTGGCATTGCAGAGAAGAAATATCAGATAACTACAAAAAAGAAATTTTCAAACCCAGAAAGGCTGAAATTTTGGAGATACGGCAGAAGAAAGATCATCTAGCAGAACCACCTTCAAATCAAGGTTTAAAAGGGATACTTAGCCAACATGCCACCAAAAAAGGGAACTTCTACACCAAATAAGCCTCCAGACAGTCCTACTTGGACTCTTGATGAAGGTGAATAAATGTGTAGGGACATAAATGATTTACAAAAGAAGACAGTAACAAAAGATGAACTACAAGGGATGATGGATGGTTTAAAAAGGGAGATCATAGAAGGATTGAAAAATTTCCTAATAGAGAGGACACCTGAAAGTGAAAATGTATCCCATGAAATTCATGATGAGGACACAAGGAAGATGAATCAAGAATGGAGAAACTCCAACTTTGGGTTGAAGACCAACCACTTTCCTAAGATCGATATGAGGAAGTTTGATGGAAAGGACCCAATCACATGGATACTTCAGATGGAGCAATTCTTTGATCTACATGATGTGCCACATACACGTACGAATTTCTTCTTTATATTTCGAACCCAATCAATTTGTTTGGTATCGATGGCTTTGTTCTTGTAAATCACTTGACACTTGGACAATTTTCACGGAAGAAATGATAGCACACTATGAGGATACAATGAGCAATACCTTCTTTAGCTAATTGATAAATCTCAAGCAAAAGGGTTCGGTTGCAGAGCACATTGATAACTTCCAAAGATTGAATATAAAGGTAACAGATATTCCAGATGAGCACTTGATTGATGTATTCATAGGAACTTTAAAGGATAACATTCAACATGAGGTTGCCTTTGGTAACCCAAATCATTGGAGAATGCATTTAGCGTGGCAAGAAATGTTGAAAGTAAAAATATGGCTATGGCTACTAGAAGGACTAATCCTAACATGTATCGAGAGAATAATGTTCCTTATTCTAAAACACCTCAACCTCAATTGGAGGAAAGAAAAGCAAAAGTTTTATGCTTTAAGTGTGACAGCAAGTATAGTAAGGGACATAAGTGTGGTGAGAAGATATTATTCTACATAGATTGTGAAGAGGAAGAAGAACAAGAACAAGAACAAAAATAAGAACCATCTCAAGATGAAAACGTAGAAGCAATTTCTTCTGAAGAGATGACTCCCACGATATCATGTAATGCATTGGCTGGAATTAGTACTCCTCAAACCCTCAATATCGAAGGATATATCAAAAATAAAAAGGTAGTAGTCCTAATTGATTCTGGTAGTACTCATAATTTCATTCACTACAAATTAGCCAAAGCTCTCAATTGCTTTGTATATCCAGCGCCAAAGTTTCAAGTAATGATTGCAGATGGAGGAACTATCAATTGCTTAGGAAAATGCAATAAGATCAACCTTACTATGGGGGAATATGTAATGAATAGTCCAATGATTTCTATACACATGGGTGGTGTTGATGGCATGCTAGGAATCCAATAGTTACAATCATTAGGAACAGTGGCTTTTAATTTTCAAGAACTTTTCATGAAATTTTCATTGGAAGGAAAAGAAATTGAGTTAAGGGGTATCACAGGGAAACCCAGTAAGGTGATAATATTTAATGGCATGACAAAATTATTGAAAATGGGCATCAGGGTGTAATTGCACAACTATGCTCACTATATGTTCAAACATCTAAGCCATATATTCCCCTATAGCTCCAAGGGATCATTGATAAGCATTCCAAAGTATTTGAAGATATTCCAAAAGGTCTTCCACCCACTCGAAATCATGATTATGTTATTCACCTAATTCTTGGGAGTGGTCCTCCTAACATCAGGCCTTGCAGATACTCTTATGCCCAGAAGAGTGAAATTGAGTGTATGGTTGAATAAATGTTAGAGGTTGGCATTATTATACCTAGCCAAAGTTCTTACTCTGCACCAGTGGTAATGGTACTCAAGAAAGATGGCTCATGGCATATGTGTCCAGATTATAGAGAGCTCAACAAGATCATTATTAAAGATAAGTTTCCCATTCCCGTCATTGATGAATTGTTAGATGAACTACATGGATCAATCTATTTCACAAAGTTGGATCTTTGTTCAGGGTATCATCATATTAGAATGAAGGAAGCATATATCCCAAAAACAACATTTCGAACTCATGAAATCCACTATGAATTTTTGGTCATGCCTTTTGGCCTTACAAATGCACCTTCCACATTCCAAGGGTTGATGAATTCCGTTTTCAATCCCTTCCTTCGAAAATTTGTGTTAGTATTTTTTGATGATATACTAATCTATAGCAAGTCTTGGGAGGATCATGTGCGACATGTTGACAAGGTGCTACAACTACTAACGGAGAAACAAATATATGCCAAACCATCCAAATGTTTCTTTGGGGTGAAGGAGGTAGAGTATTTGGGTCATATTGTATCTAATGAAGCTGTCAAGGTAGACCCTAACAAGATTAAGGCCATGATGGACTGGCCGATTCCCAAAACATTGAATAATCTTAGAGGATTTTTGGGTTTGACAGGGTACTACCGCAAGTTTGTTCGTAACTATGGAAGAATAACAACACCTTGAACAACATTACCTGAGAAGGATGAATTTTCATGGACTCAGGAGGCAACTCAAGCTTTTGAATAACTTAAAGAGGCGATGTGAAAAACTCCTATATTAACCACACCAGACTTCACAAAAACCTTTATTGTGAAATGTGATGCCTCGAGAAATGGAATTGGTGTTGTTCTAATGAAAGAAGGAAGGCCCCTTGCTTTTGAAAGTCGGCCACTCAAGGGAAAGGACTTACACAATCCCATTTATGAGAAGGAAATGATGGTAATACTACATGCATTGAAGAAATGACGCCCTTACCTAATAGGTAGGCACTTCAAGGTCAAAACAGATCATGATAGTCTTAAATACTTCTTGGAACAAAGATTATCTTTAGAAGACCAACAAAAATGGGTGACCAAGATATTGGGTTATTATTTGAACTCATTTATAAAAAAGGGAAGCAAAATGTTGTGGCATATGCACTCTCAAGAAAGGATGAAGATGTTGAGGCCTTTCTATATGTTATCTCGATTATCCAACCCGATTCGATAATAGAAGCGAGGGATGAAAGGAAGAATGATGAAAATGTGTGGACTCTCATTCAAAGGTTGCAGCAGGATTCCAGTGCATCAGATACAATTACATGGAAAAATGACCCACTATGGTACAAAGATAGCTTATATTATGTAAGAACTCCCAACTCAAACATAAGGTACTATTGGAATTGCAAACCTCTCCGGTAGGAGGGCACTCGGGATTTTTGAAAACCTACCATAGGGTCAAGAAGGAATTTTTTTGGGATGGGCTTAAAAATGATGTTCAAATGTTTGTGGAAGAATGTTTGGTTTGCCAACAAAATAAGGTGGAAACAATTAAGACCTCGGGTCTTTTACAACCATTAGCTATCCCAAGTCAGCGTTGGGAGGAGGTTTCCATGGATTTCATCACACGGTTACCGAATTCTGAAGGAAAGATGTCATCATGGTGATTGTGGAAACAATTAAGACCCTGGGTATTTTACAACTATCAGCCATCCCAAGTCAGCATTGGGAGGAGGTTTCCATGGATTTCATCACAGGGTTACCGAAGTCTGAAGGAAAGAGTGTCATCATGGTGATTGTTGATAGACTAAACAAGTACACACACTTTTGTGCACTTTCTCGTCCCTTCAAAGCCAGTACAATTTCCACTGCACTCATGGAGATAGTTCAAAAGCTACATGGAAGCCCAAAGATTATTGTAAGTGACAGAGATCCCATCTTCACTAGACATTTTTGGAAAGAATTATTTTCTTGTTTGGGTACTCAATTGGCTCATAGCTCATCTTATCATCCTCAATCTAATGGACAAACCGAGATAGTTGTTAATGTTTATGCCATAATTATAGTTCTTTGCATTTCAATAGATAAGAGCATAATAAGAACAAGATCACTGAGAAATACACATTCACAAGAGACACAACATTTATCCTGGGAAACCCTCTAGGGGAAGAAAACCCAGCAAA
>ML784780.1:446142-463383 GCA_009831015.1 Picea engelmannii | reverse complement strand
ACTCTTTAGGGTTTAACCATTAACCATATGTGAGTACATACCTCGGATAGCATTTGCAGGTAGTGGCTCCATCTGGTAGTAGCGGTAATCATTACCAAAAACTTCAAGAGTGATTGCAACTGGTTCTACGGCTGCAACTGCAATTGATACTGCAACTGCAGTCGGTTCTGAGACTGCAACTGCAACTGCAACTTAGGGTTTTATGAGGAAACCCTAATTTTTCAAACTTCGAATTTTGAAAATCTGATCCAGGGGATAGATGCGTTGAACTGAGGCGAGTTAGCTGGTGCAGTCGGAATTTCGAAAATCCAACTTTTACACCCTCAAACTTGATCTGCGGATTTCTGGACTGGTGCTTCTGGTTTTCTAGTACATCTGGTACTTTGGTACTTCTGGTACTTCTGGTACTCTGGTTTTCTAGTACTTTGTGAAACTAGGGTTTCACTTTCCGGGAGATCTAGCCACTGAAAAGGTGCGTTCTAAGTGCCAAAATGATCCTTGGGGGAGGGCGCAGCTTTCTAGGATGTTAGGGATCTAAAAATACTCACTTTTGTGAAACCCTAATTTTTGGGTACGGTAACAGTGACGTTTTTCCTCTTGCAAATTGTGCTTCCTTCAGGTTGGCTCTGATACCATGTTAATGTTTATGCCATAATTATAGTTCTTTGCAATTCAATAGATAAGAGCATAATAAGAACAAGATCACTGAGAAATACACATTCACAAGAGACACAGCATTTATCCTGGGAAACCCTCTAGGGGAAGAAAACCCAGCAAAAACTTCCTTATCATTAATAGCTTATACAATGTTCAAGAGATAACTCAAACCAATACATATAGTCCTCCCCAAGAGATGTGCCACTCTTCTTCTCCTCTCTCCAACTGGTAATTGCAGCTTGCCTCATAAGATAATGAGCAAGTGAGTTGTGTGTTTGAAGTGAGGCACTAGCCTCTTATTTATACAAGACTGGCACGTGTGAAAGGTCACAACTAGCAGGGCAACCTCTCACTCTGGGTGGGTAAACCCACCTTTAATTAATTCTGGGTCTTCCATAATAACTGTTGGGGCCGATTTCTTATTCTGCCCTTTGTAATTGTCCGATAACCAATCCGCAAAAGGGGATTTGGTCCTTATACAATTACCGACATGATTAACCCACAATGGGGATTAACCCAATAACAATAATAATAATAATAATGACATGATTAATCCGCAATGGGAATTTAATACAATAATAATAAGAATGCTCTTCGCAGTTACATTATTTCAACAATAGTGAACAAATGTTTGGGAGGCTACCTTTGTTTCTTTGTCTCTGATAAACAAACACAATGGTTCAAATGGTTACCCTTGGCAGAATGGTGGTATAACACTTCCTTTCATACTGCAACAAAAATGACACCATTTATGGCACTCTATGGATACCACCCTCCTTCTATCACTTCTTCTCTAAAAGAAAAATATAAGGTTTAAGCAGTGTAAGATCACATCGAACATCAACAACAAGTTCTCCAAATCTTAAAGGACAAACTGACCATGGAACAGACTCGCATGAAACAACAAGCATATCAGCATCGTAGTGAAAGAAGTTTTGAAGTAGGGGATTGGGTGATTTTAAGACTACAACCATACAAACAGATGTCCCTTAAGCAATCCAAGAAGGATAATAAATTATCACCAAAGTACTATGGACCTTATAAGGTGTGGCAAAAGATTGGTACTATGGCATACAGATTGGAGTTGTCTGCATCTTCACAAGTACACCTAGTTTTCCATGTTTCATGTTTAAATAAGGTTATAGGTGATAAGATCCCAGTTCAAACTGTATTTCTAGAACTTGACGAGGAAGGAAAAATCACATTGGATACTAAAGCTATCACTGACACAAGAATTCGCTAGCTGAGGAATAGATCCATTTCAGAGTATCTCATTAAGTGGAGGAAACTACCTATTGAAGATTCCACTTGGGAAGATGAGTCTTTTATACAGAAGCATCCAGAATTACTCAAGCGTTGCGGACAACACTTGTCTGAAGGAGAGGGGCATGTTAAGCCCTAAATAGTGGCACATTACCCCTTAATTGGGGCATATTACATTAGTAACATTATTTTATTTATGTTGGCTTGGGTCCATTAGTTGTAATTGTACCTCCTAGTCTCCTATATATACCAAGGAGACCTTTTCATTTGGAATCATCTTGTATTTGGAAATTTGTGTGGTGTATAAGGAGGTGCCCCCTCGAACAGGCTTATTATCTGAAATTCTCTCTTTTTCAAGGCGTTGAGTGCTTACTCTAATTTCTTTCTATGCTATCTTGATATTTGGTTCTTAACAGAAATAGTGCTTAGTATTTACCTAAGCATCATGGTAAATAGTGAATAGTATTTAGTGTACACTATAATACATTACATATGATCTTTTCATCCGCACTTGAATGAAATACTCAAAATTATTTCAATATCTTTGAACATAATTCTTTTAGTGTATATGTCTTGTAATGCTTTCCAAAGAATTACCACATTATGATGCCACTTAATGATATTACAAGCTCTCACAAAATGCAAATGGATGGTTAATAAGATGTATTGTCCACTGGCCTTTCGTTTTCAAGGCAACGAAAAGAATAAGTTATATAATTGTAACAACTAGCAATTACATTATAGGTGATGGGTACAAGCACAGTTTTTAACATTGAAAATTGATTTTATCAATAAGAATCCCATGATGTTGTAAACATGAAAAACGTAAAAATAATGCAAGGGTATAGAGCATGGGAAATCCATACCTTTCCATGCCATAAGCCCTAAGATAAGGCATTTTAGTCTACAAAATTCATAGATATCTATCATATCCAAATGCTTTCTTCATATTGTGGCATTATCTATCATTTATCAATACTATGGATCATCTTGTATTACTCACATTCAATTGACATGTTTGTTAAACAATGCATGCAACCATACCCGTTTGGCACCAAGACTGCTTAATATTTTCTTTTCATGGTAAATACTATCAACTTCATGTCATGTCATGAGAAATGCACAAGTATATGACCTGTGAAAGTGGTAGGAATTTAGACAAATCCCTACCCGTTTTCATAGTCTCAACGAAAAATGTTGATAATCATTATGAATTTGTAACCATATTAGACAGACAACTCACCCTGCGATGAGTAATTTTCCCATCAAATTCCATCATTGCCTATGAAGACAAAGTCTAAATTATAGAAGGGGTGGATTTCAAAACAATTTGGCTATATATATGATTTGTATGGATGATTGTGCGCTAAACTAAAATCAAAGGAAGTAGATTTTAGAACGATTCATAAAACAATTAGATTTTCTTCGGTTCCAATTGAGAATAGATTCTATCAATTTCCATCGGTCAACTCCTCCTATGTGTCTTTTATGGATTCGTATAGAGTATCAACATTCTCACTGGAGGGAAATATGAACAAAAAAGAGGAGAAAACTTTCTCCATCTATACTAAATGGGGGGATCGAGGTGTATATATGTATGCATATGCAACTATTCCCATATATGTATCCAAATCCATATCGATTGATGTTTGGAGATATAGGTTCGATCTATCAATTGGTCTGCATGCCAAGAACAAGGTTTTTCCTTACTTTATATTTTGTGCCTTTTTGTTTTAGGGACTATAGTAATCTGTTCCCTTCCTTTCTATTAATCTTGCATGCAAACCAATGACTTTAACCTAAAGTTTTGACAAATTCCTAATTTTTTGCACTTCCATTTCATTTTTTTATCGGAGGTTTTAAGTTTGTCTTATTTGGCCTCATATCGAGGCAAGAGGCTTCAAACTTAGGAAACAGAATATGTAGGATACTTATTTATAGTATATACATCGCAAGGTGGATTAATGATAAGTTTCAAGTTAACATTAATTCCAAACATTAAATGTTTAATTTTTCCAGATGCATAACACATAATCCATAACCCATTGCAATGTCCAGAGGCGGTGGCTTTGGTGTCTCATAGTGGAATTTGGTGTGTTTCCAACTTCCCTTCACTTCTACTTGGTCACTTGCATGTTGCTTGCCAACAAGTTTCCTGAGGCTACTTTTTCAAACTAATTTCCAAAGTTGGTCCATTGAAAATGATTTCTTTGTAACCTAAACCTGCAATAGAAACAAGAAGGATAGACTCGCACCTGACCAGCAAGGGAAGGCGATGCTACTGTCATGCATTGTCCTAAAAAAACCTAGTGAGTAAATTATCTTTTTTTCCTTTCTTTTTTTCGTAAATAATTGATAAACTTCTTTTTTTTTTTAAATAGTTGATAAACTTTTTTCAAATTCTATGTAAATAGGAGCTCAAACAAATAGTTGAAGGAGAGGGCTAGGCACAATTAAGGTAATACATTGTTCACTAGATTCAAAACTATACTATTCTTACTTCACTAAGAATCATTGCTTATATTTTTACTCAGTTTTGTTTGTGGCATAGTTGATTGTTAGGAACATCCTTTACAATATTCAATTTCACTATGAATCAACCACTACACTTATCTTGCTATCGATACACTCCAATTGAAGTCTACAGACCCCCCTATCATCTCTACGACACCACAGAATTGCCCATTTGTACTAACGTGTAAAAACAAACAACACAAATTAGACTCATAGTTGACGTATAAGATTCAAAAGAAATATCATTATAACTGGTATTAATCAACTAGAAATAGCTTAGCAAAAAGAATAGAAAAATGGGACATCCAACAATATTCTCTTGGGACTCCCTATAACTATGATCCAGGTGGATATTGGTGGTCACCCACCTTTTCCAACTGGCTCAAAACAGTTTTCTGGCAATTTTGGGAATTTACTATTTTTAGTAGGTTTTAACTTCCGGGGCCATTTTGAGGGCCTAAATGAAGGTTATTCAGTATAGACCAACTCAATGATAGACGTAAGCATGATTGAGTCCCCAAAATGAATCTCCTCGATGATACCTTTCCAACAGGCTATCATACGCCTAAAATGGAGATCGTATGCAAAAGTTACGACCCCGGGAAGTTGATGCACCAACTTACCCAAACAGGGCCCACATGACTTTTGGCGCTTCATCTCCTAGGGTTAGGTTTTTGGATGTTGAGGGTTTTTGGAATTCTAGTTTATTGTAAAAAGGCCTTTAGATCCTCATTGTAATCATCTTCTTGTGAATGTGAGTAGCCGTCACATCTCTTCTCAGAGATAAGTTGCCACCATTCTACCTAGTCTTTCACTCTGTATTTTTACAGTCTCTGTACATTTCTTTCATTAATAGAAATTGTGTATTACTACATCTCTGTGTTTATGGTTGCATCTATGATATATTTATGTTATATTATTGGATATATGCGATATCTCTGTGCATTTTTTTATTATATCTCGCTCTCATTTCGTGCCAAAAATAATCTGGATCGGTGGTATCAGAGCAAGTTGTTCTTGATCATTTTTTTCAGTGCATGTCCCTGACGAGGTCTGAGTATAGCAAGTTGGGTCTCGAGCTTGTCTCTCTTGAATACAATCGCTCCCGCACACCCAAGAAACCCTCAATGGTGGAAGAAAAGAAGAACAACAGAGCAAACGATCCTATCAGTCTGTTGCTTGAGCAAGCTCTCACGCGACAGAGGGACGAAATGATGGAGAATTTTTCCCACATCCTTCAATGCCTGTCGATAGCAACGGGCGCATCTTCATCAAGCAGCCACTTTGGAAGCACCTCACCTTTCAAGGTACAAGTTAATTTTGATATTCTTGTATTTGAAGGACAGATAGATGCAAAAGCCCTAGAAAAATGGTTAACTCTGCTAGAAGGTTATTTCTCTATTCATAATTTTTCCAACAAAGAAAAGATCACCTTCGCACTCCTTAAAGCTCTCCCTCATGTCAAAAATTGGTGGGAAACTTACTGGGAGCAAAGTTCCACAGAGGAGTCTGGAATATATGGGGTCGAGCCCACTTGGGATTTTTTTGTGAATGCGGTAAATGAACAGTATTATCTTGTTGGCAACTATGAGGACCAATACATGAGATGGACCACACTAAGGCAAGAGAGCGGCCAAGAAGTTCCGGAGTTCACCAATACCTTCCATACCTTGCGCACCAAGATGGGTATCAAAGACTCCGAATGACATTTGGTTCTGAAATACCGTGGGGCTCTACACAGATACATCCAAACTGAAATGGATTTTCTGGATATCTCATCACTCGGTGTTGCTTATCGATATGCTGTTAAAATCGAGCAGAAATTTAAGCACCAGAACAAATGGGTGTTCGAGTCTAGACATCCGCAACAAACAAAGTATGACAAAGACATCCCTAACAGACAGTCTCCTGAAAAACAGTCCAAGCCATAGGAAAAGAAGGGTCATGGGAAGACAAAGAAGGACACCGGAAAATGGTGCGATTTCCACAAAAGCCCCTGGCACAACATCGATGAATGTCGCTCAAAACAATCATTAGTGGCCGAGATCAAAGACAAGGAGTCGAACCCTGATTCAGAATCTGATTCTGAAAATACTAGTAAAGGATAGATCATTGACGCAGACCCCACTATTATTGTCGCGACCGCAACAATTCAACTAGAAGAACCAACAGATCTTGAAGAGGGGGAGCGCCTTTTTCATTCACAGATGTGGTTGAAGGGGACCCCGCTGCATTTTATTGTTGATAGCGGAAGCCAGAAGAACCTCATCTCAATAGAGGTTGTCAAACAGTTGGGATTGTCGACAACACCACACCTGCAACCATACAACATCGGGTGGCTTCGCCAAGGACGGGATATTCGTGTCAGCCAACAGTGTCGATTGTCATACGGCATCTAGCCCTTCAAGGATGAGGTATTATGTGATGTTTCCCCACTGGATGTCTGTGATTTTCTCTTGGGCCAACTATATATGTGGAAGCGCCATGTTGTTTGTGAGTCTCGACCCCTCAGTGTCATTGTTTCTCTGGGGGGTCATCTCTACAGAATACCAGAGGTAGTTTTGACTACTGTTCCACCTAAAAAGTGTCGCAAGGTAGTATCTCATACTACAAAATTTAGCTTCTTCACAATCTGTTCAGAAGGAGAACAGAAGAACACTGCAACCACTACAGCCTCACCCCAGGCACCTTCTATCCAACAGAAGCAGATCGACAAGGCTGCAACAAAACGCAAAGATTCCTTCTGCACACCATCCTCTCATGTATCTCGACTTTTTGAACAACCTCAACCTCAATAGATTCGTGACAGACTTCCACAAACTGAGTAGTGCAACGTCTCTAGCAAGACAAGTAGCTCACCAAGATGCAGATTCAACAAACGCTTTTTCCTCTCCCCTGGGAACTCAACGCAATGGAGACCATTGCTTCCTAAGGAAGGAGGATTGATCTAGGTGGATATCAGTGGCCACCCACCTTTTCCAACTGGATCAAAACATTTTTCTTGCAATTTTGGCAATTTACTATTTTTAGCAGGTTTTAACTTCTGGGGCCATTTTGAGGGCCTAAATGAAGTTTTTTCGGGATTGACCAACTCAATGATAGCCAAAGGTATGATTGAGGCCCCAAAATGAATCTCCTCGATGATACCTTTCCAACGGGATATCATACACCTAAAACAGAGATCATATGCAAAAGTTATGACCCCAGGAAGTTGATGCACCAACTTACCCAAACGGGGCCCACATGACTTTTGGCGCTTCATCTCCTAGGGTTAGGTTTTTGGATGTCGAGGGTTTTTGGCATTTCGGTTTATTGTAAAAAGGCCTTCAGAGCCTCATTGTAATCATCTTCTTACGAATGCGAGTAGCCGTCACATCTCTTCTCAGAGATAAGCTACCACCATTCTAGCGAGTCTTTCACTCTGTATTTTTACAGTCTCTGTACATTTCTTTCATTAATAGAAATCGTGTATTACTATATCTCTGTGTTTATGGTTGTATCTCTGATATATTTATGTTATATTATTGGATATACGTGATATCTCTGTGCATTTCTTTATTATATCTCCGCTCTCATTTCGTGTCGAAAATAATCCGGATCAAACTATTCAATAGATTCAAAACTATATTATTGATACCTGACTGAGAATCATTGCTTATATTTTTCCTCGGATTTGTTTGTGGCATTGTTGATTGTTAGGAACATCCTTTACAATATTCCATTTCACTCGGAATTGACCACCCCACTTATCCTGCTACCAATAGTCTACACTCTAATTGAAATCTATAGGCCCTGTCATCTCTGTGACACCACAAAATTGCCCATTTCTATTAACATGTTAAAACAAACAACACAAATTAGAATCATATTTGACGTATAAGATTCAAAAGAAATATCATAATAATTGGTAATCAACTATAAATAGCTCAGCAAAAAGAAAAGAAAAATGGGACATCCATCGATAGTCTTCTCTTGGGACTACTTGTAAGTTGCATCCAATTTTTTGTTCCCATTTGGAGTGTTGGCCCAAACAATATATTTTATGCTCTTGTGAATATCATCCTAACTATAATATTTTACATTGAAAACGTTGCATATGGATACTTGGTCAAAAATTTAGGTCTATTACAATAGTCTATGTTTGAAACAACATTAGTTTTCTCATTGTTTGTCTCGGGTTGAGCAGATAGTGCTCATCATGTAGGACCACGCGAACTAGGTAGGGAACCCTTCCTATGCCCAGTGCCTTGCCTACACCTGAAGATCTATATAAGTGGACACCTCAGCCAATTGGATTTGTGATCGTCAGTTGGCCTATTGAAGATCCTTGTAACCCTGCTCCTGACATGCAAGGCATTGCCCCACTTCATTTATTAAGCACTAAACCAACCTAACCAGGTATGTCGATGACCAATTTGCAGCTCTGGAACAGATTGCCCCTGATGAATGCTCACGGGTGGGCATCAGGTCAAGGGTAATCCGCTCACAATCCAATCTAGGGCTCCATCTAGAACTGCAACTGACTATACAAAATCAACAACTCCTCCCCAATTTTAGAGGTGGATTTAGGCGCAAAGACAAATCAATATACAGTTTCGAGTCTGGTCCTTGAAAACGAAGGCTTCCTACACTGTAATGCACAACAATTGCTCACCTTAGACTTTGAACTTGCAACACTACTATTACAACCCCTCCTTGCCTACAACCATAGAGAAAATATATTCCCTTCAAAAGATTACCTTCATAGATTCCATGTGTCCACTTGCAAAGAATACATGTTGAACATGATGAACGAGTAGGTGTATTGAAAATCAAAACATTTCACCAGACTCCATTACTTGAGAATCTGCTCCCTAGTGGAGCCTTGGAAGAGCAGACTCCATTACTTGAGAATCTGCTCCCTAGTGGAGCCTTGGAAGAGCAGACTCCATTACTTGAGAATCTGCTCCCTAGTGGAGCCTTGGAAGAGCACTCTAGCACGAGTTTCAAATTCGAGTAAAGAAAGAGAAGTAGTCATGACATTTAATTATCATCAATTTGTTCTTAAACCAACTGAATGTTGTTAAATGCCACGTGTAAGCACTATTTAATACTAGGCAAAAGTTTGGATAAAGGCCTTTTCCCTTTCATAAGGCATGTTTTTAACAATAAAATTCACATATAGAGATGCAAAAATAATGTTACTATTGTACAGAATCATTTATGCATTAAATTAATCGACACGGAGTGGATAGCTAAATCTGTTCATGTTGTTTACCCTTTTGAACACCACATATTATGGAATGATGATGGTTGGTCTCACGTTCCAGGTTCGGTGAGAATCACTTTTTTTCCTTTAGCTCTTCACCGCTCCTCAATAAAATCAGGTCTATCATGCGTTTTACTAGGTATGTATTATCATTTTCTCACATACAAAATGAATTCCAATATATTATTGTTTTCATATATTATAACTATACGACTTCTTATTTTGAATGTTTGTATATCCTAAAATTTCAATAAAAACCAATATTGCATTACAATATTGTCGCGCTTTTGGTTATAGGTTTGAAACGACAGGGACAAAGCTATATCCTAAAATTGAAGTTGTCGACTAAACCTTTGATCAAAACAATTGATTGTACAATTAATTGCTTAATTAGTAATTTAAGCATGAATTAAATACTATAGTTTAAACATAAAAAAATAAATTAGGTTATTACAAATTATTATTTTAATTTTTAATTGTTACTATTTTAATATAATATTATTTTTTATATACAATAAAGAATGATGTTTAGTTAAATTTTAAAAGAATGCTTGGAATTTTTATTTTGTAATGTTTTCTTTCAAACTATCTTCATCATTTGTAATTAATTATTACCTTTTTTATATAGTATGTAATTAATTATCACTCTATATTATGTTGTTTCTGTTTTTTTTATAATTATTAATCTTTATCTATTTCAAATTATTATTATAATTTTTAATTGTTTTTTTTTTTCAAAATAATTTTTTTCTTACACAATCAAAAATGATATTAATTGAATACTTGTAAAATGTTTTTTTTTTAATTTATTTTTTTAATCTTTAAAGATTTTTTATAGTAAAATTTCATGAGATAAATGTGCAAGAATGTCGATGATTAGAAGGAGATTAAGATTTAAATTGGATTTGGGTCTTGGGTCATTTTCATAGCAATCAAAGTTTAAATCAATGTATTTTATCTTTTTTATTTACATTTTTTAAAAAGGGACAAAAATATTTTAAGGTTACACTTTAACATTGTTATGTTGATTAGATTAGAGGAAAAAATGCAAACTAATAATGAAATTGTCCATGAGAATAAGAATATGCATTTATTATTTGTAAATTCATGGAATCTTCCACATTTGCAAAAGATGATGACAACCACTTATGCATGGCACAACAAAGACAGCTCTCAATGCTATGG
This sequence comes from Picea engelmannii, assembly GCA_009831015.1. Lineage (NCBI taxonomy): Eukaryota > Viridiplantae > Streptophyta > Pinopsida > Pinales > Pinaceae > Picea > Picea engelmannii. The sequence goes on along the minus strand of ML784780.1, from coordinate 452,516 downwards.
CATACCCGTCGCAAATATATGCTAATGGAACTATGTCTATTCATCCAGCTACTCCCCAATGCTATTGCATATCGTAGAGCTCTACAATTTCCTTTGCCCTGAAGTGAAGAGAGTTTTATAGAGAGCTCTACAACTTCCCTTGCTTTGAAGGGAAGAGATCTATGCATCTCATTGCAAAATTCTACAAAAGATAAAAAAAACTTTTAACTACCACTTAAGGCAAAGGCTTGATGCTTTGTAGCTCCCCTTGTTAATTAAAAATCTAGTAACACGAGGATTTTCAATCCTCTACTCTACTAGCTAAGCTATCTCAATTGTTCCCTATTTATTATCCTACTAGAGGACATGACTATGAGAATAGCTTAAATATCGATACTTGGCCAACTAAGACAGAAAATAGATTGTTGACCATTCTTGATTTGAGGGACAAGATTGTCCTTAAAGCGAGAACAACCCAAATAGATCATTCTTTAATTTATGTGAGAGTCAATTTTGATTTCTTCCTAGTTCTCATGGCTTTTCTCCTAGTACCAAACATGGAATGATGATGAATGTCAATTTGCATTGACCATATTATTTGATCTAAATGAGAGTTTATTGGTCGCTATACACTATCTTAAATTGGCATAATAATGACATAACCTTGTATGCTAATCCATTCACTTAAGTTTTGGGAGACACGGAGATTGTTCTATTGTAATAATTTTTGTATTTGTTTTACAAATCAAGACAAAATATCTACAAGAAATTTGTTTTTGAATGCTCAAAACTAAAACAAACATGATTTTCTAAAAAAAAACTAAATAAATCTTCATGAATATTAAGTTTGTAATTAAAATTTTCACATTTGAATGAGTACTTATTAACACACACATAAATTGTATTTCTTTTAGCAAAGACAAAACTCTCAAGATTTACAATAACATGTTTTACCATACCAAACATGTTTTCAAAGAAACATATTTCTATACATCTTCATACATCAACTGTTTAGGAAACTTAAAAAAAGAATTGGTGTATTTATTCTAGGTCTTTAGGATACCTAGAAATGGATTTATGTGCATTTATTGGCTAACATATATCTACATGTGATGGATGAAGAACTAGAGAATTAAGCTTCATGAAGATTTTAGTAGTGGAAAGGAAGCTATCCCAAGGCATGTCGAACCACGGATCAGTAGCTATGAAATTGGAACTATATACTTCACCGGTGGAAAAACTACGTCATCAATTAGCTTTGGAACTTAGCAGGGCTCTATTATAACTAGACAATCTGCATTTTAACCTTTGTTTCTTCTAAGTAATTGGCTTTTATTGTCAAGGATGCACCACTTCAAGGTATCCTTGACCCCTTGCTAATGGCTCTAGATCAATTGCTTAAGCTATTGTTTAAACTAGCTCAGATGCTCCTATTGGATGGTCAAGGCATGTGCATTTTTGCCTGGAACTAATACATAGATTTTGAGTATTAGTTTTTATTTGCACAACTATATGAGATGCTTTGATACAATTGTTTGAAAGGTCGATGGGTTATGTCGGGAGTGTTATCCTACTAAAATGTAACAAGGGTAGGGGCAACGAAAAAGCTTTTGACCTCCCTATATCTACAAAGTACTATTTCTACATTGTAGTGTTTAGACCCAATCGAACTAACAGGATGGCCACAAAGAGCACAACGGTTATAGGTTGCATGTTGATTGGTTGTTGGTTACCTTTTACTCTCACAATTATATGAGTTGCTTTGATACAATTGTTTGAAAGGCCTTGGCCCTGCGCATAGAGCATAAACAAGGGAGTATTGGCTCGATCAAGCCTTGGCCCTAGGCATAGAGCATAAACAAGGGAGTAGTGGCTCAATTGAGTCAATCAAGCCAACCATTGCAAATAAAGGCAAAGACTAGCTACTTTGCAACTCAACTTGTTTCTTTTAGAATTCTCATACTTCTTTTTATTACTTTAAAAATTCTCATAATTTTTATCATATATTTAATTAATTATATAGAAAATATATAATGTTGTATTGCTCTATAAAATATAGAGTATTATATCACTCCATACAATAAATATACCTATAATTCCCTAGTACAAATATATTTAAGTTAGTTTCTCAAGGACATAAACTTATGGCAATAACAGGATGGAGGAGATCTAGGGTTTTATAGGAATAAGGATTTAGTCGTGGAAAGGGATGAAGTATTGGTGGATACTCCAAGACCCTTTGGAGGGGCCTCCCGTCTTCTCAAGGGCCATTCAATGCAAAATGTTTAGACAATGACAAGGTTCCTAAACCATGAAGAACCTTTGGCTTCAAAGATAGAACACATTCAAAACATAATATTTTCTATGGGTATTTACATGAGGAGGGCAGATTGAATATCAAAGGAGCCTCTATCAGATCTGACATATTTGATTTGGCCTCATTGAAGTCTATGTTCGAAGAATAGGTAAATGTTAATGCACTTTTGGGGTCAACATCGAACCCTTCATCTTCCTTCATTCCATTAGCATATGGTATGTCTATCTCAAGCCTTGTGCATGTAGAGAATGCATAGTTTCTATCTTCTATCAATCAATGTGGAAACTCATCGAGGGCAGGCAATGTATTTTAACTCCTTTTGGGAATCCAAAGAGAGGGTTAGAGGTGAACCAATAGCCAAACCTATAGTTTTTAAGGTGGAAAAAGGTGAGAATGGTGGGTAGAAAAGAAATGTTTCCAATAAATTAAGCTAGGAGAAGCATGGCAAAAAGTGTGTAAGAAAAGTAGTGTCAAGTTTAGTCATTAGAGGACATAAAAATCTACCAAGTAGTTGAAATGGCTTATCGTCCACTGAGAGATTCTTTAGTTGTCAAATGACAGAGGCTAACTTAAGAAATGATTGAAGTAATACTAAGAACCCTGAACACATAGTTACCAACTTGATAAGAACCCTCCAAAGTTTTCATTTTTTAAGAAGTCACATTTAATGGTTATTTTTACCCTCGTTTTGAAAAGTGTTTCTACTTATAGCACCCATTTTTGTTAGGATTAAAATTACCACATTTGCAACCATGGACTTAAGAATATCATAATATTGTCAACAAAAACCTTAAAATCAACTTTTAATCGAAAAGTGGCACTAACAACATCAACATTTTTTATTTTTGAGGTTAAAACTACAATTTTGAAACCTTCAAACTTGAAAATTGATATCGTTGTAACCAAAACCTTAAAATCGACCATTGAATCAAAACGTGGTGTTCCAAGGAGCACCCTTTTTTTCTAGATATAAAATTGCAATTATTTTGAAATCATGACCTTGACACCCAATACCTTTGGAACCAAAATTTTAAGACCAAATGGTGGATCGAAAAGATGTGTTATCAATATCACCCAACTTCTTTGAAACCTCCAGACTTGACAACTGGTATTGTAATAACCATAACCTTAAAATCGACCTTTGAATCCAAAAGTGATGCTCTGGATAGCACTTTTTTAGAGATAAAATTGCAAGTTTTTTGAAATCATGACCTTGACAATCGATACCTTTGGAACCAAAATCTTAAGATGGTGGATCCAAAAGATGTGTTATCAATAGCGCACTCTTTTTTTCAAACTTGAAAACATAACACTTTATAAAGCATGGCTCAAAAACACAGCGTGTTGCAAACAAAATCGTAAAAATAAATGAATAAACAAATTTTATTTAAAAAGCTAAAAAAAAAAACTATGATTTTCTTTTTAAATTAAAAACAAAACAAAAAACATTAAAAAACAAAAACTTTGAAAAAATATTTTATTTAAATAAAATAACAAAGATTTTAAAAAATCCAATATAATTTTTTTACTAAATATATAAAAAACAATTTTAAAAAAAAAACTCAAAATTATTTTATATATATATATATATATATATATATATATATATATAGGGTAAAACCTTTATAAACCCAGATTTTGAAGGGCACAAGGCCACTAAACAAGAGCATTAAGCCATTACAATATAAATCGGCTCAATAATAAGAACAACATATCACAAAGGTGGGATTCGAACCTGAGTAGGGAGAATAAGACCTTCTCCACCAACCATTTGAGCTACACACATAATGCCTTTTTTATTCTTAAGTCTTAGGATTTTGATTTCAAGAGTACCAATTGTGAAGGTGACAATTTCAAAAAACTTGCAAGAGTACCACTTTTCAGTTTGGGAGTCAATTTTAAGGTTTTGGTTGCCACAATTGTTAAGTCCAAAGGTTTCAAAGAAGTTGTAGTTTCAACCTCAAAAATTAAAAATGGTCTCATTGTTAGCACCACTTCTCAATTCGAGGGTTGACTTTAAGGTTTTTAGTGCCATAAGCTCGTATCATTATTGAGATTGATTCGAGGGAAGGGCTTATTCATGAGGTTGATTTGAGGGAAGGGCTTGTTCATGAGATCACGTTAACATCCCATTTTGACGTTCATGGTGCCATGTGTATAGCCATTTGGCCAACAAACGGGCTCTCAATTTCTAAAAGTCATGGAAAATAAACCAAGACAAATGCGCTCTCAAAATCCGAAGCAAATCTTGTTGACAGAAAATGAATAAGAAACAATGAGCAAAGTCCCAAGTCTCTCTAAGTTGTTAGAAGGTGCAAAGTCCCAAGTTTGCCTTCGTTTCCTATTGATTCTAGTAAGTCCTTATATTCCCCTTTGACCTCTATCTATTCAAAAACTAGTACAAATGTTTAGATGCAAACTCCTACTAGTTGTGGTGATTCACAAGAAGGGCATGTCTTTGGGAACTAATAAATAAAGGTATTGTTCTCTTTCCAATTATGGGTTGGTTTTCTCAAAGGGTTCAGATGGGGAGTTAGGATCCATGAACCCTATGTGTCTAATAAGGAGAACAAAGGTGGGCTAGCAAAGCTATCGCTTTCCTCAACTAGAAAAGGATCTAGACAATCAAACTTGGTTATTTCTAACGAGTGAAGTTTTTTGGTGCAGGAGGTATCTCAAGGTGGCCTAAGCCAAGATGAGCGCAAAGTGACCTCCAACTCTAGCAAAGGAAGAAAATCACATATCTCCATATAGTTCAATCCAAAGCAAGAAAATAAAATCACGAGGGAAAACAAAAGACATTAAATGGGGCCCTTAGAACTATGCATGCACTTGAAAAGGGTTGCCCGTGATTATTATGCCCTTCAATATTAGGGGCCTCAATGACCTTTCAAAAAAATTGCCCTGACAAGATTATTGGGATCTTCATAAACTTAAGATTGTTCTAATTCAAAAAACCATGGGGGTGGGAGCTGAGATCTTGAGTGACTTCAGCAAATTCATGAAGGAATGGGACTTCTTAAGTGTTGATTCCAAGGGTAGGTCAAGAGCTCTAGTTGGAAGATGAGATACTTAAAGATTTATTTGATCCTTTAAGATTTCTAGTATATTGTTTGCCTCAAGTATTGGCATAGCACTCCATTTCACAAGAGATGAGGGAAGATTTATATGTCATTAATATCTACAAGCCTTACAAGAATATCGTGGTTTTCTGGGAGAGTTTACTAGCGCATGATTTGTTCAAGTAAAATAACATCCTTTTAGGAGGTGATTCAAACTTTACATTTTGCAACATTGAAATCTAGGGAAATGTTACCAAAGTTTTAGTTGATTTTATTTGTTCAAAATGGAGGACATTGGCTTAATACATTTTGAGCCTATTAAAATGGCATGTGTAGGGATTTGAGGACTAGAGATTTGAGAGTGGCAAAGAGACTTGATAGGTTTATGGTTTCTCATCCTCTCTTGTTTGATCAAGCAAAGACCAAAGCCTAAGCAGGTGCGAACTTGGACCATTTCCCAATTTTACTCTAATATGGTAAGGGGGTAGCAAGTTGATCAGGGGATCAAATTTTGCTCAATTTTCAAAGTGCTCGGAATGCGATGAAAACAGTGCCATTGTGTCCATCTCGTCTTCTTGATTCCGGCGGTATATTTACTTTATCAAATGGAGTCCGTATGAAGGAGATATCGTGATCTGTCCGCCAAGACAAACAGGCAAAATTTTGGATGTTGACTATACCTGTCCGTACAGTCTGTACAGTCTGTACGGTGATGTGGCAGGACCGTACAGGTCGTACGGTGATGACGCGGCAGTTGGTTATTGGTTGGTTGTTGGCGTATTGGATGGTGACACGTGTCCGATTGGTGGCAAGTAATATGAGGACACGTGGCCCAATCCATGGGCGCCACGTGTCCCCTTCATTTTGTTCAATTGGTTATATAAAATTGTATTGGGAGTCCGTGGGGTTCGACCCCCGGACCTCCCCCAACACTAACGACTTCATAACTCTCCGCTAACCAAAGTACCGCCATTTGCTCCTTGTTTACCATGTCATAAAACATTTATTTAAGGTTG
>ML784780.1:413730-440984 GCA_009831015.1 Picea engelmannii | reverse complement strand
ATCTTCACATAGACTGAGATAGTCTTTTGGAGGTCCAAAAGCTTCCCAATGGGGAGGTGTGATCAGGGGATCAAATTTTGCTCAATTTTCAAAGTGCTCGGAATGCGATGAAAACAGTGCCATTGTGTCCGTCTCGTCTTCCTGATTCCGGTGGTATATTTACTTTCTCAAATGGAGTCTGTATGAAGGAGATATCGTGATCTGTCCGCCAAGCCAAACAGGCAAAATTTTGGATGTTGACTGTACCTGTCCATACAATCAGTACAGTGCGTACGGTAATGTGGCAGGACCATACAGGTCGTACGGTGATGATGTGGCAGTTGTTTATTGGTTGGTTGTTGGCGTATTGGATGGTGACACGTGTCCAATTGGTGGCAAGTAATATGAGGACATGTGGCCCAATCCATGGGTGCCACGTGTCCCCTTCATTTTGTTCAATTGGTTATATAAAATTGTATTGGGAGTCCGTGGGGTTCGACCCCCGGACCTCCCCCAACACTAACGACTTCATAACTCTCCACTAACCAAAGTACCGCCATTTGCTCCTTGTTTACCATGTCATAAAACATTTATTTAAGGTTGATTTATGTTTGGAAGGAAAGGGGGGTCGGGTTGGGGCTTAGCCCCAACCCGTGGACGCATTGTATTACATATGACCCAAACATATATGTATTGGCCCGACCGTTTGGCGCGCGCATTGCATTGTATATATTGTATAAACCGTGTGTTAAATGATTGTCGCGGGGTTTGAAACCAAGACCCATGTGTTAAATATTGGCGCGGGACCCTAAACCGATAGTTGCACGGTTATGACAGGTTTAACCCCCATTTGCCAACGCGCGAGGTCACATGGCCATATGCCCAGGTGCCGAGGCAGTTAGGGGCTGGAGGCGCCTTAACCGTCCTACGGTTTGCACCGTTGGCGCGGTTGCGCCCGGTGCTGGGTTTTTACGCTTTAAAGAGCGTGTGAGCCAGGTTCACTCAAGGGGGAGTACGAATTGTAGAACCAGAGACAGCAAGCTTGAAGAGGGAGACTTCCAGGAGGCCTAACTTCTTCATTTTTTGACCGATTGAGGTGCCGAAAGAGTCCAGACAGGGGTTTTGGGACGCTGGGAAGCCATTGGAGCAGTCGGTTTGTCAGTTTGAGCATTGTAACACATGTTTTTGAGCACTTTTTGAGCAATTAATAATAATGATCCATTGGAAGCTGGACCAGGAGATGTAGCCCAGAAGAGGGGTGAACTCCTTTATCAATTGTTGTGCACATGTGTTTATGTTCAATGTTTATGCTGCTATCTATGTGTATTTTGCATAAGTAATCCTTAATTTATGTGTTGCAAATTGATCCTGTTGCTTTAAACACATACATTTCACTTGCAATAATTATTCAAGTTTTTCAAGTCTTCTTCATTTTTAGATCACAAGCCCTCTATTCCCTTCATCAAGTTCAACTTTGGATGGTTTGGAAACGAATATTTTGTTAATTTGGTCACTTCCTTTTGGAAACATTATGATGCTTACTCAAGGGAATCCCCCAATGTTCAATTTGTTGCAAATCTTAATAAGGTCAAAAATGAAGCATCCTCATGGGATCATGCCAAGAGGATGAAAGACAACCTCAAACTAGCCTTAATTGAACTCAAAAATTTTGAAATCTACAAGTGACCTAGAAGGTCATGTAAAGAAAGTACAAAACCCAACATAAAGACTTTGGAGCAAAAAAGAAGGCAAGTGGAGGCCAAGGCAATGAGCATTATGACTAGCCAAGGGAGATGATAATACATAACTTTTCCACCATATTGTTAACCATAGGCAAAACCTAACCACCATGTGGTAGATGAGGAGTAAATATGGATATTGTTGGTGTTTACATGATTCTCAGCTCTTCATAGTTATTGTCTTATGATTTATAACAAAATTCACATTCATACATCAGTGATCATAGAATAACTATACACTGAAAATATCAACTATAACAATGCAGCAGAAATAACAAGATCGAGAAATATTAACCATGCACAGTAGACACAAGAACACAACATAAGGACACAGGAGTTTATCCTAGGAAACCCAAACTTGGGAGAAAACCTAGGAACCTTTCTCTAGAAGAATTCAGTCCAAGATATTACCAGTACATCACTATCAATAGCCAAAATACCATACAAATAATATCCTCCCAAAGGCTAGCATCACTAAGACTTAGCTCCTCAATAATATGACCAAGAAAAACCAAGCAAGAGCGTCTCCAAGTGTTGAGCACTCTTCAAGATAACTAGTAACCCAAAAATAGTGAAACTACCAAAATTGCCGCTGCAATTGCCTTGTGTGCACTGCCGAAGGAGTTGTATGCCTATCAAAATGAAATGACTTAGTTCTTTATTTATATTGATCAAGGCGCCAGTCTGGGGTCGACTTCTTATTTCTGGGTCTTCAATTTTATTATTATTTTTCTTATGGGGTCGACTTCTCTCCCTGGGTCTTCAACTTCTTCTTGGGGCTTCTGTAATGGTGTAGATGGGTCTTCTTGTACTTTCTTGTGGAGAATTACTACTCGAAATTAAAAATATCCAACACTCCCTCTCAACGAGGGAGGCATTCTTCATACTTGGATTTATTTTGTCATAGAAATATTGTCTTCATGAGCCATGTTGATGTCTTATCTCCACACATGCATTCCATCCCAGAATATGCATGTGATAGCATCTTGAATCCATCCACTCCTTGACATGAGGACTACACCTAGGTCATTCACCACTAGCAGAGCCCCGTGAGTGAATGAATCATTACCCTTGGTCATACCAACACTAGCATAGCCCCGTGCAAGGCCAATCTGGTATAATGTTTGTTTGATGCTTATCTGGGCCACTCATCACTAGCAAATCCTCGTGGATGAGTGAATAATTCTCCTTTGGTCATATCAGCACTAGCATAGTCCCATGCATGACCAATCTAGGAAGAATGTTTTTCCGAACGTGGAGAACATCAACATACCTAAGCCATTCACCACTAGCAGAGCCCCGTGAGTGAATGAATCATTCTCCCTTGGTTATATTAGCATTAGCATAGCCCCGTGCATGACCAATTTGGAAGAATGTTTGCCCGATGCTATCAAAATATCTGGGCCATTCACCACTAACAGAGCCATGTGAGTGAATGAGTCATCCTCCCTTGGTCATATGACCCATCTGGGAGAACCTCTGCCTGATGTTGAAACATCAACGCTAAACACTAGCCAAATCAGTGTGGCTAATCCTATGTATCATCCTCCTCAGCCAAATCAGCATGGCCACTCTGGAAGGATATCTGCAATCTTCTCATCCGTGGATAAGTATTGGAGCTTCCTTGCTCCCTTTTGTACCATGTCTCGAATGAAGTCTCGCAAGAAGCTTATGAAGTTGCACCACTTCACGACTTGCACACTCGTTTTGACATACTCCATTTATGTTGTATTGGGTGCTACAGAAGCTTGCTTCCAGCTTATCCCGAAAATCGTCTCTGATTCCAACTTGAAGCAGCGCCCTGAAGTGCTCAATCTGTCTACTGCAATTCCTACTCAATCAGAATTTGTATATCTCTGCAACCTCACTTCTTCACCTGAGACAAATCATATCCAACTGTATCGTGCTTCGCTGCCACCCATTGGAACTACCTTAGCTTCAACCAAACATTGGCTCAGGGTGCTCACTGCAAAGCAAATATCTGAACTGACATTAACCAGGTACATCAAGGATCCAATCTACTACATGTACATCCTGGGATCTACCAAGTCTGAATCTGAAGTAGAATCACACAACTTATTATGATTTTTCATCATAGGTGTAGTCATGGACTTGCAGTCCATCATATTGAATCTCATCAGTATCACCTCAATGAGGAAGATCTTATCTAATCTTGTCACACCTCTAATCCCAAGAGTACATCTTGTCAGGATCCTCCATCTTGAACTATGAGGCCAAATCCCTCTGTCAGTGGAGTAAGTCCTACTGTCTAGTCTACCTCACTGGCTTCTCCCTCTGTGACTAAGACAAAATCCATACCCAATCCTCCTAATTGGATACCTCCTTTGTCATTGTAGCAAGACCACATCTCCTAGAAGCGTCTTTCCTCTTGAAGATTTTGTCTGGCCTCCTCAACTCATGACACATGTCTTTCAGTCCTAGGAGATGTCTCTCCCACCTGGATCTAGGGGGGGACTCCCTCTGAATAATCGACTCTCTCTTAAGACAACTAAATCTCCCTGAGATCAATCTCACTCTAAGTCTATACATTTTTTATTAAATCCAAGCTCATCAAGTATCCATCGATCCTGGAGTACCATGTTTCCTCTTAAACATGACTCCCTTTGAATCTGTGCAATCTCTAGAGTCATCTGCTCCCTTTGCATCTTCTGAATTATGATCTCCAATGAACTATCTTAGGAGGTTTCTCCTCCCTACTCGATCCAGAGGGATGACTCCCTCTGAACTCTAGCTTCCTCTGAATTGGTACTAGGTGGGGTCCTCTACCTCACCACTGGTGGAGCCATCTGCTCCTCCTCGTCAATCTCCATGTGGAACACTCTGTATCCCACAAAAGTATACTTCTTTTCAGAAGGTTCTAACTTTGTCTTCTTCGCCTTCGATATATGGATGTATATTGTCATGTATACAACTCTATGTCTGGATAGCCTACTCCATGTCTCAAACTAAAGACCATCTAATTTGTTGCCTCTTGCAACTGTCATTATAGCTCCCTCTCATAGCTATCACTTGTGACCTACCTGGAACAAAACAAGAACAAAAGACAAGAGCAACACTTTTCTAGTGTTGTGACCTCCATAGTGACCTACTCGGGACAAAGACAACAACCAAGAACATCTCCTAGAAGAGATCAATTTCATCTTGTAAATAAGTGCATCATTAATACTAAACATTGAGCATTTACACAATGATCATTGTACTAACAATATTCAAAACATTTGATAGCAAAAGTACTCAGCAGTAATAGATCTCTAAAAGTTGGTGTCCTAGTTTACAACATTTAATTAAGATGCAGCAATAAAATATCAACCCCGATATGCAAACCTGGAGTGTTTCTATTGTTGTTGTTGGAAAGTAATAGATGTGCTCATTTAACCATAGACAATATAACAATATTGTCACTGAACCATAGGCCAAAGCCACCCCCGAGCACCTTAACCTTGACAGAGAATGATTCCGGAAGCAAACCAATAGCCAACCAAGGCTAATGCATCAAGCAAAGATAACCAAGACTGGTCAGAAAGTCCAACCATAACCAATAGAAAGTTTGAGCCTAAACCAAGAATACAGATTGTGGCAGCTGCCAACTGGGCAGCTGCTCCCCGAACTTGCGCACTTGCCCAGTTTCTGCAGTGCGCACTTCTTCCCAGCTGAAATTTCGAGTTGTGTATACAAAATGAGGTCTGGATACTTGTATTTAAACTGTTTCCTGAGTTGTTTGGGTTGACTTCTCATTTTGGAGGCTAAATACCTAATATTAAGTATTTCCTTGAGCCAACTTGTCTTCTAGGATTATGTTCAATGCTTTAGGGTTTCTTCTTGCTTCCCGGAATATTATATTCTCGTCAGGGTTGCACGTGGAGGTAAATACTTCTTGCATCTACCATAATATAAACACTCCCTCCTAGCTAGGGAGGTATTGAAGGCAATGGCCTTGAGCACAAACATACCATTCAACCGGTAGCATCATCATAGTAGTACAGGTTATCTCATGATTAGATCATGAGCACCATTATCACTATCATCTGATAGCATCAACTACATCATCTCTATAAGTCATACTCCATTTGAATAATCAGACGTGATGTTGAATAGGTCACTCACTCCACAGAGTGATACAAGGACCATTCTTCTAATCTGGACATTTGTCCTAGAAGAATGATTATCCCAATAGAACAATGTCATTTAATAGAACACCACGGTGTCTATCCATAGTAGTACATAATTATTATCCAGTAGTACACTACCACACCAAGTAGCACACAACTACTTAATCAGTGGCACATAGTCACAACCAGTGGAACACATCCACTGCGGTAGCATACATCTATTGTCCAGAGACATACAGTCTCCATAGCAATCATATCATCTGATATCAACCTGCACAGAAAAACAATGTCATGATGTAAACTAAGTCATCTGGGCCATTCTTCCACTCACATGTGTGAGATCTGGAAGAGCATCTGCCCTCAAAAAGTAAAACATCAGCCATGAGCTATCTAGACTATTTTTCTCAAGCATAGAAGAATAATTGTCCTGATTTCTGAGCCTGGACCATTCACCTAACTGGGTCATTCCTCCGGCACTAAACAAAGTGCAACCTGGAGAGAATGAGTCTTCCCTGATTGTTGAACCTGGACCATTCACCTAACTGGGCCATTCCTTTGGCACTAAACAAAGTGCAACCTAGAGAGAATGAGTCTGCCCTAGGGAATGACTGTCCGAACCATTTCCTAAGGAAATGATTGTATTGCACCAACCTCCAAAACAGACCATACTTCGAAACTGCTCACAACTGTGAACTTCGAAAGAATGACTGCCTGGCAAGGCGAACCATTCTACTTGACCACTACTGAGAGTGACTGTCAAGAAGAAAGATTGTCCTAGACCATTCCCCCACACTGACTACAAGGGGAATCGTTGTCTATGGTACATCAGCAATCTATCGAACCATTTTCATTACAAAAATGACCGTCTGATCTGGACCATTTTCCGAACTGGAAAATGCATGTCCGTCAGAAATCTCAAACCACTTTCCGAACTGGAAAGGAACTACTCATCCTAGACCATTTTTCGAATTGAAAAATGATTGTCCATAAATCAATAACACATTAGTGTTCCCTCCCAAACTGGGAGTCATCTCTTCTCTTTTCAATAAGGAAGTCGTTAGTGTCCACGAGCTCTAGCTTGTTTCTTCAGTACGCAAACATTTTCATCATGGACAAAGGCTTTGCCAAAATATCTACTATCTGCTCATTTTTGGAGATATATTGGAGAAACACTTCTCCTTTCTAGACCTCATCACGGAGAATGTAATGCTTGATCTCAATGTACTTTGGTCTTTCTGGAACACTGGTTTTTCTCTAAAGGCTTCATATAGCTCTTGATCATTGCAGTATATCATGGTTGGATTCAAGTCTTTTGTTTCCTGCTAGCTCATGACATCGTGGCAAGGCTTAAACTGGAACATATCCAAGTGGCACTTCCTCTGTCATCATGAGAGTTTGTCATGGATTAGCAATCCATCATCCTAAACTTTTGAGTGACCATTCTGACCTCTTTCATAGAAAGTTTTCACCATGCTTTTGTTGTGCATGAGAGGCTTTGCACCAAGTTTTTTGAATCCATACAAGATCTTCTTCCATCTGCATACAAGGGTGTCTTTCTAGTATACCTCAAAACCTTGAGGTTGTTCTACATACGCTTCTTGTTCAATTACTCTGGAGAACAGTCTTTGCATTCATCTAATGTAAGCTCCAACCCATGGATATTTGTAGAAGATATAATGGCTCAGGTAAAGGTATGTCTAGCTACTGGAACAAGCTATCATCATAGTCTTCTCCCTCCATCTGGGAGAACCTCTACTTCTGAATCTCGCGATGCTTCCATTCACAAGTCTTTCATACATTGTTCTTCATCACAACTTCCATTTCTTCTGCTTGATTGCTTCTAGTGGGTTAAAACCAAGCTAGTAGTCTTGTGATTCTAGATATAATGATTGGTTGTTCTAGCTTTTCTTTCTCTTGGAATCTTCATGTTCTTCCTAGTGTTTTTGTTTAGCTCTTGGGTCCATGGAGTTTTCTATAGATTCCATGCCCTGAAGATTCTGACTTCTTCCTTTCATCATAAGATCATGGATGTGGATGGACAACCAAGGATACTTTAAGGCTTCTTTTCGAAGAAGACTTCTTCTAAAGTCAAACTAAACATGTGTTGCTTTTCATGGTTGTTGTCATTGATGGGAACATGGATAGATACATAATCTTTGATAGATCATATTATTTAGGATTAGCTCCCTCCTAATCCTTGCTTCATTCATGAATGCATGCTCTTCTCTTTTTTTGGAATTATATAATCGCCTCCCTCCAACTAAGAGAGTCCACGCTTTTGTCTGCATATGTATTGCCTTCTGCAAAGTGTCACAAGTCTTTTTCTAATTTCCTCTTGATCGCTAACTTCTTTCTGGTTTTACTTCTTCCAGGTTTCTTCAAGTTTGATTATGATTTCGGCTTATCTTGCCGTTGTTACTTATGTTAATAGCTTCCAGATGGATTGTTACCAAGGATTGTCGATGTACTTCATCTTTTCATGTGTATTGCTTGACTTGTAGTCATCATGATAGCAATCCTTATCTTGTTATTCTTCCATAGGTATTGTTTCTCTTTAAACATCTTATCTTCTAAGAAATAGATATGCAAGATATGTACAAAAACTATGTAAACATGGTATGTACAGGAATTATGAAGAATATTGTTATCTTGTTTTAGGAGAAGAAGTATGTTTTACCCGGCTTGGCCTTCTTCGAGGGTTCCATTTCTTCGGCAACTGATGCTTCGTGTGTTTCCTTCCTTTTCTTTAACCCGGAACAATGATTCTTATAGTGACCATATTTTCGACAGTTGAAGCATTGTATTTTTGACATATCTTTCTCTTGATTGGATTTCTTTTGGGAGTTTCTCTTTTGCACTAATCCTTGATTCTTCTTGTGCACAGCAAGTCCAAAGTTCTTCAAATGTGGGATATTCCTTTCTTGTGTTCATGCTTGCGGGAAATGCATCCCATGTCTTGGGAAGACCATTGAGTACTATATTTACCAGTTCCTTTTCTGAAATGATTTCTTCAATAGCTTGTAGTTGATCTCTTAACTGAGAGATACTCACAAAGTATGATGTTATGTTGTCATCATCATTCATTTTCATGTCACGAAACTCATTCTTCATACTCATTACTTGTCCAATGTTTCTGACTGAGAAGAGGTTAGTTAAGGCATCGTACATCTTCTTAGATGAGTCAAGATGGGAGATGTAGGGTATCAAGTGGTATTTTATAGAGTCCACTATGATACTCGTGGCATTGATGTCACTATCTTTGAACTTCTCCATAACTGCAACTTTCCGAGGTTCCTTATCTTTTCCTTCTTCGAACTATGGTTCCACGATCTTTCCTTTCACGATATCCAACACTTTATTCTTGGCAAGGATGAGGTCAATCCTTGTCTTCCATGCTCTAAAGTTAGAAGCCCCTTCTAACTTGTTTTCTGACTTCATAGAGTAAGTCATAATTGTTTTGACTTGGTCAACCCTTGATTTTGACCAAAAACTCAAACTTGACGTCTTAGCGTGCTGAGAGTATCAGTAGATGCGTTAGGCTAGGGCGCACTAGGCTATCCAGAAATTAGGTCAATCTCTTCACTTGAGGCGCCTCAACAAGAAGGTTAGGGTTTCGTTGCTGTAGCAAAAACCAACTGCAACTGCAACTGTAACTGAGAAAATCCTCCCAATCTATCTTCTAGCGGTTAGACTGTCTGAAGATAGGGTGGGCCCATAACCCGTTAGAAAGTAATAGATGTGCTCATTTAACCATAGACAATATAACAATATTGTCACCCAACCATAGGTCGAAGCCACCCCCGAGCACCTTAACCTTGACAGAGAATGATTCTGGGAGCAAACCAATAGCCAACCAAGGCTAATGCATCGAGCAAAGATAACCAAGACTGATCAAAAAGTCCAACCATAACCAATAGAAAGTCCGAGCCTAAACCAAGAATACAGATTGCGATAGTTGTCAGCTACAGTTGCTCCCTAGACTTGCGCACTTGCTCAGTTTATGCAATGTGCACTTCTTCCCAACTGAAATTTCAAGTTGTGTACAAAATGAGGTCTGACTACTTGTATTTATATTGTTTCTTGAGTTGTCTGGGCCGACTTCTCATTTTGGAGGTTAAATACCTAATATTAAGTATTTCCTTGAGCCCACTTGTCTTCTAGGGTTATGTTCAATGCTTTAGGGTTTCTTCTTGCTTCTCGAAATATTCTATCTCGTCAGGGTTACACGTGGAGGTAAATACCTCCCGCAGCAACCATAATATCAATAGTTGTCCCATTTGATTTCGAGGTGCCATATATTGTAGGAGACATCATCACCTCTGCCTCCAACTCTTGGGCTTCCTCCGAGTGCACTAGATCTAAGATCCCTTCGGATCTATTGTCATTGCTTGGACAAAAGTCCTTTCGCCAAGTGTACATCCCCTGTAAACACCCTCATGATATAATGTATATACAAGTGCATACCTCCTAAATTTGTAGCACCATTCAGCTTGTCTTTTGATCTCAAGGTTTGCGCAACTGGCAACTGCAACTACAACTGGCGACTGACAACTGCAACTGTAACTGCAATTGTAACTGGAAATGCCACTGCGAATGCAACTGTAACTGCCACTGCAACTGGCAACTGCAACTGTAACTGTGCAGTGACAATATTTCAACTAGCTTTGATCCCATGTTGGTGTTTACATTATTCTCAACACTTGATAGTTATTGCCTTATGATTAATAACAAAATTCACTTTCATACATTAGTTATCATAGAATAATTGTACACTGAAAATCTCAACTATAACAATGCAACAGAAATAACAAGATCTAGAAATATTAACCATGCACGATAGACACAAAAACATGAGTTTATCCTGGGAAACCCAAACTTGGGAGAAAACCCAACAAAATTTCTCTAGAACCTTTCTCTAGAAGAATTCAGTGCAAGATATTACCAGTACATCACCATCAATAGCCAAAATACCATACGAAGAATATCCTCCCCAAGGCTAGCATCACCAAGACCTAGCTCATCAATAATGTGACCAAGAAAAACCAAACAAGAGCTTCTCCAAGTGTGGTGCACTCTCCAAGATAACCAGTAACCCAAAAATAGTGAAACTGTCAAAGTTGCAGTTGCAACTGCCTTGTGCACACTGCAAAAGGAGTTGTTTTCCTATCAAAATGAAATGAGCTAGTCTTATATTTACACTGATCAAGGCACCAGGGGCCGACTTTATTTCTGGGTCTTCAATTTTAGTATTATTTTTCCTATGGCCTTGACTTCTCTGGCCCTGACTTCTCTTCCTGGGGCTTTTGTAGTGGTGTAGATGGGTCTTCTTGTACTTTCTTGTGGAGAATGATTGCCTGAAATTGGAAATCTCCAACAGATATAAGGCCACAACATTTAAAGAAATAGTTGATCTTGGGGTTGCTCACTTTGAAAGGATTTATAGGGAGGTTAAAGCCAACGTGGCTGAAATTGTCAAGATGACTACATTCTTAGCTTTCTAGATGAGCAAGCTAATAGAGGGAATCTAAGGCAAAATTGCAACAAGTTCTCCATAGTTTCCACAAGGACAAAATTGTGGGCCCTAATGAAAAATAGAGTTTTCCCTAGGGTTTTTTTGAACCACTGAAAGGGAATATCCTCAAAGTTGTTAAGGAGTCAAGAAGCACAAGGAATGCATCGAGTCAAGAAGCACACAAAAAGCATTGTGTCACTTCAACATTGTTTTCCTTGCCATAATTTCAAAGAAAAAACAATCCAAAATTCCTTCATTCCTTGATGTAATAACATCTCTACAAGATCATCACAAAGATCATTGCTTTAAAGGGTCAAGAGCTCTTTGCTCAAACCTATATCCCTTGAACACTCTAGCTTCTTGAATGGTAGGCAAATTCATGATGTGATTGCGCCCGCTGAAGAAGCACTCCACTCAATTAAAACAAAAAAGCTCCCAACTATGGTATTGAAGTTAGATCTTACTAAGGCCCTATCATTGGGCCAATTGGTTCTATTTGAGATTATTGTCAATTCATCTTGGCTTTATTGTTCAATTAGTCAATTGAATAATGGATCACATGATCTCAAGTTTCTTCATTGTTCTCATAAATGGCTCAACTTGTAGCTTTTTCAAACCTACCAAGGGGCTTAGATAATCTATTTTAATCTAGTGTGGCTTAGTCGTGACCTTAAAAATAGATGATTATTATTATTATATTAAAATTCATGATTATATTCACATGGATAGACGCGTTGGTCTTTCTACATCAAGGTTCCTCAATACATATCCATTCTTTCCCACGCACTAATCCAAGTGCACGCAACATGGTGCCATGTGCACACAACACATAGACTATGTGCACCTTGTCTTTGTTAACAAATCGGGTGTCCTTGACTCACTACCCTAAATGTTCATTACATTTACACTTCGTACCAATCGACTCACCAACCTATATGTACAATTATAAAGGGTTCGGGTACGAGATCAAGGACACTACATCTTGTCAAACAAATCCTTCAATTCTCTCTCTCGATTACCATGTGGGTTTCAAGTGGCTTCTCATTAAGCCAATTATTGCAAAATCAATGGATGTAGATGTCTCATTGCAAAAGTGGAAAGGAGAATTAGCTTGCAATGTAATAGGTGGTTGTCCAAAGGTGGAAGGCTAGTACTAGTAAAGTTAGCTACTAGCTATTCCAATGCACTAGCATTCTCTAACCTATATTCCCAAATGGGTTTGGACAAAATCAAGAAGAAAAGCTTTACTTGCTCTGGAAATATAGAGGGAAAGAGGGTACCCATCAATTAAATGTCAAGCCATTACTAAGCCAAAGGCACTAAAAGGATGGGGCCTTAAAAACACTGTCTTATTCTAGAAGGCTAGGCGCCAAGAGTATTAGTGTTTTATCAAATAGGTTGGGCTTTGCACTCAAACTATAATAAAAAAAACACTAAAAAAAACACATAGATCATCATTTTGTTGAGCAACGAATTACAAGCCAAGACAAGGCCACTCATAATGTTTCTATCGTCTAGAAAGCCATGGTTATTACCTTCCTTTTGAATAGAAATTAGTTAGCATGGAGGATAGGTAATAGAAAGACAATTATGATTGGTGTAGATCCTTGGGTGGGAAGTGAAAATGACCACAAGTTTCCAATGCACTAGCATTCTCTAACCTATATTCCCAAATGGGATTGGACAAAATCAAGAAGAGAAGCTTTACTTTGGTCTGGAAATAGAGAGAGAAAGAGGGTTACCTATCAGATAAATGCCAAGTCATTACTAAGACAAAGGCACTAGAAGGATGGGGCCTTGAAAACACTTTCTTATTCAAGAAGGCTAGACACCAAGAGTATTAGTGTTTTATCAAATACATTGGGCTTTGCACTCAAACTATAATAAAAAAAATACATCGATCCTCATTTTATTGAGCATCGGATTACGAGCCAAGACAAGGCCACTCATAATGTTTTTGTCCTCTAGAAAACCATGGTTATTACGTTATGAATAGAAATTGGCTAGCATAGATGCTAGGTAATAGAGAGACAATTATGATTGGTGCAGATCATTGGGTGGGTAGTGAAAATGACGATAAGTTGTCTAGAAATCTAATTATCTCTCTTCATGGGCTTGGCATCTTTAATCTAGTACATGCAACGTTTCTAAAAGCCTCTACAATTTGGAGTAGCGAGTGGAGACGAGCAAACCTTTTAGGCTCAAATGGGAATAAGAATGATCAATGGGAAGCTTACACAACTAGACATGAGATGTGTCATGTTTATATCAAAAAGAGCGATGAACTTGTCTAGTTCAAGAATCCTCTCTTGGGACATTATACTCTGTAGTGGGAGGCTTATGGGATGCGTACCAAGGGAGAGGAAGAGGCCCCAACCAATATATATTTCCACATATATTTCTAACAATATATAGAGAATCTACAATGGTGATGGAATCCACTTTAGAAGATCAAAACACCTCTAAAATCAAGGATCTTCTTGCAACTTGCTATCATGAATTAAGTCCTCACTTGTTGATGTTCTTCATAAAAATAATATGCATGGTGCTCGAAAGTGCTCTCTATGCAAAAGAAAGGATAATATCAACCACTTATTCATTCAATGCAAAAGAGAGGAGAATATTAGCCACTTTTTCATCCTGTGTCGTTATTCAAAGGAAGTTTGAGCATAAATGGGCATTCTTACAAAAATGAAGGATAAAGAAGGGGGTATTGTCCAGTGTTGAAGGCATTTACAACAAAAGATTGAATTAAAGTAATCAAGGCTTCTTTAATTGATTGTTTCATGGGGGTATATATGGTTGGCTCACAATGTGGGTATTTAGAGAGATAGGTTTATTTTTCCTTCCAATGTGTCTCAAGACAAGATCATTTTCTTCAATTACAAATATGCTCCTAAGTCTATTCCTCAAAAGGCAACTCTTACACCATCTTATAAACAAGCCTATTGTTTGGAGGTATTATGATGGTGCTATCAAAACGAAACCCATTGCATTACTTTCAAATGCTAACCTGGGAGAGGGGGGTCTAAAAATTACACCGACTTCTTACCTTGAAGTTTCCCCCTAAACTAGTTGTTGATAAAGGTTTCCAATTTCAAGTTTTTGAGAATATTAAGTGGTAATCAATTGAATATCTAAGAAAAATAGGGTGTGTCTATTCTATTTCTAACCCTATCTTAAAGTATATGACAAACTTGTATGTTTTTCAATCAAATCTCTCTTGCTCATGTTTTTGAATAATTCAATTATAATGTTGTCAAACCCCTGAATGGACTCAATTTTGATCAAATCTCTTCTGCTCATGTTATTTTGATCAAATCTCTTTTGCTCATGTTTTCAAAGAGCTAAATTCTAACATTATTGAGCTCTTGAAAGGACTCTATCAGTTGTTGGCCTCAAGCTCTTAGAAAATTAAAGGATAGGTCATTTATCTAAATTGGTTGTAGGCTCATGCTGTTGGAAAAAAAAAGGATAGGTGATTTATCTACCACTAACATTATTAAGCTCTTGAAAGGACTCAATCGGTTGTTGGCCTCAAGCTCTTAGAAAAATCGAAAGATAGGTCATCATTTATCTAAATTGGTTGTAGGCTCATGCTGTTGGAAAAAAAAAAGATAGGTGATTTATCTACCACTAGCCTTTTTGTTATATAAAATACCCATAGAGGTTGACATTTTGGAGTTTTGTTGGAAAAAAAAGGATAGGTGATTTATCTACCACTAGCCTTTTTGTTATATAAAATACCCATATAGAGGTTGACATTTTGGAGTTTTGTTTTTAATGGTTGATTCTAGATAATTTAGATGTTCATATGTATATAAGAAACAAAAGCATGGTAAGATCTCTTAGGAAATGCTCCAAGAGTCCACAAATATCTCGCTCCAAGCATCTACAAAGATCTCTCTTCTTATTGAATAAAATTACAATTTATTTCCAATGAAATAAAGAATAATAATAAGATAAGTTAAAAAATTAGCTCATACTATTATCATTAATGTAATTAATGCATTTATCAAGTCACATGCAAGCCCAATTTGGATCTCCTTGTAATTAAGCATTTAACAAGTGTCATAAATGCTCCAAGAGTCCACAAATATCTCGCTCCAAGCATCTACAAAGATCTCTCTTCTTATTGAATAAAATTACAATTTATTTCCAATGAAATAAAGAATAATAATAAGATAAGTTAAAAAATTAGCTCATACTATTATCATTAATGTAATTAATGCATTTATCAAGTCACATGCAAGCCCAATTTGGATCTCCTTGTAATTGTAATTAAGCATTTAACAAGTGTCATAGACGCCCAATTTGGATTTCCTTTAATGTAATTAAGCATTTACCAAGTGACATAGACGCCCAATTTTTGGATCTCCTTGTAATTAAGCATTTAACAAGTGCCATAGAGRCCCAATTTGGATTTCCTTTAATGTAATTAAGCATTTACCAAGTGACATAGACGCCCAATTTGGATTTCCTTTAATGTAATTAAGCATTTAACAAGTGACCTTGACACCCAATTTTGGATCTCGATGGATAAGCTCAAGACTAAATTTCAATTTGGATCTCTTAATGTAATTAAGCATTTAATTAAACATCTAAAAAGTGACATGGAGACCCAATTTTGGATCATCTCATTGGATAAAGCTCAAGACTAATTTCAATTTAGATCTCTTAATGTAATTAAACATTTAACAAGGGACATGACACCCAATTTTGGATCTCCTTGGATTCAATTTGGATCTATTTCAATGAGGTGCACTATTTACATAATATAAAGTTCAATAAATAATCTTAATCAATTGATCATTTCATTGATTTTGTGTTATGAATCAAGGCACTATCCTAAACATGTTATCATGGAGACCCAATTTTGGATCATCTCCTTGGATAAAGCTCAAGACTAATTTCAATTTAGATCTCTTAATGTAATTAAACATTTAACAAGGGACATGACACCCAATTTTGGATCTCCTTGGATTCAATTTGGATCTATTTCAATGAGGTGCACTATTTACATAATATAAAGTTCAATAAATAATCTTAATCAATTGATCATTTCACTGATTTTGTGTTATGAATCAAGGCACTATCCTACACATGTTATCATGAAGCTACGTAGCTTCATGATAAGACTGACTTAAAAGTTGGCCAAGCATATGTGTCATTAATTGAGAGCCCACAACGCACGGTGTGTCAATTCAAGCAGTAGAGAACTTACTTTATTGAAAGTCTGATCCTCAACGCAGAGCTGCCTTACGTAGCTCGACCTGTAAGGCTGCCTTGAAAGTTTGCCAGGCACATATATAAAGAGTTATTTCTGGACAAACCGAGAGTAGTCTTTCATGATATTCTCCTCGACAGGTGAATTTTAAAAGCTTGCAGAGTAACAGATTTGACATTCTTCCAGCTCCCATCTTAGCTGCTAAGTCTCTTCCTCTACTATTCATGTGTCTGTTTCCAACAGCGTCAGTGTGCTGCATCCTCACTCTTAGCTGCCTTTCGTAGCTAAACCTGTAAGGCTACCTTGAGGGCTTGCCAGGATCATATATACAGAGTTATTTCTGAGCAAACCGAGATTGCTAGTCTTTCGTGATATTCTTCCTCGACAGCTGAATTTTAAAAGCTTGCAGAGAAACAGTTTTAATATTTTCTTCCAGCTGGCATCTTTGCTGAAGTCTCTTCCTCTACTATTCATGTATCTGTTTCCAACCGCGTCAGTGTGCTGCATCCTCACTCTTAGCTGCCTTTCGTAGCTAAACCTGTAAGGCTACCTTGAGGGGGCTACCTTGAGGGCTTGCCAGGATCATATATACAGAGTTATTTCTGAGAAAACCGAGATTGCTAGTCTTTCTAGATATTCTCCTCGACAGCTGAATTTTAAAAGCTTGCAGAGCAACAGTTTTGATATTTCTTCCAGCTCGCATCTTTGCTGAAGTCTCTTCCTCTACTATTCATGTATCTGTTTCCAATACCGTCAGTGTTCGGCCACCAATGTACGTTAAATCTGGTGATAAGACTGAGAGTGCATACACCTAAATCATCCAACAATTCAGAGTACACACTTCAAAATAAAAATACCCAAACAGAAATGACTACAAAAGTCAAAAGTTTTCATGCTAAACCAACCCATTAAATGACACTAATACCAACAGCACAAAGATGGATTTGAAGGCTCAGATCTTCCTATCAAAAGTCGATCAGCAAAGTGGAAAAACCACGTTTTATGCTTGTCTTTGAAATTACATCACCGCCCACATCCAAAATCAACCTACGCAGAAGATATATAAACATGTCCCTACCTTGTACATGTTCCTACCTCGTTAGATGAAATGAAATAAGGATAGAAGTGGTGCAAATTCACATGAAGAGGATAAAGAAAATACGAGTATGTACATAATAGAAAATAAACAACACAGACAATAGAGAACATGTGAGCACAATGAAAATACTATATAGATCGTGAGAATACAATGAAGAAAGTAGGGCCTTAATCCTACTCATAAATAAAATAAAATATAAAAAATGGCCTCAAATCGTCCTAGTCAAGGCAATCAACAGAGTAGGCATTCCTACTCAGACATTTCCTTTGTTTCTCATCATCGGCCAATTCATAACAAGCAAGTAAACAGGGCTTAACCATATATTATGACTGATGACAAGGCTATAATTATAAATGATTGACATAACCAATGAACACATAGAAACATAAAACAAGTAAACAGCAAAGGGGGCTTCAAACACAAGAAAACAGCATAGAATGTGAGACCATTATGAAAATGTTATATTTAAACCTTGATTTTCACCAACTCGGAAATAAAAAAGAAAATAATCCTAGTCAAGGCAATCAACAGAATAAGCACTGAGCTTCACCAATTCGGAAATAAAAAATAAGAAAGGGCCTCCAATCGTCCTAGTCAAGGCAAGCAACAGTGCAAGCATTCCTACTCAGGAATGTACTTTCTTTCTCGTCATCAAAAAAATCATCAAAGGCAAGTAAACAGTATAGGATTAACCATATATCATGATTGAAGGCAAGGCTAAAGAAAAAAGACATAAAACAAGTAAACAGTAGTGGTGAAAGGCCAAAAAAACATAGACAATACACTGCATTGTCTAACTGTTCTACAAAATGGTTTTTTTTTTGCAGAATCTGACAACATAAATCTACACAAAATTGCTATGTTTTGTTTAAAATTCACTTCTGAATAGAGAACCCTGAGACACTCAGATAATACAAAAGTAATCAATCAAATCTGTATATCTAACAAGACTCATTTCGTAAGACATTTAAACTATGACCATAAAACACTAGCATAACAGTCGTTGTGAAATTCACAGTCCACCGTCAAATTCAGGAAGGGCGACAAAGGCAACTTAAACAGAAAATAAATAAGAATTTGAAGCCAACCTAAACAGAAAATAAATAAGAATTTAATAAATAAGAATTTGAAGCCAACTTAAACAGAAAATAAATAAGAATTTGAAGCCAACTTAAACAGAAAATAAATAAGAATTTGAAGCCATATGGCATGCAATGAAAATACCAAACACAGACAAGTAAGCATTACGCTCGGCCTCAACGGGCAATTATGCAGCATAAACTTGCTGCAATATATACCTTTATTTACTGGGCAGTCCACTGGAAGGCAACTATTTAAAACTATGGCACAAACTTGTTTGATACAAAGATATTGAGTCAGAAGTAACCTGTCAACATTGTTATTCAGACAGGGATAACTGTTTTGCAACTTTTTTCCTCATCCTCAAAAGCATCTTTAGATAAAATAAAAATGAAAACGAAACCATGTACAAACAATATAAAAATGAAACTGAAACGTAGTGCTCAGAGCTTTGTATAGGTTGATAGGACACTCAACTTGCATATAAAGCTAGACACCTTATATTTAAAACCTCAACACCAATTAACAAGTGGCCAGGAGGATCCCCGGATTATTTCCAAGGATAAAACCTCAACCAGTTATATAGTAACAACTTGCTGATGTCCATGTGATGAGAATAATCTCAATCGGTCATTGATACTCTGACTTGCACTAGGTACAAGGAGTTAATTCCATAAGGAAATTAATTCCACAAGGAAAAATCCCCAACCTGTTATATAGTAACAACTTGCTGCGGTCCATCTGATAAGAATAATMTACAAGAGGCGGTCCATAWAAAAAAAATAATCTACAATTATAGAATTTGAATCTAAACCCTGACAGAGATTATATAGTGGCAACTGCAATATCTGCCTCTCAAATCATACTTGCATACAAATCTCTAATTCCATTCAAAATTCTTCATTTCACCGACAGAAGYGAGATGATTACAGCCAGCGTCGGGAAAATCTCCCACATTTTTCTATAAAAWAAMCCTTACATTCGATACTTCAAAATCCAAAATTAGAATATACATAAAACTATCTAATCAACCCCTACTGAGTTCATAAGGAATCTTAATCTTAACAAACATTTAGCTTGTCATCGAAGAAATTAATATAGAGAAAATAACAGTTTCCTGCTGGAGTTCCCCATCCTTAAACTCCTTGGAAAGAGTTCTTTCGAAAATCTGTGTAACATCCGTCCGTGTATAAACTACTAAAATAAGGAAAACAAAAACCTAACAATTCATTTATGCCTTCTCACCATTAGCGACTTTCCATTTTCATGATATAAGACGCAATCCACCTCGAAGAAAATAATTTAGTGATAAGAACAGTTTGCTGGAGTTCCCTATCCTTAAGGCCCCGCTCAGAAAGAAATCCTTCTAAAATCTGTGCAACAATGTGTGCATGTATAAAACTAATGAAATGAAAAAGACAAACCGAGCTCTATTTTACAACTACCAGTATGAAAAAACTACTGTAAACTACCATAGATGCATCTAAACGTTGAATATATTAAGACCTCGAAAGGGTTAAAGCAGCGAAGGTGCAAACCTCAATGTTTATTAAATAGCACATGATGGTGGAAAAATGTCAAGGTTTGTACCTCTAGCAACCCACTTGTATTTTGAGCAGTCTCGGTACTTAATAGGTCAAGGGTTAAAATCAATATATGACCAGAGACTAAAACCATCAAATAACTATCAAAGGGGCTTCAGGTCGTCTTAGTCAGAATAATCGACAGAGCAGGAAATCCTGATATATTGTAAGTTTAAAACCATCAAATAATTATCAAAGGGGCCACAGATCGTCCTATTTAGGATGATCAACACAACAGAAAATCCTGCTCAGATGTATGCATGCAATCGGTTTGGAATCACTGTATATCAACCCGGAGCTAGGAAAAAATACAAAGTCAAGATGATCAACAAAGCAGGAAACCTTCACAGGTGTACTAAAACAAAACTTCTAAAAGGCCTCAGATCGTCCTAGTCAAGATTATCAGCAAAGCAGGAATTCCTGCTCAGACATATGCTTGTCATTGGTTTTACATCACCGGCCAACTAACATGAACCATTCACGGTATAAATGTACTAAAACAAGAGGTCGTAAAGACCTTTAGAAACAAATTTATAAAAACCTGAATTTCAACTGATTTCAATCCCATGCTCTGTAAAATATATTTCACGTGCATACCGGAAAAACTTAAGGACGTTATGTACTCGAGCCTTGCAAACAAACCAGAAACCACACAAAAAAGGTTCTAGAAAACAAGAAAAATGAACCAGAAACCCCAAAACAACGATCTAGCTAGAAAAGAAAACAAAAAAAAAAAGTAAAAATAGAAAAACAAGAGAGATGAAAACCACAAACCTGTTTGCTGCTAAGATTGAGTCAGAGATAACCTGTCAACATTGTTATTCAGACAGGGATAACTGTTTCATAGATTTTCATCATCCTCGTAAACAACTTAGACGGAAAATAAAAAACAATTTCGAAACGCTATGCCATACAACAGAAACACCAGAATGTAGAGAGCAGCGAGATGATCAGGGCTTTGTAAAGGTAGAGAGCCGGATACCATATATAAGCTATTGCATGGATGCTTGAAGCCTCAGTCTAAAACCCTAACTGACCCTTCCTTTTAGAACCCTAACGCCGTTATCGAAATAATTATTCGATATCTGGCATTAAAAGCCTGCTTGCTTTGGAGGACGGTCCCATGGAAGGGAGCTAGTTATGGTCCTTTACGTCCTAGAGCGCTTAGACCCTATTAATGCGGAACAAATCCCAACATATAACTCGTGACTAGTGATCAAATCAAAGCCTTGAGTAGCGAAGGCTTATAACTAACTCCATCAACTAATAGAGATGTGATTGTAATTTGCAACATTACAAGGTAAAAATTTGGACGTGCTTGCTACAGCATTTGTCTCTTTCTTTTAACTGGAAGGGCGACTCCGTCTTTTGAAAATTCGGCTCCTATTTCTTTCGCTGCACTTGTTTGCTGGTGGATATGGATAGAGAGGAATCAGGTTATTTTTGAGGGGCGGCCTCCATCCTGCCAAACGGTTCTTCACAGAATTCGTTCCAATTTCAAGTGGTAGCCGACCTCCTTAAAGTTGCTTCAAATAAAAGTTATTGATTTTCATCTGACGGATGGCTCAACACGTGTTTGTTATGATGGTGTTGCTCTTTCCAGCGGCCTCTGTTGTGGGGCAGGAGGCACTTTCAAAGCTCACCAGTCAAGGACGACAAACTAGTTTCTAAATTGTGGAGCGGGTACTAACAACAAAGCTAAGCTCTTGGGCTTATGGGTTTCTCTTTCCCTTGCAAAATTTTGGTCTTTAGACCACATTCTTGTTTTGGGTGACTCGAAACTTATTATAGATTGGATAAATCAAAATAGCAAGCTCCATTCAGTCCACTTAGAAGGATGGAAACAAGAAACGCGGATGTTATCAAACAATTTCTCCGACATCCAGTTCCGCCATATTCACACGATTCACAATACGGCTGCGGATGCACTTTCTAAGAGGGCTCTTAGTGGCGTAGTTGGTAGGCTCTCGGTCTATCATTGCGTTAAAGGATTAGAGAGCCAAATTTCCTCTTATAATCTCTTCGAAGAATATTGACTCACTTTTAGTTTTTGTTGTTCATTACAGCGTGATTCCATCGCTTTCCCCCCGCTGGGAGTGCATGGATTACTCTCCTCTCAGTTTTAAAGCCCACAGTTATTTCCTCCCCCATTGGAAGGGGCGAACCATTTGAAGAGGGCGACTTCTTTTACAGAGTGTCTCGCTACTTTGGGACAGGTTTATTTGTAGTGGTCTGTACTTTTAATGTCTGGTCAGCAGCATTCTCTCCAGTCGTGGCTTTATTTTGTGTAAAAGAATTTATACCCATTATAAATTTGAGGGAATTTCTTCATGGAAAAAAAAAAGGTAAAAATGGCTTACGAGATATAACACGTAACAGCAAAATATTTTAATGTTAATAGATGATGCCAATATGCGATGCTTAAATTGAGAAAGTTTTTTGTGCCTCACAATTGTTATGTGTTATGTATTATTCACAACACACATAATTAGTGGAGAGGAGGAGGAGGAGCATTAAGGTGTAACAAAATTCAACGTAGAGATATGTCATTGGTTCGCAATGTTAGAAGATAATTCTATCACATCAAGATATGTTATTGATTCACAATGTTAGAAGATAATTCTATCACATCAACTAAGGATTTGCACCTAAAAGTTAATGTTCAAATTGATAAAGTTTCTTGCAATGTTAGTAGATGAAGTTTTTAATAATGTTAGTAGATGATGTTATCACACCAACCCAGAGACTTGTGCCCAATAGCAAA
Source organism: Picea engelmannii (assembly GCA_009831015.1). Taxonomy (NCBI): domain Eukaryota; kingdom Viridiplantae; phylum Streptophyta; class Pinopsida; order Pinales; family Pinaceae; genus Picea; species Picea engelmannii. The sequence goes on along the minus strand of ML784780.1, from coordinate 417,871 downwards.
CTCTCAAATTTGTTGAGATTTGGGTACCTTGGAAAGTGGTCCATTTGTGGTTGTGGGTTTCTAACCACAAGAGGGACATCCAAGTGAGGCTCATTCTATATTTTGTTCACTTGGAGAGGAAGAGTAGAACAACGGAGATGGCAATGGAAGCAATGGATGAGGGTTTCAAGGGCGCCTCCTTTCATGGAGGGCTCTAGGAGGCTTTGGCTTCCATTATTTTATGGTGTTGACGCTTGCTTGGAGGAGGGTGCATTTATAGCACGAAGGGCTTGCACTTGATAGATTGCTTTGAGGAGTCTTTTGTTGGAGAGGTAGCACACAAGGTAAGACTTGTGTGTAAGGGTTTCTTCTACAAAGCTTCAAGCAGCAAGGGTGCAAGCTTTCATTGGGATTGAGCAACAAGGGAGAAGGTGATCCAGGTGGATATTGGTGGCCACCCACCTATTCCACTTGGACCCCACCATTGCTTCTTTCAGTTTTTCAGTTTCCGCACAGTTTACTATTTTTATCAGTTTTTCGGGTCCTAAACTTCCAGAGCCGTTTTGAGGCCTTAAACGACGTTTTTTGGGAAAACGGGGAGCAATATGGATTATAGATCATGTTGTTCACCCTAAAGTTGTAGTCCTTGGATAGATCTTGCTAACGAGGTATGGAACGCGTCAAACAGAGATCGTATGCCAAAGTTACGTCCCCGGGAAGTTGATGTACCAACTTACCCAAACGGGGCCCATAGTCTTGGCGTTTCATCTCCTAGGGTTAGGTCTTTGGATGTTTAGGGTTTTCCATTGTTTCTCAATAATAATAGGCCTTTGAGCCTCATTGTAACANNNTTCAGAGGCCAGTAGCCGCCACATCTCTTCTCAGAGATAAGCTACCAACGCCCTAGCTAGTTTATTTCCATTCTGTCTGTAACCATATTTCAGTCATTTGTTATTAATGAAATGAAGTCTTATTTCCGCTGCATCTCTGTGTTTATGTGTATTTTTGTATTCCATTGTGTTCCTACATAAATCTAGATCAGTGGTATAAGAGCGGTCTGCTCATTCTCGATCCTTCTTTGCATGTCCCCAATGAGGTCGGGGTATAAGGAGTTGGGGCTCGATCTGGTTGAACCTTTGCAAGATTAGCCTCGCAAACCTCGACGACCACCCATGGGGGAAGAAAAGAAAGATGAGGGAGCAGGAGATCCTATCAAAATGTTGCTCGAGGAGGCCCTCGAGAAACAAAGGAATGCGATGATGGACAACTTTGCCCAAATTCTTCAACGGACTCCCACTGGTGGCGCATCGACATCCAACAGCCACTCTGGAGGCGCCACTCCTTTTAAGGTACAAGTAAACTTTGACATTCCCATATTTGAGGGCCAAATAGATGCAGATGCCGTAGATAGATGGTTGAATCTGTCAGAAGGATATTTCTCGGTTCATGACTTTTCCGACCGAGAAAAGATTATTTTCGCACTCCTCAAAGTTGCCCCCCATGTCAAGGATTGGTGGGAAACCTACTCGGAGCAAGAGGGCAAGGGAGAACCCTCTTTGTTCTCGGGCGCACCCACTTGGAATTCTTTCCAAGATGCCATCAAGAAACAATATTATCCCTTGGGGAGCTATGAGGACAAATACATACAATGGACTACGCTGCGACAACAAAGGGACCAAGATGTGCATGAGATGACGAATCTGTTTCATACCCTACGCACAAAGTTGGGTATCAAATATTCAAAGAAACATTTGGTGTTAAAGTACCGCAGTTGTCTGCACAGATACATTCAAAAGGAAATGGAGTTCCTCGACATCTCCTCACTTGGTGTGGCATACCGATATGCTGCCAAGATTGAGCAGAAGTTCAAACAAAAGAAGCGAGACTTTGGGTCTGCAAATTAGAAGCAAGAGAAAGGTACCCCCAAACTGCAGAACAAAGGACCAATCCAAGGCGGGGCAGCCCAGGACAACCTACCAAAGCCACAAGCAAAGAACAACACCACGAAGCCAAAAAAGGACACTGGGAAGTGGTGTGAGTTCCATAAGAGATCCACTCACAGCACAAGTGAGTGTCGGACCAAGCAGTCATTGGTAGTCGAGTTGAAGGCTTCTAAATCGGATGCATGCTTAGACTCTTAATAAGAACCTGACAAGGGGAATGACAGGGGGAAGCAGATTATCGATGCAGAGCCCAACGCCACCGTTGCCACCACGAAGATCCAGGAGGAACCAGAAGATCCAGAGGAGGCGGAGTGTCTCTTCCATTCCAAGATGTGGGTAAAGGGTTCCCCGTTGCAGTTCATTGTCGACAGTGGGAGCCAGAAGAACATCATCTTAGTAGAGGTCGTGAAGCGGCTGGGCTTGCCGACCACAGCACACCCACAACCATACACCATCGGGTGGTTGCACCAAGGACGGGACCTTTGCGTCAGTCAACAATGTCGCCTTCCCTACAACATCAAGCCCTTCACGGATGAGGTATTATGTGACATTGCTCCTCTTGATGTTTCTAATGTATTATTAGGCCAACCGTACTTGTGGAAGCGACATGTTGTGTATGAGTTCAGGCCTCGTGTTGTTATTATCACTTTGGGCAATAAGCTGTACAGGATACCGGAGATAACACCGCCTACCACCATCTCTTTGGTTACTGCAAAACAATGTAGTAAGCTCATTTCCAAAACCAGGAAATTTGTTTTCCTGATGATCCGCCCTCAGGGAAAGAGGAAGACTGTGGCCATGACCTCCAGACAGGGCCCCGCTACACGAAAACAACAGATGGATAAGGTCGTGGAGGAGTACGAGGAGATCTTCACCTCCTCCGCAGGGGTGCCTCTACACTGCCAGGTCAAGCAGCCCATCGATCTGACCCCAGGTGTGTCGTTGCCCAATGGACCCATCTACCGACGCTTTGTCCTGGAGAATGACGAAATCAAGAGGTAGATTCAGGAGCTGTTGCAGAAAGGTCACATCCGATCGAGTTTGTCGCCCTATGGGAGCTCGATCGTGTTGGTGCAGAAGAAGGATGGGACTTGGAGACTCTACATTGACTATTGGGCACTGAACAAGATCAATATCTGGAATAGGTACCCGATCCCACAGATTAATGACCTTCTGGACCAACTCAAGGGGGCAAAATATTTCAGCAAGATCGACTTGAAGTCTGGGTATCACCAGGTACCAATCGAACCCTCTGATGTGTGGAAGACTGCATTCAAATCCAAGGAGGGCTTTTTCGAATGGTTGGTCATGCCTTTCGGGTTGACGAATGCCCCTACAACCTTCATGAGGCTAATGGACGACATCTTGCAGCCATTCACCAACTCATTTGTAGTGGTGTACTTGGATGACATTCTGATCTTCAGCTAGACTTGGGAAGAGCACCTGCACCACATCCGACAGGTCCTCCAAACACTGTGGCAACACAAGTTGTGTGCCAATTTGGAGAAATGCACTTTTGGCATAACCCAGGTTCAGTATCTGGGATACATTATTGATAAGCAAGGGGTGCATGTGGATCCAGCAAAGATCCAAGTCATTCGGGATTGGCCAACCCCAACCACCCTAACAGAGCTCTGCAACTTTTTAGGTCTTGCCAATTTCTACCGCAGGTTTGTGTTGGGATTCTCTCATATCACTTGGCCCTTGAGTCAAGTCACCAAGGGAGGAGCTAAAGCAAAATTATTTTGGTCTGAATCTCAACATAAGGCGTTCGGGGAGTTGAAGCATCGCCTCTGCTCTGCACCAGTGCTCACATTACCAGACTTGCAACAACCATTTGAGATTGAGACAGATGCCTCTGACTATGTTATTGGGGCAGTCCTTACTCAACATGGGCATCCAGTGGCATATCATAGTGAAACACTTTCCGACACAGTTCGGAAGTATCCCACTTATGACAAAGAAATGTATTCCATTGTACAGGCTTGTCGGCAATGGAAGCATTACATTTTGGGAAAGGAAACGATCATCCACACAGACCACCCTTGCAGTTCATACAGACACAAGGAAAGTTGTAGAACGATCGCCATCAGAAGTGGTCCACATACTTGCAACAGTTTCATTTGAACATTAAGTACAAAAAAGGCAGCACCAATAATGTTGCAGACTGCCTCAGTCGACCACCCATCATGGCGCTAACCACTGTGCTCAACTCTTGT
>ML784780.1:392427-413680 GCA_009831015.1 Picea engelmannii | reverse complement strand
CACTTCTCTACACAAGTGATCCAGAATTCGGCCACACATACAATACACTCTTGGAGGGTAAGCAAGTTCCCAATTTTCACCTCCAGGATGCCCTACTTTGTCACCTGGGACACCTTTGTGTTCCTTCAAGCGAGCGTGCCAAGGTAATTTGGGAGGCGCACTACAGTCGGTCGTTGGGCATTTTGGGGTCGAGAAAACCATGGCAGTACTGCAAAAGTATTTCTATTGGCCGAACCTTCGACAAGATGTCGGGAAGTACATCAAGTCTTGTACTGCTTGCGACATTGCCAAACCGACCATCAAGAAGCAAGGCCTCTATACTCTGCTTCCTACCCCCAGTCGACCTTGGGAATCCATCTCTATGGATTACAAGTCGCCCCTTCCTTCTACTAAGCATGGCAATGACTGTGTTTTTGTGGTCGTCGACCGATCCTCAAAGATGTCCATTATGATGGCCTGCAAGAAGAATATCACAGTAGAAGCCACTACTAAACTCTTATTTGAACGAGTGTGGGTACACTTTGGGATCCCACAATCTATCATCTCAGATCGGGACAATAGGTTCCTCAGTACATTTTGGTCCATCCTCTAGTCGATGCTGGACACTAAGCTCACCAAGTCCACAAATTTCCATCCGCAAACTGATGGCCAGACAGAGGTCGTCAACCGGATGATTGTACACATTCTGTGCATGTACAATTCAAAGCATCCACGCACATGGGATGAGAGTCTCCCCTATGTACAACACAGCTACAACTGGGCTCTCCATAGCTCAACCAGCCATAACCCCTTTCAAGTGGGCTTGGGCTTCCAACCACTATGTCCCATTGACATAGCAATGCCATTTGTGGCTACTCAGGAAGATTCAGTTCATGTCCAGTCTGAGGCTGATAAGGCAAACAGCTTCATTGAGCACATTCAACACATCCGCCAACATGTTCATGACATCTTGGACAGAGCCAATGCTAAGTACAAGCAACGACATGATCAACATCGGGTGCCACACAACTTCGAGGTGGGCGACAAAGTGTGGCTGCATTTGCAAAAGGAGCGCCTCGCTGGGCCCCACCGCAAGCTTCGTCCGCTCCGATATGGGTCATACACCCTCACCAAGGCTATAGGGGAAAATGCCTTTGAGCTCAGCATTCCACCATTCCTTGGTCTGCACCCAGTGTTCAATTTGGACCGCCTTCGGCCCTACTTTCCACCTCTACTAGACACATCCAACATGGCAGAACAACTCACACCAACAGATTTAAATCCAGACTACATGGAATAAGCCAGAATTGATCAGATCATGGATACACAGATCAAGCACACCCGAAAACAAAGGATACCGCTATATCGAGTTGTCAAAGCAGGCCAACTCCTTCACCAAGGCAAATGGCTCACCAAGGACCGAGTTCAACAGAAGTTTCCTCATCTCATGGAGGAGCTCAACGCAATGGGGACCATTGCTTCCTAAGGGGGGAGGAATGATCCAGGTGGATATTGATGGCCACCCACCTATTCCACTTGGACCCCCACCATTGCTTCTTTCAGTTTTTCAATTTTCGCACAGTTTACTATTTTTAGCAGTTTTTCGGGTCTTGAACTTCCAGAGCCGTTTTGAGGCCTTAAACGACGTTTTATGGGAAAACATGGAGGAACATGGATAATAGATCATGTTGCTCGCCCAAAAGTTGTATTCCTCGGATAGATCTTTCTAACGAGGTATGGAACACGTCAAACGGAGATCGTATGCCAAAGTTACGTCCCCTGGAAGTTGATGTACCAACTTACCCAAACGGGGCCCATAGTCTTGGTGTTTCATCTCCTAGGGTTAGGTCTTTGGATGTTTAGGGTTTTCCATTGTTTCTCAATAATAATAGGCCTTCGAGCCTCATTGTAACACAGTTTAGAGGCCAGTAGCCGCCACATCTCTTCTCAGAGATAAGCTATCAGCGCCCTAGCTAGTTTATTTCCATTCTGTCTGTAAGCATATTTCAGTCATTTGTTATTAATGAAATGAAGTCTTATTTCCGCTGCATCTTTGTGTTTATGTGTATTTTTGTATTCCATTGTGTTCCTACATAAATCCGGATCAGAAGGGTGCACCATGCTTGGGCGCATTTACTTTATGGGACTTGTATAGTAGCTTGAGAGGGGCTGTCATTGTATCAGGTTCCATTGTATTAGTTTACTTGTTGTATTCACTATCATTATATATACTTTCATTCCAAACTGGTTTTCCCTGGGGGGGTTTATCCAAGGTCATGTTCACCAAAAATACTTGTGTTCATTTCATGTATGCTTAGAGTATAGATTAGCTTGTTAGAGTTGTAAAGATCAAGAGGAGTGTTATTTGTTTTGAGTATATTGCATGTGCTAACATTGGGGTATGAAAACACTTGCAAGGGCACCTCAAAAAAACACTTAACCATAAAAATTATGAGCAGAAAGTTACTTGATTGTTTGTTGTCATAAAATAGCAGCAAAGGACAATGTTGAAGATTGAAACTTAGAGCCAAATTTCAAGTCAAGGACAGACATGTTTTGGCAGCATCATAGTACCTCGAATTTCTTCATGGTATCAGAGCCCTTGGTGGCAAAGACTTGTTGATTTCTAGTGCATTCGGTGGGCGGTTTTGTGACAGCTTGTAGGCAGATTTTTTGGATAGCATGTTGACAGAGTTTGTGGACAGCTAGTGGGCAGATTTGTTGACAGTTGCAGAACTGATTTTTTACACTTGTGGACAACCTCTTTTCACACTTATTTGGATAGGAGTGAGGTTGTTTTGTACAACCTCTTTTCACACCTATTTGTTAGGAGTGAAGTTGTGTTGGTACTGCCTCTTTTCACACTTGTGTTGACAGGAGTGAGGCAATACACTTGTGTTGTGTTAGCATCAATGTGAGCTTTAGTGGACAGCCATGTCAGTGTCCCAGATGAGGGCAAAGGATAGGCTAGTCGCAGCTAGCAACTAGTCCCCTTGGAAGACCAGGATCATATTCGTCTTGGAGGATCTTGAACTATGGGATATAGTTCAAGCTCTCATGGTGATTCCTCTTGCACCTGCTCCTTCACCATTGTTGGATGCATATTTCAGGAAGAAAAACAACAAGGCGAAATGACTATTTGTGACGGGGTGAGAGACCACGTCATTCCACATTTGACTAGTAAAGACTATGCATTTGAGATGTTGGAGTCTTTATGCAAGCTTTACCAGAGTCCAAACCAAAACGAAAGATGGTTCTGCAAGACAAGCTCAGGAGCATTCAAATGCTCGATTCCGAGTTGGTTACATCATTCCTCGACAAATTTATAGGGATTCGAGACGAGTTGGTCGCAACCGGGGAGATTGTGGATCCTAACTTCTTGGTGAGGACAACTTTGAACAGCTTTACCAAACCTCGGGGTTCATTTGTACGAGGCATTGTAGCCCGAGAGGTCATGCCTATCTGGGAGAGACTTTGGGATGACTTCGTACAAGAGAAGTTGAGATGCAGCTTAGGATCTTCAAGACAACAACGTATTTTCGAGGGTGATGAGGACCTTGCTCTGTGGACAAGGGCAAGAAGAAGACTGATAGAGGTGCTAGACAGGGTCCCAAGGGAGGGGCCAAACCACAACAAAGTGGCGGTGGGCAAAAGAGAGACATGAGCATAGTGAGATGCTTTTCTTGTGGAGAGATGGATGAATTATTATGCAGAACAGTGTCCCAAGAAGAAGAAGAAGTAGTATGGTATTGCAGTGACAACAGAGGAGGATGACTTTGTTGCTTAGTTGGTGAGGGAGTGTGTGTTCGTCAATTGTTGTTCAGTTGATGCATCATCCATCGTTAGGTGGGGAGACGGAGTTGAGGACAACCTATTGACTCAAAGTGTTGATTCAGAGGGAGCTCAGACTCAGTTTTCAAGGACACCATCTTCAGGGGTGAATGGTCCACCCAGGACAGCTTCAATTTCAGAGTTGTCGAGACAGAGGGCTGGTGCAGGGGCTTTAGAGCATCATATATTGATGAGGAGGAGGAGCAGGGCACCATAGAGGCTTGAGCCTCATTTGGTTATGGAGACGAGTAGATCAGGTTTAGGTTCCACTTTATGGGGAAGTCACTTGGTGAGAGGCAAAGTTGAAGATATTGATGATATATTAAGATCTGGGTACTCTTTGTGAGATGCCAAGAGGGAGAGACTCTTGGTGAGATGCCAATAGTAGTGATTGTTGGTGAGATTACATGAGGTAGAAATCCTTGGTGGGAGACCAAGGTTGAGATCTTTGGTGTGATACTAAGATCTAGTTGATCTTGGATAGGTGGATATGCACTTCCATCTATAGATCAAGCAGGTTGAGCAAATCTGTGTTAGAGACCACTTTTGATGATCAGGGTACATCCATACTCACAGAGTATTTTCCAGTAGGCAACCATGTCCACTATAGGGATGAGATTGGGGGTGAATGGCACTTTCCTCAGTAAGAGGGAGTGTTGAGATTTGGGTACCTTAGAAAGTGGTCCCCTTGTGGTTGTGGGTCTCTAACCACAAGAGGGAAATATTTGACCCATTGTGCTTTATACTTTATGTCTAATTTCACTTTAACATTTTCCTAAGTCAAAAGGGTGAAATTTGTCACTTGAGTGAAAAGTGACTATTAATTCACTTTGTGGGTGAATTGAAGGACATAAAGTGAACTATGGAAACTTAAACCAAAGTGGGTTTTAAGTTGAGATTCTTTTGGAGAGATCTCAACCTTTGATTAGGGATGGCTTGGGATGATCTTAGCCATCCACTTTTTAGGTTTCCTTATGATTCCTTGAGAAGGGTGCACAGGGAATTTGGAGGCTCATTCACTTGTATGTTCACCAAGAGAGTTTGGAGAAGGGAAAGAGGATGAGAATGGAAGCATTAGGAGAGGAGAGCTTGGGCACCATCTTTCATGGAGGGCTCATGGAGGCTCAGGTCCTCATTATTTGTTGGTATTGGTTATTGCTTGGAGGAGGGCGCACCACTAGCAGGTAATAGAAGGAATTGTGATATCTCAGATCTGTTTGGCTCGTGTTGGAGGAGACACACAAGAACGCATTTGTGGGGAAGGGATTCTTCATTGGGTTAAGGAGGAAGGAGGGTGCATCGCTTCAGTGGATAGAGCAACAAGGGAAGAGGGCGCACTAAGCTTGGGCACATTTCTCTTATTGGAACTCCAAAGCTTCTCGTGAGGAGTTGCTATTGTATTAGGTTCCATTGTATTAGCTTACTTGTTGTATTCACTACTTGAGATCATCATTATATATACTTTCATTCCAAACTGGTTTTCCCTAGGGGGGGGTTTATCCAGGGTAATGTTGACCAAAAATACTTGTGATAATTTCATGCATGCTTAGAGTATAGATCAACTTGTTAGAATTGTAAAGATCAAGAAGAGTGTTGTTTGTTTTGAGTATATTGCATGTGCTAACATTGGGGTATGAAAACACTTGCAAGGGAACCTCAAAAGAGCACTTAACCATAAAAATTATGAGCAGAAAGTTACTTGACTATTTCTTGTCCTAAAACAACAACAAAGGACAGTCTTAAAGATTGAAACTAAGAGCCAAATTTCAAGTCAAGGACATACCTATTTTGGCAGCCTCATACTACCTCGAATTTCTACAAAATTAAGAGTCTTAGAGAGAGGGAGGATGTTATCACAACAACCTAGGGAGTGGCACCCAAAAGTCAACTTCCAAATTCATAGAGCTTTTGTGAAGGTGTTGCCTTATATACCCATCTCCATCTCATGTGAAATTATTCACAACACATGCACCCAATGGCAATGTTAACACAACACACAATTAAGAAGGGGAGTATTAATGTGGAATGAAATCTCAACATGCAAATATTCCACTATGGTAAGATAGCTTGCAACATCGCATATATAACAATTGCAAGTCAAAAACAACCCACAACACATGATATATAAATCAACATCAATATTAATATTAAAGTGAGGAAGAACATTATCATGTCAAAATATCGTATAGTATTAAGACTCTAATTATTATGAACATGACACGAACAACTAGTGAGCTAAAGAATTACAACATTTTATGAGTTGTTGAATGCCCAACTTATACTTAAATTATCAACCAAGGTGCATAAGCTTATGAAGTGTTGTGCATTGTTTATGCAACCCTTGGGACTTCAAATGTTGTTAAATTAATTATGTAGTACTAGTTATGAGTACTATAAAACTAAATGTTGTAAATGCAACTATTGTAACTGACCTGTCCTAGCAAGGGTTCAATTATTCCACAACATGAGTCATCCATGGCACAGAGTGCCCTTTTGGCTCTTTGGGCTCAAGGTTACATAATTCTTTCACATTAGACAAACTTTAAAGCACAATGCTTGAAAGTATAGAACCACCAAAACAATGATTAATTATTGCATGAAAAAATAATAATTGTTGAGGGAAACATGTTGAATGCTACATAAATAAATTTTACATCTACAACACACTCACATCTCAACACTCCTCCTACCAACCATACGGCCATGCCATGCTAGTGAAATAATCTTTAACAAAACAAATAAGCAATTTAACTATTAAAATGAAACACAACACAATTCATCAACGATCCATAAAACATGAAACATTAAATTAAGGAATTGTAAAACACAATGCTACAAAATAGAAATGCAAACAAAAATTATACACAAAGATATGCGTTCACTAGTGAACCATCTTCAAGTGGGCCCTAACTTGAAAAGGATCGGTGAACCCATGTAGTAGACTTTACCTCAACTCAATGAGCAACAATTTTATTTCATCAATGAAAATATATTCAGATTACAACTTCTAATTTGCAGGTTTTAGTGCTAACCTTAGTTGTGGAAGATCCAAAATCTACCCTATATCAAGTTTTAGATGAGTGTATTTGTAACAGGGAGTTGTTGGATCCCTCAAGCCTGCTAAAGAGTTCCAAGATTTAGCGCAACTAATCTTACCTCGAGAATCGCCAACTTCCTTGCACCAAATATCTATCACTTCGATAGGCAACTAAGAGAACATAGTGTTGGCCACGTTATCCTTCTTTATTGGTTGAATTGATGGGCCATTGTAGAATATTCATAGGCTCATTTTCTTCCTTGTCTAAAGCAATGGACTGATGTATATCATAGTTCTCTCTTCCTCGATTAGGAAAGAGAACTTCTAAAAGAGCATATTCACAAACCTATTGTCCTTCTTGGTAGGGTTGAGGTAATGGGTCAAGTTTGCACACCCTAATCTTTGTTGAATGGTTGCCACCAATCATATTATTAAGCTTTTCACCAATTTGATGAGTGTATGATGGGCTATAGAATCGAAAGGACTCTGCAACCTATTCACCCCTTTTGGTTTAGAGCTTGGCAAAATGAGCATAAGTATTGGTGAAAGACATTTTGTGTCGATGAAATAAGTAAATGATCATTATGCAACAAATATAGATTCCATAGAAAGTAAAAATATCATCCATAACTCATTGGTATACCTACTACTATAATGCATTCATTAGCATACATGAAAACTGGGACAATTTTAACACAATAACCCATAAAATGTTGTCCAAATAGTGATTTGCAAGTAATTTATCAATAAATTGTTATGGTTGCAAAATTAGTTAGTTAAATAGATGTTAAGTTGAAAGGTGGCAATGTTTGAGTCTTTTAGAGGGTGAATGGCCATGAAATATTAGTAAAATGGGCCACTTTTGGAGCTCATCATACCCCCCAACTAAAGGGTTTCACACCCCTTGTGCAACAAAAGGAAAGAAGGGAAGGAGTGGGACTATTAGTTGGATTTCTCCAATTGTTCCACTTGTTGTGGGATTTTTCCTTCATTAGTTGTTGTAGACATTGACTACGGTGCCTCGGCCATGGCCACATCCTATAGATCTACCTTTGCTTCTTCCTATGCTTCTTTTTCCTCTATCTCTAGCCTAGCTTTTGCTTCAATTTCTTTCCATTCTTCTACATCTAAATATGAGTCTAAATAAAGTTATTAAGTACTAGTTCCCCCACTTTTCCAACAATGAGGGGTGCTAGTTGTCCTGTGTCAATTTCAACGGCTCTTTGCACATTCATCTCTAAAGATGTATGAAACAAAGTGGGACATGGCCTCTTTTGGGGCAACCATGCTATTTGTAAAACCTCCACTTGCCCAATTATCATGGAAATGCATTGAACTAATGAATAAATAACATAATAATGCTTCCAAACATATCATTTCTCATTCAATGTCCATGACATATACCACTTTAGTGTCACACTTTTATGGGTATCACATAGCCCATTCAGCCTGTAAAACTATTTATATGTGATTGTCATGTTACTCATCGATAAACAATGTAAACCTACTAGTTATTCATCATGTGCATGGTACTTATTGATTCGTTAAAACATATCATTAAAACCAATATCTATGTACTAACATCCTTCATTTAAAATTTGCATGCTAGAAGTAAATCACACAACATCCATAATTAATCACATAAATAGTAAATATTCATAATATTCACATGTATGTAGGTCCACCTGTCCATATACTAAAGTGCCATCATTCTAATAGTGTTCCACAGATCATAAGCAATGAAATACAAATATGTCATAATGTAGTTTAACTGCCTAGGTCAAAATGGGGCATTACATACACCCACCCTTCAGGAAAATCTATCCCAAAGTCATGTTAAAAAAAGTGTGGGATGATCTCAATGCATGGTCTTTGCATCCTCTCAGGTAACAGATCTTGGGCTATACTTGTCCCATTCGACTTTAACCTATCCCACCAAGTAGTGTTTGAGTTGTTAGACCTTGTGATCCAATATGCATAATGGTTTGACCAAAATGGTTCGCATATCCAAGACTTGCAAATCCTTCCAACTAAGTGTTGGGCAATATATGCCATGTTTTGACACTCCTTTTCTCCAATATTTGCCTCATTTTACTTATCTTTTAACCTCAAAATAAGACCATTTGATGGAACATGTTGAGTTTTGACACTATGTATACTTGGTTATATTTTGTATGCCTTATTGAACAATGTTTAAGTAGAATAATTCTATGTCCTTTGACTATTAGTGTGAGTGATTGCAAATTTATATCATAGGGTTCTGTTGCAGAAGTTGCAGGATGAACATCAACTACAAAAGCTATAGAACGAACATCGGCTACAGAAGCTGCAGGATGAACATTTGTTGTGGAAGTTATAGGGCGAATATATGTTGTGGAAGTTCTAGGACGAACATCTGTTGTGGAAGCTATAGATGGTGAGATGTTACGGGCGACCTCCAACCGAATGGCGATATCTTCCATTCATCCCATTGAGATTCCAAAATGGCTCACCTAGTTTAGTTTCTTCAAGGACTGGAGTGCAACCATGCACTTTGTTTTATGTGGTAGAGACAAAAATGTTATGTATTTTAGGTTGATGGTTAGGGCAGCTCGAAATTGTGTAACCACACACCTATTTCATGTGGTAGAGATAAAATTGTTATGTATTTTAGGGGAGATAATTAGGACGGTTCAAATCATAGATTTGTTGCATAATTACGTGTTATTTTTGGCATTTGACATTTTGTATAAGATGGTCTTTGCTGCAAATCGAAATTGCTAGTTTTTCATTTGATATGTGAGCTTATGTTATTGTATTGAAGTTTTTAATTAATATCAGAACTAGATCGTACTTCCTAGCATTCTTCTATGTGCGTGATTTGAATCGATTAATTAGTTTCTGAGTTTTTCTCCGATACTCTATTCCAGGAGGAGGGCCCACTCTCGTGAACATGTATCATTCTACTAATTTGTAGATGTTTCAATAACGTTGGAATAATTTGTGTTTATTTGATTTGTCAGTCATCTCGTTTTGATTCGTGTTCTTACATTGTCATAGAATACAATTCGTTTCGATTTGATTCATCTTCATATTAGCTACATAATACAAATAATTATTTTTTTTGGTTCATGCTTATAAATGGTTGTAGGATATAAAACCAATCAATTGTGAGATTTGTTGATTAATTTATGATCAATGTTTTCCTTTATTATTTGAATTTCCTTTGAAGTTACAGATAGAATGAACATCATTTAAAGAATTCATCAGTAGGAATGTTTCATTTCTTTGTTTTTACTTGCCATTTTATTACATTTATAAACAACCAGTGCTTGATAATAATTTGTGGCCTGCTTGAACAATGCATGATAGCTTGAAACAAGAAGACTTACCTTGGTTTGACAAGTAATGATTGATAGCTTGATTGCTTTTTAAAGCAATTAATGTACTCAACACTAAGTTTGTGAGATTCATTAGCAACATAATGTCGTAATAGAGATACATGAAAAACATCATGAGTTTTATGCAAGTGGGATGGCAATACAAGATGATAGGCAAGTAGTCAAATTATTTCCTGAATTTTAAACAACTCTATAATTAGAGGTGACAACTTTGTCCCCTTTCCAAACTAAATGGTACTCTTATTAGACTTGATATGAATAAAAACATGATCTCCTACTCTATAACTTTGGTCAATCATATATGCATCAACATTATTTTTTTGTCTATCATGTGCTTCCTTTAATCGTTATCTAATTTTAATCACCTATTCCTCCATCTCTTGAATTAATTTTGGCCCTATTGTCACTTGGTCCTCTAACCTATCCCTACTCAATATTGTCCTGTGTGGCCTTCCATATGAAGCTTGATAAGGAGGCATTGCAATTGAGTTGTGGTAGCTATTATTATAAGAGAACTCCACCAAAGGTAGGTACTTTTCCCAATCAGTTTGGTTATCCATAACATGCATCCTAAGTATGTCTTCCATAACCTAATTCACTCTTTCTATTTTCCCATCCATTTTGGGATGATACAATGTGCTCAAGTTCAACTGAGTCCCCAATGTTGACTACAAACTTGTTCAAAACCTTGACGTAAACCAAGGGTCTATATCCGATATTATCTTCTCGGGTAACCCTTGTAGATGAATAACTTCACTAACAAACACTCATGCCATATCAATGATGTCATCAATGTCTCTGAATGGAATGAAATGTGCACTTTTGGTTAGCTTATCACCTACAACCAAAATGGCATTGTGCCTTTGTGACATGAGTGACAAACCCACAATGAAATCCATARAAATGACTTCCCATTTGAACATAGGAACGTCATGCAGTTGTAACAGTCCTATTGGGTGGTGATAATCGACCTTACCTGCTAACACTTAAGACACTTAGCGACAAATTGGACTACATCACATTTCATGGCTGCCCATAAGAAAARCTTCTTCATTTTTGCATAAATATTATTCACACCAAGATGTGCACAATGAAGTGTTATATGGGCTTCCTCGAGAATAATACTTTGAATATATCATTCCCTGGGAATATGCATCCTTCCTTGAAATCTCAACAATCCATCTACTTCAAGGACATATTGTAATACCCCTAATCCAAACCCCAAATGTAAATGAAAATGTAAATGTACATATAGGCTGGTGAGTCGTTGGCACCAAGTTTTGGTTCAGTTTTTCATACACCTGGGTAGTGCACAAGGATTGTTTTCCAAAGAAAGAGAGCACACATATCATAGTGTTGTGTGCACTTGAGTAAGTGTGCATGGACTGCACATCAAGGGAAGGGTGTGCACATTCCATAGTGTTGCATGCACCCGAGTAAGTGCGCGAGGATTACCTTGAAGTGTGCATCGGATAGAGTTTTATACACACACACACATATGTATGTATGTATGTATGTATGTGTGTATGTATTCAAGGTCGGAGAGACTGTGTGGTTATTATGATGGTGAGCCGGGATGTAAAAAAGCATGTGTGGTTATTGGGTTGGTGAGATGGGATGTAAAAAGCACAGTGAGCATGTCCTTGTAAAATGTAATCACACTCAAATTATTAATAAAATAACATCGTTGCGCGTAGACCAATCAGACGAAAAGAGATGGGGGGCTAAACTCCACCGAAAAGGGAAAAGGGGATTAGGAGTTTATGAGAGCGGCTTAAGTCCAAGGGGATATTTTATTAACATTTTCAAAAAGTATAATTTATGGATATTTATTTATCCTATGTTCCTGAGGGATGGGAACGAGTTACCAAGTGGCTAAAGCTAATTCTGAATGTGACAAGTGTCCAATTATGACCATGAAAATATATGGTTGAAACTTAGTATATTTTGGGGAATTCGCTCATTTTCTTCATGGGTCGGACCATCTGAATCGGGGACAACCATTACCTTACCTGCAGAGAAAAACTTGGAAAGGGATTTCCATCTAATAACCAGAGTCTTTGATGTCAAAGAGGCAGGTTGTTAGGCTCATGAGCATTCTCTCCAGATGAGAGATTTGTTGTCAAAGAAGCGGGTTGTCGGGGCCGTGATAATTCTCTCCAAGTGAGAGATTTGCTAGGAATTGTTCCTTGGTGCGTTGGGCATTAGTTATAGGGCTATGAGACTTCCTGCCTGACTTGTTGTTGAAGCCCTGGAAGGGAAGTGGGGCAGATGAGGGATTGTTGAGTAGAGAAGGGACACACTTCCTAGGGTGGGACAGACATGTGGGGAATGAGAAACCATATGATAGTTGCAACAGTTGGGCACCTTGGACTAAGCAATTATGTTGATTATCAGACCTTAGGTTGGTATTAGGAGTACTTTTTCCCTTGTGGAGTTTAAGCCCCTGCTCGACAGTGACCTGTTGCTGAAAGTTTACGAGCAACAAAGTCTATGGTTAGGAGGAATGTCTGAGCTCTACGTGTAGTTGGTGACTCTTTATAAAAGATAACTGTCCTTTATGTGCTTGTCTAATTTATTGTGTGCTTATTTACCTATGTCTGATATGGGTTTATTTATGTATGATGTTGCATATGATCAATTGTCGCTATTCTGTATAATGTTGTTTTCACATGTAAAGCATGATCTTGTTATTCAATATTTGTTGTCGCACATACAAAGTACGACAATTATTAAGTATTCATGTTAGTTAATTTTGTAATAATGGTCATGAGTTTTTTAGGTGAGGCTAGAATTGTCGTGCGTGTAGGAAAATAATCTGTGCGCATATCAAAGGAAAAGATAACAAGGTGGCTGACGCACTCAACATGAGGGTGCATGAGATGCATGCTACAACCATTAGCATGTACACATCCTATTTGAGTGACATAATTTTAGAGGTTGCCAAATCATATCAATGTTATGTGGACATAAAGGCAAATTTATAGCAAGGTAAATTGCAACAAAAATTTGAAGGTTATGAGCTAAAAGAGGATGGAATCCTCATGTATAGGTGTAGAGTTTATGTGCCAAATGTTCAGGAGTTGAAAAATCGATTATTGTCAGAGATGCATAAAGTTCCTTATGTTGGGAACCCATGCTACCATAAGACAATTGTAGCGGTCAAAAAACAATAATATTGGCCAGGCATGAAAAATGAGGTTGTTGATTTTATTGCTAGATGCCTTGAATGTCAAAAGGTCAAGGTTGAGCACAAACACCCGACTGGGTTGCTACTGCCTTTACCCATTCCTGAGTGGAAATGAGAAGTTGTAACCATGGATTTCATCACTAGCATGCCTATGATTGCTAAGCAACATGATTCTATTATGGTAGTGGTGGACAAGCTTACTAAAGCTGCCCATTTTATTCCAGTGAAGTCAACTCACAAGGTAGTCAACATTGTTGATATATACATGAGAGAAATTGCTAGGCTGCATGGTGTACCTAAGACAACTGTGTCTGACAGAGATCCCAAGTTCACATCGAATTTTTGGAAAGGGATATTCAAAGGATTTGGTACAACTCTGAACTTTAGCACAGCCTATCATCCAGAGTCAAATGGGCAAATAGAGAGAGTAAATTAGGTGATTGAAGATATGCTCAGAATGTATGTGATGGATAAACCATAAAAATGGGAAGACTACCTACACTTGGTAGAGTTTTCTTACAACAATGGGTATCACGCATCTTTAAAGATGAGCCCATTTGAGACACTTTATGGTAGAAAGTGCAACATACCAGTTTGTTGAGACAACCTAGTAGACTGCATAGTGGTTGGGCCAAATTTGTTAAGGGAAATGGAAGAGCATATGGTGAAGATAAGGTGGAATTTAAAGGTTGCCAAAGACATGCAGAAAAGTTGCGTAGATAAAGGCAGAACCCAAAGAGAGTTTAAAGTGGGTGACCATGTGTTCTTGAAAGTAAAAGCAAGACGCAGTTCCTTGAAGTTGGGAAATTGTTCTAAGCTGGCAACACGGTACTGTGGGCCATTTGAAATCCAAGAGAGGATTGGTCATGTCGCATATATGCTTGCACTGCCTGCATCCTTGTGTATTCATAATGTTTTCCATGTATCTTTGATCTAAAAGTACGTACCTAATGCTAATCATGTCATTGATTGGAATGTGATTCAAGTGGAGCTAGAAGAAAAATTTTGAGTGCGACCGGTTTGCATATTGGACCAAAAAATCAAATAGCTCCAGAATCGAGCCATGGGGCCAGTAAAGGTCCAATGGACCTGGTATGGTCCTGAGGATGTAACTTGGGAGCATGATGATGCTAAGCGCACAGAGTACCTGCATCTTTTTAAAGACTTTTGAAGTTTTTGTATGTACATGTGTATATAATGCACCGAGGACAATGCATAAATAAGGGGGAGGGGAATGTAATACCCCTAATCTGAACCCCAATTGTAGATGAAAATGTAAATGTACATATAGGTTGTTGATCCATTGGCACCAAGTTATGGTTATTTTTGCGTGCACCTGAGTAGTGCGCATAGATTGCTTTTCAAAGAAAGAGTGCACACATTTCATAGTGTTGTGCGCACCTGAGTAAGTGTGCATGGATTGCGCATCAAGGGAAGGGTGCACACATTCCATAGTGTTGTGCGCACCTGAGTAAGTGCGTGACAATTACCTTGAAGTGTATATTAGACCGAGTTATGTATATGTATATGTATTTGAGGCCAAAGAGCCTGTGTGGTTATTGGGCTTGTGAGTCGGGATGCAAAAAGGCCAGTGCGCATATCCTTGTAAATATAATCACACTCAAATTATTAATAAAATAACATTGTTGTGTGTAGACCAATCAGACGAAAAGAGATGGGGGGATAAACTCCATCGAAAAGGGAAAAGCGGGTTAAGAATTTATGAGAGGGGCTAAGCCAAGGGGGCTTAAGTCCAAGGGGATATTTTATTAATATTTCCGAAAAGTATAATTTATGGATATTATTTATCCTAAGTTCCTGAGGGATGGGAACGAGTCACCAAGTGGCTAAAGTTAATTTTGAAGGTGACAATTGTCCAATTATGACCATGCAAATATATGGTTGAACCTTAGTGTATTTTGGGCTAATTCACTCATTTTATTTATGGGTCGGACCATCTGAACTTAGGACAACCATTACCTTACCTACAGAGAAAAGCTTGGAAAGGGGTTTCCATCTAGTAACCAAAGTATTTGTTGTCGAAGAGGTGGGTTGTCAAGCCTGTGAGCATTCTCTCTAGGTGAGATATTTGTTGTCGAAGAAGAGGGTTATCAGGCTCGTGAGCATTCTCTCCAAGTGAGATATTTGTTAGGAATTGTTCCCTGGTGCACTAGGCATTATTTACAGGGCTCTAACAATTCTTGTCCAACCTCTTCTTGAAGCCCTGGAAGGGAAGTGGGGCAGCCGAGGAATTGTTGAGCAAATAAGGGGCACACTTCTTAGGGTGGGACATGCATGTGGGGAATGAGAGACTGTAGGCTAGTTGCAACAGTTGGGCACCTTGGATTGAGCAATTATGTTGATTATCGGACCTTAGCTTGGTATTAGGAGTTCCTTTGCCCTGGTGGAGTTTAAGCCCCAACTCAGGGTTGACCTGTTGCTGAAAGTTTATGAGCAATAGAGCCTATGGTTTGGAGGAACATCTGAGATCTGCGCGAAGTTGGTGACTCTTTATAAAAAGATAAGTGTCCTTATGTGCTTGTCTAATTTAATGTGTGCTTATTTAGCTATGTCTGATATGGGTTTATTTTTGTATGATGTTGCATATGATCAATTGTTGTTATTCTGTATAATGTTGTTTGCACATGTAAAGCATGATGTTGTTATTAAGTATTTGTTACCGCACATGCAGAGTATTACAATTATTAAGTATTCATGTTAGTTAATTTTGTAATAATGGTCACAAGTTTTCGAGGTGAGGCTAGAATTGTCGTGCGCGTAGGGAAATAATTTGTGCATAGAAGAGGTCGGGTTCATTGTGCGTGCAAGGAAGCAAATCCGCGTGCACAAGGAGAATTGAATCTGCATGCGACATCAGAATGGTTGCAATCACAGTAGTAATCATGTGTTCATAGTGGTTACACACGTAGTAATACTTGCGTGCTCTGAATGATTATGTGTGCAGTTGTATTATGTGTTAATTCTACTATTATAACTAGTGTTTGAAGAGGAAAATTTGTGTGGTGTGTTACAGCTTGGGATCATGCACGTTACCTCATGTGTTTATGTGTAGATTAACATTATAGTGTAGAATCTGCGCATTAGATTTTTGGAGTGGCATTGCTCAGCAGTAAGTTGGGGATGTTACAAAGTTGTATCAAAGCATTTTGTTAGTGTTGGTAACGGGGGACATTACAGGTTGGTATCAGAGCATTTTGTTAGTGTTGGTAACGGGGGACGTTACACATATGATTCAAACTTAGGTTCTAACTACCTACCATTTTGAAGTGTTGAAGTAACCAAGTTCAAATACTAACTATCTCCAAGAAGTTGTCCCAATACTCGCTCCCTCAAATTGACCTTTCAGGGCACCAAGAAGAATATCCATAGCCATTTCCTCGGGGCATTGACCACCACGTTCTCCTTTCCCTTGTTGTATGAAATTCCAAAATTGTACTTACTCATAAATTAGCTCCATCACCTTTGCCTGACATTTGGATCTATTTGAGTGACGAGATGCTTCAAGATTTTGTGATCTATTTTGAGTTCAAATTTTCACTTGACAAGATAATGCATCTAAAGCTTTAGATCCAACATCACGATTTCCAACTCTAAACCATGCATAACATAAAGCTCCTCATGTTGCTTCAACTTCCTAGACACATACGCTATCACTCCCCCATCTTGCATTCACACAATGCCCAACCCTTGCTTCGATGCATCCATGGAGACTGCGAAGTCTTTATCCATATTAGGCACTCATAGGATTGGCACACTCATTAGTAATCTCTTAAGATCAATGAATGCAGTGTCACATTCTTCATTCCACTCGTACTTGATTCTCTTGTGCTGCAAGGTAGTGATGGGTTTCACAATATTTGAGAAACCTTCCACAAACCTTCAATAATATCCAAGTAACCCCATGAAGCTTTGCACCTCCTGGGATTTTTTTAGCACTAACCAATCCATTATGGACTTCACCTTTTTTAGGTCCACCAAAATTCCTTCCCTTGAAATAATATGACCAAGAAAGAGCATTTAAACAACTTGCCATACAACTTTTTTTTCTCTTAAGCATGACAACACTAACCACAAGTGATCCTCATGGTCCCTTTTCGTTCCTGGAATATATGAGAATATCATCTAGAAAGACCTGCACAAAGTGGTCTAAGTGATTTTGGAATACATTATTCACGAGGCCCGTGAATATAGCTAGTGCATTGGTCAAACCAAATGGCACCACTATGAACTCGTAGTGTCAAAACCGAGTTTGGAAGGCAACCTTAGGAATGCCATCTTCTTTTATCCGAAATTGGTAATAACTTGATTGTAGATCTATTTTTGAGAAAAATGTTTCTCCTTTCATTTGATCAAAGAGATCATCTACTCAAGGTATCAGGTACCTATTGTTCGTTATGGCTCTATTCAACTCCCTATAATCTATGCACAATCACAATGAACCATCCTTCTTCTTGAAAAATATTACTAGTGCAACCCAAGGTGAATACTGAGCCTAATCAACTCCAAGTCTAGTAGTTCCTTCAATTGCATTTGCATCTCACAGATTTTTGGAGTTATCATCCTATAAGGTGTCTTGGTAATTGGCTTTGTGCCATGTTTTAGTTTGATTATGAAATCAAGTTCCCTTTTAGGAGGTAACCCTGGCAACTCTTTGCGAATAACACCCTTGAATTATGATAAAACTGGGTACTAATCTAAAGAGGGTCCCTTTCCCTCACTTATCGTCGCTACTACATATAACCAACATCCTTGCCTCGAGCAACGTTTAACTTTCATTGTTGATATGAAACGTAGAGACACCTTCATCTTAATACCATGGATCTCAATTGAACTACCTTCATCATCTAAACAAAGTACTCTCTTCTTGAAATAGTCTATGAAAGATTGATGAGCTTCTAGCTAGTCCATACCAATAATTAGATCATATGTCCCTAAGGCAGTGATGTACACTTTAAACCTAGTTGTACACACCCCTGAGTCTAAAAAACATTTCTCGACACTAGGTCATACCACTTGATTTACTCTAGAAGCCATCTCAACTTGTTTAAATTCGTCGAGCTTGTAGGTTGTCAACCTACATTTTTTTGATGAAAATGGAGAAATGAAACTATTTGATGTACCATAATCAAACAAAATTTTAATTTTGACATTGTTTATTTTACCTGACTACTCCACCACAATCAACTGATGTTCAACTTGATGGTTATTAATTATCGCATAGATTTGGTGGTTATTACTTATGTTCCCCATCGAGGCCTTCCCTTCTCTATGCATGGTACCAGATTGTGACTCTAAGAAGTTACGCTGGTAACGAGGTCCCCTGCACCCCCAACAAGTAATGTGGGGCAGAATCTGCATATTTTTATGTGGAGACCTATGAAACAAGTTCCTTCCCCTAGAACCCATACCCTTTCTAACAACTCCTTATGAATGACTTGGACTTGCATGAGTCCTTGATGATGCATGAGATGTTGTATTGGTTGCCATCGAAACACTTGTTGCAACAACTATGGGTGCAACTCTATTGCCATAAGGAGGTGGCCTCGAATTTCCTCCCTTAAAGAAGGTCTGTGGGGCCTTCCCCACAAATCCGAACTACTGTGGAATGATAAATCTCATGCCCCCTTTGATATCCTAAAGTTTTCTTGCATTACATGCATTTTCAATTGCTTTAGTAATTGAAGATGGTTTCCACATTCACACTAGGCCCCTTATCTTACTATTCAACCCGTACATAAAGCAATATGCCCAACGTTGATTGGTGTCCATGTATGAGACATATTTAACTAGTTTCATGAACCATATCGCATACTCCTCCATTGTTTGGCCTCTCTGAACCAGAGCATGAAAGGGACTTGTTGAGGTGAGGAATGAAAAGTCCTCACTCAAACATTTTAGAATACCACCAGGCTAGGGTGAGATAAGAAGGAATGTTACCCTGGGCTTATAGCCTACTCAAAATTATCAATCAACCCTCAAGAAATATGTTATTGGCCTTGATGTTATTATCAAGTTTTGTGTTTTTGCTAAAAAAATGTACAAATGTTTATAAAATTTAAATGAACAAAATAAAGAATAAATACAATCTAAAAACCAGTAACCACAAGTCTCAATTGAGAATAAACCAAACTTTTATTAATGATGACTTTTATGAGTTACAACCAAATACCTCTTTTCAAACCCCTACGAGGGTATGGACCAAAATCAGTCTTAGAAGTTTAGGATGGAATTTTAACAATCATACAAAGACAAATGGTGTCTGAAAGAAAATTACCAAGACTGAAATGCACTGGATCAACCAAGCCACAAGTTCATCAAGTCTTGACTCTGCAAAATAGTCTTAATCATAACTAAAAATTAATTTAGGAATTCTAATGAAACTAAACAGACTTCCAAGATAAATGAATGACCTTCTAAAGCATGCCAAAAGTCTATGCTTCTTAGTCCTTTCTTCTTTGCCACCTTTAGAATGATCATGCTGTCAACAAGAGGATTTAGCTCTTATAAAACTCAAAAAATGAAAAAATGAATGCCATAAATCTCCATTTGAAACAACAAACCTTATCAGGAATATCTCTCTCCAATTTCTCATGTCTTCTTTGTCCTTCATTTCCTTCTTTATTATGCAAAAGATAGTTTTTAAGCCGTTGAACTACGTTTTAATTACTAAAGTTAAATAACTTTAGTTAATAATAGGACAAGTATGTTTATGATAAGGATTAATAATAAACAAGGGAAATAATTACAAAACAACTAGTCCCTACCTTAAGATGATGTTCATCTTTTGTTTAATTATTAATTTGAAGTATTTATTACTCTATCTTTGAATATATTCCTGTTTTGTTTAACTAAATAATTTAAAGTATTTATTACTATGCCTTTGAATGTATAATGTTCGTTAAACTCTTTTACATTGTACAACTTTTTGTGGATGACAAACAAATTCTTTTTCATTGTGCTAGTGTTCACTTATGACAAACATTATACATTTAAAAAAAAACAAGTGTTGGATAGATACGAAAAAATAACAAGTATTAGATCGATTGCGATATGTAACATTAGCTCAATTTTAGTTCCTCCATACAAATATTCAAAGTACAAAAATAAAATGACACATTAATTTCAAGCAATTAGGTTCTCTCAAGTTCTAAAAATACAACTGGCCATTGAGTGAACAGGCCTCTGTTCATGTTATTTGTAGCTGCTGTGTATATTTTTATATTCTGATTGAATATAAGGAGTAAACCTTTCCGTGGAAAAAAAGTTCTAAAAATACAAAAAAAATAAAAGAGAATGACACATATAACATGAAGTCTTATTATACCTGCCGATAGGCTGGTATATAGTGACGAGTTCACCATTGACTACCTATTAATTTACCTGTTGACCAAAAATTTATATGGTATTCTAATGTAACACTTTAGTAATAATTTTTATTTATTTATTTTAATTATTTAAAATCCTTTTTGGCAAAATTCTATTGGCTATTCAAATGAACCTGTTATTGCCGAGCTGACGGCGGTTCATAGATGTTGACATTACGGTTTCATTACTTGATGGAAGTAACCAAAAGATGACATAAATGTTATTGCCGAGCTGCATATGCAATTAATTAAGGTCACCAAAAGATGATTTGGCATATCTTCTCATGCACGCATGCACCTGACCGCATGAGGCTGCCATATCTTCTCTTCTCTTCGTTCGTTTAACGAGACTCGATCCCGCGACCTCCGAGTTCTTTATACAGAGTAGAGAGTGTTTTGTACTGGCAGTGGAGGAGAGCAGAAAATGATTGAGATGTAGATGAGGTTCGGT
>ML784780.1:352311-374943 GCA_009831015.1 Picea engelmannii | reverse complement strand
CCCAAGATTTCACACAATGTAAAAAGACAAAACAAGACTATGTATATATAACACAAATGATATAAGTTATTGTTAGTATAACGAATGCCGGATAAATAAAAACGAAGAAGATTGTCTACATATATACCTAAAATTATATGGATCATCACTATGTTTAATGAATGTGGGATACATAAACAAACATGAAAAATATTGCAATTAACAAGTAAACAACAAAATAAAAGAGTAAAAGTTGTTTTTAATTTTGAAGGGAAAATAATAAAGGGAAAATTTTGGAGGGAAAAATTTGAGGGGGAAATTTTAGAGGGAATTTTTTTTTTTTTGGGTGGGTGGGAGGGGATTTTAGAGGGAAAAAATCATTCAACAAGTTATAAGATTGTTATTTGGAGGGTGAGCATTTGTATCATTCTATGTTCTTAGTGAGAAGTGATGGCTTCGTCAAATAAATATGATTTTATTTATGAGGCATCAACAAATTGTTCGCATAACTCTTATGTTGGGACTAGAAAATGAGATGGGAATGCTTATAATGCAAATGAGACATCATATTTTTCAACTAGTCAGAAGTTTGATTATGTTTGATCATATTGCAAGCAATGCTATTCAACATGTTCCTCAAGAAAGTCTTAAATCATAGGACTTTGAAGGCATCGATGATAAAGAGGAGGAATATGATGGTGATCAATTGTTACGAGGAAAATTACTCTATGGCATGGGGTAAACCACAACAGATGGAATCACTGCAGAAATCAACTCTAATCCCAAGTATGTTATATAAATGAGAATGCTAACAAGACAAGATAAAGAGCCTACCTCATCTGGATGTTCGATGAAGACCACCGTTGAGCACACAACTCAAATCTTTATACATGCAACTTGTCCTCAACAACCAAGATATGCAAGCATGTGGCGATAATATATAATGTTAGCACATATAATTACATAATCCATTAACATTCTTAACAAATACGTCCATGGAATAACAATTCAAATATTTGCAAGATATCAATTGTACGAGAGAAGAGTATTTCTATTAAAAAATGATCCACATAAGTGTATAAGTGACAAACTTTTGTGTCGACACGTCTCAAAACCAAGAAACTAAGTCCCTTCCAGCTGGGCCTCCACCAAAGGCAAACTCATGTATGAGAGACAATGAGGTTCTCCATTAAAAGAGAAGATCTTGGGGGTTGAACAATGTGTTCAGACTTTAAAGGACAAAGGGATGCAGACTCAATGTGAAGTGAAATTTCTCCAGAGTATCTTTGCTCTCAAAAGTTGAATTCTCTCCCTCTTCCATGGTTGGATATGGCCCAATTTATAGCCTTCAAATGGAATTGAAGGGATGAGTTGAAATGTTTCTAGTATATGGAAGGTCAAGGATCATGGATCTCATGACGTGACATGGAAACCCGACACAATTTCTAATTTGGGGCACAAAACCCGATGTAAGCGGGTTGTAATCGTGCAACCTGCATATACACATGTTGTAATACTGTTAGGGCGCGTATATGTGGAGAAACATGATTTTTTGGCTTTGGGAAGTGCAAAAGGGACTTCAAGTCTGCAGAGGGAAATGGAAAAGGCCTTCTGAGCAAGTTGCATGGGGTGATGCAAATATTTCTATAACATCAATCTATTCAACAATTTAATAGTAATGAAAATAATTAAAATGTAGGTTAAAGTGGAGATTATGATCAACGTTTAAATGATTGGGATAAAATTTTTCCTCCAAGTTAGGATTTTCAAGGTACTGATGAAGAATTCCAAGGCACCGATGAATATGATGAAGAATTTCCCTCAAGTGGAAATTTTAAAAGCAGTGAAGATGATTATGACAATGGTGAACACTCTTTCCCGAGTGGGGAATTTAAAGACAACAATGTTGGTGATGATGAATTTCCTCCAAGTGAGGATTTTGAAGGTATTGATGAAGATTTTCTTGCAAGTGAGGATTTCCAAGGCACAAATAAGGATGGTGAAGAATTCCCCCCAAGTGAGGATTTTAAAAGTAGTGACAACGATTATGGAAATGGTGGAGAGTCTTTCCCAAATGGGGAATTTAAAGGAAGCAATGTTGGTGATGATGATTTTCCTTGAAGTGAGGATTTTCAAGGTACCGATGAGGATAATGAAGATTTTCCTCCAAGTGAGGATTTTCAAGCTAGTAATGACGATGGTGAAGAATTTCCCTCAAGTGGGGATTTTCAAAGTAGTGAAGATGATCATGCCATTGGTGGACACTCTTTCCCGAGTGAGAAATTTAAAGGAAACAATGTTGATGATGGTGATTTTCCTCCAATTGAGGATTTTCAAGATACTGATGAAGTTTTTCAAGGCACTAAGCAAGATGATGAAAAATTTCCCTCAAGTGGGGATTTTGAAAGTAGTGAAGATGATTATGTCAATGATGGACACAATGTTGATGATTATTTTCCTCCAAATGAATATTTTCAAGGTACCAATGACGATGACGAAATTTTTTCTCCAAGTGAGAATCTTAATGGCATTGATAGTCTTATGGGTGATGATGATTTTCCTTCAAGTGAATATTTTCATGGAAGATTCAATGACATTGGTGAGGATGGTAATCATTTTTCTAGTGATTTTGATATTACTCTCATCAACAAGATTATCAATGAAGATGATGATGGACCTAAAAATGAAGATCATGTTCTCAATCATTCAGCTGCAACAAATCAAGGTGATCGACATTCTTTTATCCAGTCTCCTGACAATGTTTTGCTTGATATTCCTTCCGGTGATGAGGAAAATCCTTCTAGTGAGGATGATGAATAGTGGATACATTGCAAAGAAACATTGTGTCTAGGACGAGGACTATACCTTTTTATATCAATCCAAATCATTCTAGTTACACACGGTCTAGGGAAGAATTTCTCTCTAAATCAATTTCCATAAGTGATTTGATTTCAAGTGAATGTTGTTAAAAGAATTGTTTGAAAAGCATGGACTACATGTATGCTTGAATAAAATGAAGACATATTTGTCAATGAATAAGAACATGGAAAATTCATATTTGATGGGGTGCATGATATCCACCAAGATAGGATATGATTATCGCATTGAGAATATTTTACATTGTAGAAAGGCTTTCAAAAAAATTCACTCAATTGGTAATCTTTGTCTATCAAGAATCCATAGAAGGTTGGAAAAATATCCTTCATTTTATTCAAAGGTACATCATGGATGAGAGAGTGGGCCATTGACAAACACTACATTGTCATGGATGCATGATTTCTTTTCCAAACATGGAGAGTGTATGCCAGATAGAGACACGATACATATTTTAGATAATTTCTCAAGGAGGGAAATCTACAACTTGTACAAAGGATATGCTGAAGGTGTTGAAGGAAATGGTAATTTTATTACATATGCATATTTTACAAGAATATGTAAGAAACAATTCAACAATGTCCATATTCCTAGGAAGTCAAGGATGGGGATTTACAGTATATGTGCTACTCTTAAATCAAGAAGAGATAAATCTAAAGGAGCAGAAAGAGGTATGTATTTACTATTATTTTTTTTTTTTAAATTGGATAGTTATCAACTATGAAAACATATGAGCAATATTTTCATTTTATGTTGTGTGTGGATTCCATAGTCAAATCACTTCAAGAACATCAGAATCAACAATCAAGTGAAAGTCAAAAGTTGTACAAACATTGAAAGAAGTGTTATGATGCTCCAAACAAATATTTAGGTATAATAATTGATGGTATAGACCAGAAGAAAACACTTCTACCAATTTTTGTCCATACACCAAAAAAATTATAGGAAGAGAATTTCATTCAGTTTCACTTGGTTGGTTGTACGGGTTTCAATGGAAAAATATGTCCAAGGGTTTACTTCACAGCTCCAAATATTCATAATGATGCAAATCTGACAATCACCATAATTCATGATGTGTTCACTCACTGGTCTGTAAATCTTCCTCAAGTTCTCTATTTACAGTTGGACAACACTAGTCATAAAAATAAAAATCAAATTGTGTTTGGATATCTAAGCATGCTTGTTGAACTAGGAATCTTTCAAAAGGTGAAAGTTGGTTTCCTTCTTGTTGGACACACACATGATCATATTGATCAAATGTTCAGTCATTTTTCAATAACATTGAAGAGGAAAAATGTTGGAAGTATACCATCATTGATTGAATGTATTAAAAAAACATACATTCTAGAGCATGCTTTTCATATATTAGAAGAAATTGTTGAGATGCAAATATTTATTCAGGGATCGCATCGTGAAGAAAAATGTATTGAGCAACTTAATGACATTAGCTTCCAACATCAATTTTGTTTCAAAAACGTTGATGAGAAAAAACTTATATGGGGAAAACAATATTCAACTATTGTAGAATGGGGGCCTTCATCAGGTTTAGTATTTTTTAAGTTCATTCCAGATCGTCCAATATTTGCATCAAAGTTATTATTTTTACAATCATTTGCTGAAATCCATAATGCACAGAGGTGTAATAGAGATGTAGATTATTTTGAATGTCTGGAAGAAATAAAAAAAAGTCCATTAAAGATACATATGAGTACTTTCATGTTGATGATTCTATTTGGTGGGAGTCTTTTTTCAATAGTCAAAGTGACATAATTTCAATCTCAACAAATGAAGATACATTGTTGAAGACTCCATTTCATTGGCCGCAAAATATGCCAAATGAATCCAAAGAAAGAAACATTGTTGAACAACAAGAATCTCAAGGTGTTATTGAGTTTACACAAGCAGAGGAAATAAAAATGTATATTGGTTCGTGAAGGTCACGTGCACAATGTGAATCCATGGAAGACCTTTACAGGGGTTTAGTACAAGATAATAAGGAGGGTAACATGATTGCAGTCTTAGCGATTGAAGATCCACATGGTTACCCATTCTGGATTGCAAAGGTTATAAATATTGAGAAAAAAAATGAAGATGTTATTGCAATTGAAGTGCATTGGTATGCAACAAGTAGACACCCATTCAATGGTGTGTACAAGCTAGAGATGGTAGTTGAGAAACATGTCAATAGAAAGAGAAAAAGAAAGGGTCAAAATACAACTCGTCGTCGCATTGACCTCTTAAAATTAGATGATGTTGACATACTTGTTTATGACTTCAATTTGACAAAGAGAGGAAATCTTTGCTCCAATACAACAAAGATTATCAAGAGGTTGCTACCACAAGAAATAAATGCAAGATGAGAGTCTACTGAACCTAGTCGTAGATCTAAAAGACTTTTGACATCTGAAATGTTGGGCATGCATGTAGACTTGGATGGTGCATTGATCGACAATAGAGAAGAGTATGGATCATGTACATCTTCATCCAATCATTCATCTAAATACAATGTAGACTTTGATGGTATTTCAGAATCCATGAGTCAATCTGAATAAGTGTATGAAACATTTTATGTATTTTTTATCCATACGATGTTTGTATGGTAACTAGAAATGAGCATTGAACTTATATATGATCTTACAAGAAGTTATGAATCATTTTTATGTTTTATGAATTATATGTTTTGATTATGGAGAATATAATAAAATTTCTTAGCTCGTATGTTTTGAATATGGACAATATAAAAATACTTTTAAGAAACAATTTATGTTTCATTCAATGTAAATTGTATTTACTTTTTTATATTAAAAGTAAAAATATATTAAAAAGTGATTTTGAAATTTTAAAGTATAACGTGATATTTTCATGGAATTATGTATTACCTTGTGTTTGGAGTGATAAAGTAAGATTTTAAAAGTAAGCATTTAAGGGTCGATTTTATAATTTTGTTTACAATAATGATGAGTTATTTTACCACTTTATAAAAATGTGTCATTTTAATACCCCAATTTTAGAATAGGTGCTACTGGTAGCAATACTTTTCAATTTGATGGTTGATTTTGAGGTTTTGGTTTTCATGGTACCAATTGCTAAAAACACGATTTCAAATTATCTAAAATTTTAAT
Organism: Picea engelmannii; assembly: GCA_009831015.1. NCBI lineage: Eukaryota > Viridiplantae > Streptophyta > Pinopsida > Pinales > Pinaceae > Picea > Picea engelmannii. Next base: position 368,968 of record ML784780.1, on the reverse strand, counting down.
GTTTTGAAAATAAATAAATTTGTAACATCATTTTTTATTTTATTTAGGTGTTGATTTTAAGGTTTTTCTGAGCTACTGTTTGAGTTTTGAAGGCCATGTTTGAAAAATGTTGTAATTTTGACTTCGTTTAAAAAAATGGTGCTACTGGTAGCACCACTTTTTGATTTGGGGGTTGATTTTCATGCCTTTTATGCAAAAAAATGGGTTTTTTGGGCCATAGTTCTCGTTTTGAGGTCACAATTCTCGTTAAGTCGGTAACTTTGTTAATGGAGTATGTATGCAATTGACAACAAAAATGGAGTCCAAAGGATTACAAAGGTTACATGAGCCATGATCATATCCATGCTCTCAGTGGACTTTTGTAAGTCCTGCTCCCAATACTTTATCAAATTCTTCATTTTTCATTTATTTTTCCCGAATGTTCAAAGGGTTTGCTGATTATGGTTTTCTAGGTTTTACCATAAGTGTTTGGATATGCTTAGATATGTGAGGTCGAGGAGAGACCATCCTAGTTGTAAGTTCTGCTCACGAACAAATTCTTTATGCCCCCCGCCACTCTGGAGACTGCAAAGAAGAACGAGAAGGATATCTTATGTCTGAACTTACGTTAGAGCAACATGAAAAATGAAAACAATATTTTGTGTCTGGACTTTTGTCAGAGCAGTTGTAGCATTTTCCTGCATTGCTTGTGATTTCACTTGAGCCACAACTTGCTCGAGGTAAAGTAAATCTTCTCCTTTGCTCCAATTTTTTTTAAATTAATAAAACAATACAAATATATATATATTTTTAAATTAAGAAAATAATAAAAATATTTTAAAATAGAATTTTCAATTTTTTATATTATGAATTAAATAAAAAATATATAATATAATTGAAATGATAAAAAACCTACAAAATTACATTACGTGCTTAGAAGGTCCTGTCTTTTTCTTTTCAATTTTCTGAGATCTATTGCGCTTGTTTCCCTGTAAGTCATAAGTCCTCTCAAAATTTCTTGATCCCTGGGAGATTTAAAATTTGTTAACGTGGAGTTGAAAACCCTAAACTATCTTTGAACTGTAGCAAATCTTGTTAATAACAAAGAAATAATATCCATTTGTCTTGATTGTGGTAGAAACCCCTTGGCGTTGTGTAAGCCTTTTATAATGTTGTTTCCATGACGGATGTTTTCCTTACCGGTAGCATTAACTAATATTAGAGTGTATAAAGGATGACTATTACTCGATCCAAGGAAATTACACTGAAGGTTGGCAGTGATAGATAAAGAAGGATCCAAGGGATATCCTCCCTTCTATAACCCATATCAGATTCATATACATGAACATATTGTGTATTAACTCATCCATATAATTGCTCGGTCATCGTGTTTTCACTCTCTTTTTGATCTATGATCTCATGATCAGAGACCTTCAGCCTTGTCACCATCTAGTTGACATTCCTGGTAGATTGACTTTCTTTTGGTCGATTATTGATTAGTTGTCTAACTCTTCAGCTAACCTTATGTGTAATCCATGCAGTTAGGGATTTCAAATATTACTGCACTTATTGAGTTGTCTTCTTGGGCTTGTTTGTTAATTTTTCTTACTTTTGACTTTAAAATAAACTTTTGATGCTCAATTTATGTAATATGATGTCCCACATGCAATCTTGGTGTTACAATGATTAACTCCCCATCTTTGAGTGAATAATTGTTGTAAGTCTCCGTTAAAGATCTTAATCAAGTGCATAGACCGATAGGAGCAAAGATTTAGGATCTGCATGCTTCTTCTTCCTTTCTGAAACTAAAATGGTGGGCGATTGAGTGATTGCGGACTTATGATCTCACTGCCTCCATGCAACACTCAACTCAATCGAAAATAATAAAAGGAAGACAAACAGGGAGGCAAGATCTCATGAGTATCATCTATTTCCATTGTCCATTGCATGCGCTTCTCACGTCTTCTCTGTTGTTGCTAGGAATTGGTAGAATAATGGTGGACAATATCATGAAAACCCTAGCTCTCTCAGGCCTTGAGAAGACTAATCACACCATAAACTATAGTTTGTGAATATATTCTCACATGGCATTATTGGTTTCTGAGTCTCTCGTACTACATATGTGGATATGACAATTGAAGTGGGAGGCAAGCCCAATGGGCATGCAAATGGAAGAATAAAAACAATGCCCTACGCGAAGGACAATGTCCTATTATTTTATTTATTAGTTAGAGTTTAAGATTTTATCTATAAATGGAAGTATAGTTAGAGTTTAAAAATCATTAGTCATTATCATTTAAATATTGTATGGAAATTAAGCTAAAATTATCAGTTTTGTCTAAACCTTAGTTAAAATGTTTCAAATGGACAGAGTTTTGATAAGAGCCAGTGTAAATTTATCCATGAAATTGTGTTTAGATTGCTACATGTTCAACTTGCTTCATGATAATATAGGTCAGGACATATCTATGGACTATATATATCCCATTTGTGGAAATAACATGCTGCATATACTTCTCTGAGGGTGATAAATTTTTTAAAGAAGTGGATTTTGTGCGGACAATACTATCCTAAATGCATCATTTTTCAATATTTTATGTGAGTCTTGAGATATGAGCATTGTAGAACCTTGCAACAACTCACTATACAAGTAATATTAACATTTATTATTTTTCTATTAACGAGGGTCACACGTAATCTTAAGATTTATTAGTTCTATTAATGGCTTCCTTGAATTCATTAATGGCTTCCTTGAATTTTGAAACCAGAAGAGACAACTGGAAAGACTAAATAATGATAGTGACAGAGAAATCTTAACATGGAGGGTGACACACAATCTTAAGATTTATTAGTTCTATTAAGGCCTTACTTGAAATTTGAAGCCAGAAGAAACAACCGAAAAGACTAAGCAATAATCATGACAGATCTCAAACAAGGATAATAGGAATAATCATATTGGTTTAAGAATAATTGTATTAGTTTAAAGGCCATTAATTTTGAAAGGTGGTGGATTTTGTGCGAAGGTACTATTGTAAATGCATTGAAAGTGTAGTCATTTTTCCAATCTGTCATCAATATCTAATTTAATGACGAAGAAAGTGCATTGAAAGTGTAGTCATTTTTTCGATCTGTCATCAATATCTAATTTAATGAGGATGGCAGTCGTGGAGCATAGGAATTAAATGAAAGATACACATGGCATTTTCTTGATTTTTAAATATATATATATATATATTTTATGATAATATTCACCTCCAACCAGGGCTTATTAGTCCCATCAACCTTCTCAACCAATAAAAAATTCAGAATTTCATAATATCAAAATTTTAAATATATATTTATTTTAAAAAAATAAAAATCATAGTTAAAAATTATGAATCTTTACCCAACTTTACTGAAAAAATTCGTAAAACTAATCAAGTCAACTCATTTTGATCGAAAATCAATTGCTATATTTCGTGCTTTGGTAGGGACTAATAAATATAATAAGTAATAGGTGGGACCCTTTTTTATGTCTTTATTTGTTTAATTTTATAATTGTTCCCTTGTTCCTCCACAACCATAACGACACTTAATGCACATATCACTATAACAAATATAAACAACATTTGAAATAATCATGCCTCATAAATAATAAACACTAGTATCTCTCAAAACTTTTAAGCATGATTTAAGTTTCCTCAATAATAATAATAACAATATCAGTTGTCCAAAAGGATATGTGTCTCAAAGCCAAACTGATACCACTATGGAAAAAATAAATTAAAGGTCATATTTTTTGTGTGAGGTTGTCTCTCTCTGTGCACTATCCTCTGACAATGTTGCTATGTGTTTGATCAAATCTGCATCAACAAATTCCTTCTCTTCACCCTTCAATATCTCAGGGTGCATGTCATCAAAGGTGATCTTTCTCACACCATATTCAAGTCTAAGTGGCAAGGATTTAATGGTGTAGGCATATGTTTCAGAGGAGTCTGAACTAACTGATATGGTAGGTTGTTGTTTTTTACTTTGCTTTGGCTCAATTACCAAGGCTTTATATTTTTGAGGGAGCTAAGGAGATTGTACATGTGAACCTACTAAAGCAACTGATTGAACTGGTAGTAAAGGAGGTGGAGGAGGGAGAGGTAAAGACATAGCTGGCCAGCGACCAATACCAGAAGGGGGATTGATTGGTGCATTGTTCTAGCCATCATTGACTAGAGGCTTGGCTTGTACATGAGGTTTATCAGGGATATTAGACATACTTGGGTGAGGCCAAAGAACATTATGTTGAACAAGGTTTATAAATGGTGGTTGAGGAGGCTAAAAAGTTGGGTGTCCCACAAGTAACTAGTTTGAACAAACCGATTAAATTCCTTAGAGTTTCTCCCTCTTAGCTAAAAGGAATTTGACCCTCTGCCCATGTTTCCCCTATTACCTCTGTTGTCAGACTGGTTATTGCCTTTGCTGAAAAAGATCATCTATATACATTCATTGCCAAATTAGCACGTATATAAGACACGACATATAAAACATCAAATACCTTTTTGTCAACATGACTAAATTTGGCTACGAGAATAACATAACCATACAACATAAAAAGGAAGATGAACAAGAAAAATGAATCCAGGGAAAACAACAAAACTTTTTCACATGCACCAAACTTCTTTTAAAATTTGAAATATGTTATGAGAATTTTCTCTTACACTGAACATTATAAATGTGAATAAGGAAGTGTATGGAGAAGGAAATTTATATGATTGGGAATATAATAAAAGATAAGTAACTCACAGAATGTGATAATATGACAGGAATTGCATGATAGACTGTTCAAATTTAAAACTTTAAACAATGCACGTACATTTTCCTCATAAAACCAATCAACTTTCAAACTTTTCTCATTCATACATACAAGCTGTAAATAATCATCAATTTTCTCCCATCATTCATTATATTGTTCATTCTTTCTTTCCTAACTGAAAATCATTCATATGTCCTCTTTAAATTACATAGACATGAAATAAAATGGAAAGGGGAATTTTATGAGTAGGATTGAGAAGTATAACTTATGTAAAATGATATTTATGATATGGCAAGTGAGAGTCTATGTAGTTTAAACTTTAGTCATCGATACATGAATCCAATCAATACATAAGTACTTATGCCATCCTTAAGCTAACACGAACAATCGAGTCATTGCAAGTAATATATCCATTGTCCAGAATGACTGTCATATATTTGATATATCGTTTATGGTCTGCTTTAAATGTTCAAACTTAGTCAAACAACATCCATACATAATGAAGATCAATACTGGCTCATGGATTATTATTAAGTTTGTACGCTTGTACTGCCTAAATAATACTTTTAGAGAGTCACCATAATAATGTCGAATCCAAAAAGGGTCTATGAACTATGAGCTTTCATGGCCAAATCATTTTCAATTGTATTGGTTGTACTTGCATGTGTATATCTTCACCCAAAACATAACTCCTAACTTCCATAACATTTTGGTAAGAGATTGAAAGGAAAGAAGAGAGTAGTTCGAATGAAAGAAATGAATTTTGCAGGTAAGATTTGAGCTTACAGGTCTGAAACATTCCTTTCCCCATCAAATGTATTTAACCATATTGCAGAATTGCAATCACGACATAACAAAATAAATTGGTTATAAATACCTCAAAAAATTTCACGAGACCGAGTTTCATCATTAGTCATCTTTTAAAAAAAAAACTCAGCCCATTCTAAAAAAAAGAAACAATGACTAAAGTTATAGCCAGATTCAAAATGAGGGTCAAACAATGTCCAAACAATGAACAACTCATAATATATAATATGTTCATCCCAAATTCGAAACCCTTTACCAATCAGACCAAGAGTATAACAAATTTAATGGCAATAACATCCATTGTTGCGTATTGATCGACCTGGGTTCGAGTCTATTATTTGAACAGAGCTTGTAATACACATAACCAAAAATTTTCCATCACAAAATATTCTTGGTTGAAGAAAGAAAGAGAAAACACAAACCGAGTTGCAAGTATTTCAAAATGGTGGATACAATTTCACACAACATGGGTTGAACCCATATTAAAAATGATGACTAAAACGTGACATGATTTTGTATAAATAGGTTGAAATTCACCCATAACTAGATTTGTTGAACCCATGTCCAAAAATCTATATAATTAATTCATACAATTGAGATGGGCTCTTTTAATTTATCCACAATCTCCACAAAACTCACAACCAACACAAAAGATTCAAGCTCAAACTCTGTTCTTCTTACATGAGAACCAGAGACTTTATTTACTTTAAACATCTTTCAAACACTCATACATAACAAAGCAAAAAGTGAGAGTATACACATAAAGATATAGCTCAACGTTTTCTCAACAAATAAACACATATTCATTCATGTGCTTCAAGAAATAACAAAATAGAGAAAGAAAACATTTCAAGCACACGATATACCAACTAGAGCCAAAACTTAATCAACACAAAGACAAATGCTTTGCAAGAAATATAAGATGAGTTGTGATGGACTTTTCAATTACTTCCTAATTAACTTAGTGGGTAACTAAAGAGTTGTACATTTAATTATCAATCCGGGGTCGTATTTTACTCACAAACTATCGTGCACCCTATATGCAAGAGTAGTGTTGCTTTATTAAAGGGTTGTAGTACTTTTAATGTCACAAATCTAGGGTTCAAGATACTTAATTAAGTCACCAAAATAGACTAATTCTCGAGTTTCATAAGAAGTAAATATCACTCTTGCAGGAAAGAGAAGTCACACTTTTGGAATTGAAATCACACTTGCAGAAAGTAAATCACACTTGAGGAAATTGAAATCACACTTGCGGAAATTAAGTCACACTTGTAGAAATTGAAATATCACTAGTGGAAATTTAAATCATACCTGCAAAAATTGAAATCACACTTGCGGAAATTAAATATATACTATGATCTACTGGTGACTTGCTCAAGTATAATGAAGATCTTGTTTTGTTGTAAGAATTATGTTTTCGCACATTCAATGACAATCCAATACAATATACTGAAGACTAAAGCTATGATAAAATAAAAGTAACAAAATAAAGTGCAGTTTCAAGCGAAGTTGCAGTAACAGAGCTGCAACATGAAAGAAATCACAGTAACACGAGTTACGACAACGCAAGTCCCAACACAACAAAAATTACTGCAACGTGAGTTGGAGTAACTTGAGCTTCGGTTGTGTCTGCGATTATAAACTCATATAAATTGAACCAACGTTGAATTGAAGAACTACCAACACTATAAAATTAAGCATTAACCACACATGAATTGTAATTGTTGTTCTACGAAATCTAAACTTGTAGCAGACTGAGAAAAGAAGTAACTACTAAAGCAAATAAACATAATTGAAATTTTAAATCTTATGCTAATATACATGCAATACTTGACTAAGGAGGGGGCCTACCCCATTAGTCAAGGTACTGAGCTATGAAATCAAAATAGAAAAATCGTTCAGCACACTGTTACACGAGCATGAAGAGGAAATTGTATTGTATTGCAGAAGTCTAAAAGTTACAATAACAACATAATGCCATCGCTAGGATAATTCTCCTTCCCTCAAATCCAGGGAAGTTGAGGTTCTTATACAGTATGACTAATGTCTAAAATTATACAAAGAGATAGATGGAAAACCATGAGAATCCAACTGTTCATTCGGTTACATTAATTTTTCCAAACTTTAGTGAAGATCGGGCATGTGCTGACTCGGTAGGCAAACTAATTCCTCTTTTAGTTATATACATGCCTCCAGTCACCTTACTATGTGAAGGCCATTTCCCAACTACCGGTTGCAGCATTGACTGCTATGCTAGCAGGCTTTGTAATTGGAGTCGCAACAATGATGTACTTGGAGTCGCAACATGAAGAGTGCACTTCGAGTTACAATAATTGGATTGTGCTCGGAATTGCAATAGTTACCTCTAGTCGCAACACGAAAAGTGTGTTATCACATAAAGTTGTCATGGGTCATATGTAGTTATTGTTAAGACCTAGGTCTACACCTCTGTCAAGTCTCTCTCTTTTCTGCATACCTTCCTATAAGATTTTCCTCTTCTAGTCAATAAAGTCAGGTAGGTCAAGTATGTTGTATGCACAGGGAAAAAATTATGAGCAAAATGCAGCATTCAAAGTAGTCCATTTTTGGCTTGAAATACAAGCAAGCAGGCAGGTTCAATTTTCAACGGTGGAGATCCCATGTGCAATTTAGATTAATGACTCTCGTGCATTTGGAGTTTCAAAATCGTGCAAGGATTAACGACCAAACAAAAGCCTCGAAGTGCCCAAGTCCTGAAGTCTCGAAGTAACGAGAGACTGCCATGTCAACTGAGCCTATACTATTCTGGGAGAACTTCATGCTTCACAATCCAAAACTCCTGAAGTGTCGAAGTCCTGAAGTGACGAGAGACTGCCACGTCAACCGAGATCGTACTACTTCGGGAGATTTTTATGCTTTACATCTCGAAATCTCGAAGTCCCGAAGCACTGAATTAATGAGAGGTTGCCACGTCAACCGAGAGAAATTTACTTCAGGAGATTTCCATCCAAACATCCCGAAGTCCCGAAGAGGTGAAGTCTCGAAGTGACGTCAGGCTACCACGTCGCTTCTAGCCCTACCACTCCACGAGTGTTTTTCAACTCAACACATGGCGCTCATCCATCAATAGTTGTGATATCATATAGCGTTAGGCCGATACGTCACTCTGGGCCCGTACCACTTCAGGAGTTTTTCATGCTTCACAATCCAAAACTTCTGAAGCCGAAGTGTCGAAGACACTTGGCACTCATCTGTCAGGACTAGTGGCGCTCATCCGAGGAGACACGTGGCTTCAATATGGCCCTGACATATGGCTCTCATTCCATGTCATTTGGTTGCGTCATTCGCCCAGTTCCACGTGACACGTGTCACCCTTCTTTTCATGACACATTAGCATAGTCACATCCGACCACCACATCATATTTGGGAGATCGTTCTCCGAGAGATATTCCTACTCAGCATTCAAAGCTCTCGAACGCCAAATTTAGTGCCATCTCTAAACATGGTTAAAAGGATTCTGGAGTTGGCGGACATATAAACTTTAGCAGGGGCACTAAAATAACGAGGCTACCCAGATCGTAGATTGCGACAAGATCGACAACCACACTTCATTGCGGGGACAGAAAGTGCTCGAACGCTAAAATATTAGAGCGGTCCCGCAATCGAATACACGGTATAACTAAATAGGTACGTGGCAATTGGTGGTGGATTGCGGGGGTCGGAGCAGTGTGGATCCAAACCGCCCTTGACAACATCCACAATTACATGCTTATATAGGGTCCTATCCAAGACCAACGCGTGGAAACAAACTAGGCGTTAGGCCTCGTCTTGATCACAAGGAGAAATCAGTTAATGAAAGAAGGACCAGTGGTTGAACAATCGACTACCCCCTTAAATGGAAGCATGGAGGGTCTGGCCGAAGAGACAAAAAACTGCCAACCCGAAGTAGCACAGAGGACAAGTTTTCCTGTAGACCCATACCGACCAGAGTTTCCTTCTGACAGAAGGAAAATGACAGACAAGAGAAGACACACGACATTGGAGAAGAGGCGCCCAAGCAACAAGACTTGCCATTCATTTTTGTCTTCTGTTTTGATTATAAATACATCTGATGAATGATATAATAGAGGGGGGGGGGGTGTTCAGCCCAAGACCGAAGGAGGTTTGTTTTAAATGTTAATGACTGCATATTTCAGCTGGTAAGCCAGAGGGTCATGTAGCTGTAAATTGTATGTTACTGAAGATTCATATGAGTTGTTTCATCAGATTTGTCTTCTATGTTCTTTGTTCTATTCTTCATCTTGTTTGAACGTATTGTTGATTTTAAGGATTAAAATTTGCCTTTGATTGATAGATTATCGATGCAGTAGAGGATATGTTGTAAGCTTGCCTATTTATCAATGTTTATTGTTCAAACACATCTAAGTTCTATTCTTCATCTTATTTGAATTTATTGTTGATTTTAAGGATTAAAATCTACCTTTGATTGATAGATTCTCGATGCAGTAGAGGATCTGCTGTAAGCTTACCTATTTATCATTGTTTACTATTCAAACACATCTAAATTCTCTTTGCAGAGAGGATCTCTGCTTAGAGAATATTCGTCTTTATGTTATTCTCTTATTCTTTTCTTCATCATTTTACAAATCTTTTGTCTGATAGGGAGCTTAAATGCCTTCATTGTGCAGACTGTTTATGACTCCATCGCCTAATGGTCCATCATTGATCTTCTGTGATATATGTTGTCTTTTCCTTTCTGTAAAGTCTTTTTGATCCCTGATCTCAAACTAAAAATAAAATAAATTTGTATGTTACCAAGCTTACTCCCATTTGCAGTTTGGGGGACACTATTGGAGTGAAAACATTAATGGCGTTGTTGTCGGGGACGAAAGTGAAGATATCTTCCCCGGGAGAATGACAACGAAGAGATCCAGTTATAGATGGTGAACTGAAGCTAGACACATTGTTCTGACTGCTTATCTTTCACCATGGTGACTCCATTGTTTGGAAATCTATTAGCGACTCCATGGGTTTGAAATGGACAAGATTTTAGCTCAGAGGTATGCTTTCTGTGATTTTTCAAAGATAGTTGGTTTCCCTAATCCAGAACCTAGTAGAGATGAATGGGAAAGTAGCCTTCCTAAATTTCAAGGAGGAGAAGAGTGGGAGGTACCAGTGGAACATTTGCTGGATTTTCATGATTTTATTCATCAACATCATTTCGTGCATGAAGATGTCCAGATTAAGCTTTTCAAGTATTCATTAGAAGGGATTGCTTGTGACTGGTGTCAATCTCTTCCAATTGCAAGTATCATCTCTTTGATAGGTTTCCATGTAGCTTTCAAATCATTTTGCAAAGAGTATTTTTCAGCTGAACATCTTTATGAAAATTGTTGTGATGAGTTTTCTTTGCTTCATGAAGATTTTTCTAGTCACGAAAATCATATTTTTGATGAAGCATTTGCTATAGAAGAAAGCATTTACCATGAAGATCAAGAGGTGTTGAATGATATCCAGTATGATAACAATGACACATAAACATTTGGCATCATATCAGATGTATCTGTTGTTTTAAATGTTTATGAAGATCAACATGTCTCTTTCGAATATTCTGATGTCAATGAGCAAGTGTATACATCAACAAAAGAAAGTTATGGATTTGAGTTACATGCATATGGTAAAGGAGAACGAAAAGGATTAGATGATAAATCGATGATGCATGTTTCTCTGTCAGTTATTGAGCAACAACAAGCTTTGTGCAATTTTCAAGATCAAGTTGCCACTTATATGGAGATGTTTTGCAGTGATGAAGTTTCAACTATTGCCATCTTTAAAGCCAAAATTTTGGATTGTAAGTATGATTTCCAAGTTTATGATTTACATGCTACAGTCTCTGTGTTTATGACTTTGCATAAAGTTGGAAGCAAAGTTCAAGTTGTTAGTCAAATACTTGCATGGCTTCATTAGAAACATGATCTTACTTGATCAAGAAGCAACATACTTGATTAGAGTAGGAGTAGAGTGAATAAAGCTCAGTTTTCGAGCATTTTGGTTTGTTGTTTTCGTTTTCAGTTTGTGAATATTCTCAGTTTTTTAATAAGAAGCGGAGTTTCTTTTAGGCATACAAATTTTGTGGATATAGCCCTAGGATAAGAAACTAAAGCTGCTTGTTCTTGGCAGCTCACAAGGAGCATGCCATCCCTTGTGGAGCCAAATGTTATCACATAAAGTTGTCATGGGTCATATGTAGTTATTTTAAGACCTAGGTCTACACCTCTTGCGAGTATCTCTCTTTTCTGCGTACCTTCCTATAAGTTTTTCCTCTTCTGGTCAATAAAGTCATGCCGGTCAAGTATGTTGTATGCACAGGGAAAAACTATGAGAAAAATGTAGCATTCAGAGCAGTCCATTACGAGCTTGAAATACAAGCAAGTAGGCAAGTTGAATTTTCAATGGCTGAGATCCCATGTGCAGTTCAGATTACGACTCTTGTGCATTCAGAGTTTCAAAATTGCGCAAGGATTAGCAAACAGACAGAAGCCCCGAAGTGTCGAAGTCCCGAAGTCCCAAAGTAACGAGAGACTGCCATGTCAAACGGGCCCGTACTACTCCGAGAGAACTTCATGCTTCACAATCCAAAAATCCCGAAGCGTCGAACTCCCGAAGTTCCGAAGTGATGAGAGAATGCCACGTCAATCGAGCTTGTACTACTTCGAGAGATTTCCATGCTTTACATATCAAACTCCCAAAGTCCTGAAGCATCGAAGTAACGAGAGGCTACCACGTCAACTGAGAGAAAGTTACTTTGGGATATTTCCATCCAAACACCCCGAAGTCCCGAAGTGATGTCAGGTTGCCATGCCGCTTCTAGCTCTACCACTCCACGAGTGTTTTTCAACTCAACACATGACGCTCATCCATCAATAGTTGTGATGATATATAGCGTCAGGCTGCCATGTCACTCTGGGCCCATACCACTCTAGGAGTTTTTCATGCTTCACAATCCAACACTCCCGAAGTCGAAGTGCCGAAGACACTTGGCACACATCCGTCAAGACTAGTGGCACTCATCTAAGGAGACAAGTGGCTTCCATCTGGAACTCATTCCAGGTCATTTGGTTGCATCATTCGCCCAGTTGCATGTGACACGTGTCACCCTTATTTCCATGACATGTCATCATAGTGACGTCAAACCACCATGTCGGATTCAGGAGATCGTCCTCCGAGAGATATTCCTACTCAGCATTCAAAGCTCCCGAACGCCAAATTTGGCACCATCTCTAAACATGGTTAAAAGGATTCTGGAGTTGGCAGACAGATAAAATTTAGTAGGGGTGCTAAAATAGCGAGGCTACCTAGATCGTAGACTGTGACAAGATCGATGACCACACTTCATTGCGGGGATAGAAAGTGATCGAACGCTAAAATAATAGAGCGATCCTGCAATCAAAACCACAGTATAACTAAAGAGGTATGTGGCAGTTGGTGGTGGATTGTGGGGGTTAGAGCGGTGTGGATCCAAACCGATCTTGAAAACTTCCGCAATCACGTGCTTATATAGGGTCCAATCCAAGAGCAACGTGTGAAAACAAACTAGGAATTAGGCATCGTCCTGATCCCAAGGAGAAATCAATTAATGAAAGAAGGACCGATGGTTGAACAATCAATTGCCCCCTTAAATGGAATCGTGGAGGGTCTGACCAAGGAGACATAAAACTGTCAGCCCGAAGTACCATAGAGGGTAATTTTTCCTGCAGACCCATACTGACTAGAGTTTCCTTCTGACAGAAGGAACAAGACAAACAAGAGAAGACACACGGCACTGGAGAAGAGGCGCCCAAGCAACAAGACTTGTCATTCATTTTTGTCTTCTGTTTTCATTATAAATACATTTGATGAATGGTATAATAGAGGAGGGGGGTTCAACCCAAGTCCGGAGGAGGTTTTGTTTTAAATGTTAATGACTATATATTTCAGTTGGTAAGCCGAAGGGGCATTTACCTGTAAATTGTAAGTTATTGAAGATTCATATGAGTTGTTTCATCATATTTGTCTTCTACGTTCTTTGTTCTATTCTTCATCTTGTTTGAATGTATTGCTGATTTTAAGGATTAAAATTTGCCTTTGATTGATAGATTCTCGATGCAGTAGAGGATTTGTTGTAAGCTTTCCTATTTATCATTGTTTACTGTTCAGACACATGTAAGTTCTATTCTTCATCTTGTTTGAATGTATTGCTGATTTTAAGGATTAAAATATGCCTTTTATTGATAGATTCTTGATGCAGTGGAGGATCTGTTGTAAGATTTCCTATTTATCATTGTTTACTGTTCAGACACATCTAAATTCTCTTTGTAGAGAGGATCTCTGCTTAGTGAACATTCGTCTTTATGTTATTCTCTTATTCTTCTCTTTATCATTATACAAAGATTTTGTCTGATAAGGAGCTTAAATGCCTTCAATGAGAAGACTGTTTATGACTCCATTGCCCAATGGTCCATCATTGATCTGCAGTGATATCTGTTGTCTTTTCCTTTCTCTAAAGTCTTGTTGTGATCAGAGGATCAAATTTTGCTCAAAAATTCAAAGTGCTCGGAATCGCTTCAAATTGGACGAGAGCGTAGGCCTCGTCGTTGCGAACCCAACGCAACTCATTTGGGTTCAAATGGACATCAAGAGCGAGAGATATCGTGTTCTGTTCAAAATGGCAAACATGCAAAAAAAAGGGATGTTGATTGTACAATCCGTACGGACGATGACGTGGCAGACCATACGGATGACGTGGCAGATCGTACGCTGACGTGGCAGACAATTATTGGACAATTGGCATATGACGTGTTTTGTTGGTAGTGAATGGGAAGGCGACACGTGGCCCAATCAAAGGCCGCCACATGTCACTTGTTTGTTGGTTTAAAAGCTTTGCAACTGGCAGGATTCGACCCCGCGACCTCCGGGTAGGGGAAGCGACTTGGGAAGGGCCGCCAACTGGCGTGCCACCATATGAACCTTGTTATATATATGATTTAAAATATATTTGAGTTTGAATTGTGTTATGTTGGCGCGGGGACCTGGGCTGGGGCTTAGTCCCAACCCACGGTTTCAACATTATATATATGTGACCGATGGTTTAACAAAATGCGCGCGGATATGTATTTCAAAACAAAGCCCAGTCCCGGTCGTATGTGCCATAGCATATGACCTTTGGTTATGTTGTGGGCGCGCGCGCACGGTTGTGTATTGGTTCAAACGGTTGTATAACCAACGTCCGCCACTTGTCCATTATCTATTCACCTTGGGACTGAGCCCCATTTGCATTTGCGCATGGACACATGGGTCACACGACCATGGCCTAGGCGGTTAGGGGCTAGGCGCGCCCGTAACCGTCCTACAGTTCGCACCATTTGTGCGGTTGCGTTCGGTGCTAGGTTTTTATGCTTAAATAAGCGTGTGTGCTAGGTTGAGCCATGAAAGGTGCGTTTTGTAGATGCAGAGACAACAAGCTTGAAGGGGGGACTTCTAGGAAGCCTATCTTCTTCAATTTTTGGCCAAACGAGGTGCCGAAAAAGCCCAACTAGGGGTTTTTGGACGTTCTGAAGCCATTGGAGCAGTCTATTTTGTAGTTTGAGCATTATAAAGCACATTTTTGAGCACTTTGAGCAAATAATACAAATGATCGATTGGAAGTTGGACCAGGAGATGTAGCCCAAGAGAGGGGTGAACTCCTTTATCATTTGTTGTGTTATGTGTTTTCTGTTCATGATTGACTATGCTACTGTTTATATGCATCTTGAATGAGTAAATCCTATTATAAGTTGTGTTGCAAAGATGATCCATTTGCATTTTTAACACATAAATTTTACTTGCAAATATTTTCAATAATACAAGTCTTCTTCATTTTTAGATCAAGTTGGTATCAGAGCATAGGTTTTTGAAGACTTGATTATTTGCAAGTGTTTTGTTTTTTGATGCTCACAAGGTTGAAAATCACAAGAGGAGAAGGTCAACTTGTGGAGCCAAGTTCTCATCCTTCAAGGAGGAAGCATATACCATCACCACAAGTTTCAAGGAGGCATTCACCAAGTATGGGTCATAAAGAAAGTCATGAACATGTTCCTGTAGAAGATGAAGATCTCAGAAAGGCTGTCATGGAAATGAGAGAGATGATGAAGATCTTGATGGAAAGGAATGCAGGGTGGCAAGGTGAAGGCTCCATCCCTACAAAGCACAAGGGAGATAGTGGTGATAAAACTCCAAATGGAAATGGAGGGAATGGTGCATCTCCACCACCCTCTCCTCCATCTTCTTCTTCTTCTTCTTCTTCTTCTTCTTCTACCAATTCAAGACCTCTTCCAAATTCTCCAAGAAGACATGGTAAAACTCCTTTGCAAATTCCTTCATTAAAGCTTGATATTAAAATTGAATTGCCAATATACAATGGAGAAGTTAATGCTGAGAAATTAGATAACTGGATCCGTCAGATTGAGGTATATTGTAGGATACAAAAAATTCAAGATGATGAAACTAAGATTCAACTTACTTCTTTAAGATTCGATAGTGCAGCACTCATTTGGTGGGAATCCAAAACTCAGGAGGACATGAAAAAGCATGGTAAAATTTTAACCTCTTGGAATGATTTTATTGTTGCAATTAAAAGACAATTTTACCCATTGGCATATATGAAAAACGCTACTATGGATTGGCAAAACTTTAGACAAGCTAAAGGACAGAATGTGCAAAGCTTTACTCAAGAATTTAGGAGAAGAGCTTTGTTTTGGGAGTAGATTTGTCTTCTCAAGAAACGTTACTCAAATACATTGGAGCTTTACATAGTTATTTGAGATATACTATACTCATGTTTAATCCTTCAAATCTAGATGAAGTTTGTGTTCAGGCCACTCATTTGGAAGCAAGAGGAAGGAATGAAACTCATGAGGGTAACAAGAATCCTTTCAGCCATGGAGACAAAGGAAAGAAGAAGTTCAAGGGCAATGGCAAAAAGAATGTTGTTGTTAAGAAAGAGGGAGAAAAATTCACATGCAAACATTGTTCAAAACATGGCCATGATGAAGACCATTGTTGGAAACTTCATCCTGAAAGAAGACCCAA
>ML784780.1:267399-302155 GCA_009831015.1 Picea engelmannii | reverse complement strand
GAGTTGTGAGTTAGACTTAGATTCTGGTAAAGAGATTTTCGGGCTCAAATTGCTTCAAACTCAGGGTTGACCAAGTTTTCCTCTTGTTGTGATTGGAAAGAGTGAATTTAAGATTCAATCTAAACCATGTAGCTCTCCTATGATGATACCATATTAATCACAAGCCTCCAAAGTTATCTTCTGGATCATTAGCCGTATTTAAATCCCCACGAAAACAATGGACAAGCCTTCTATTTAAATCACATAACATTTGCTTACCTTCTGTTGCTCTGCTTGCACTAGATTTGGGGGGCTTATCAACATCGTGCAAACCAAAAAGGTTAAATGGATTAACGACATGACATGAAAGAAGTCTGGCAAATTGGCAATGTATTGAAAAGGCTCAGAGCAATAGTCAAGTGTTCACCACCAGAGCCTCGCTGCATTGGGCACTAATCGATTCCATAATCTGTAAAATTTCAAGTTCAATCGTGTTAACTCGCTCGTGTTAATTTGCTCAAGAACCTCTGTAGTGCTCACGAACTGGAAAAACCTATACAATACAAAGCATTTCCAAGAGAGTTGATCATAACATGCATCATAAAGCTCCGACTTGAACCCAATGCATATTTGGGCAGATCCTGTGTGATTTATACCAGATGGGAGGGCCAAATCGCTCCTATAAATCCCCTTGTTCTTTGGAATTGGGATACTGGAATATTGTAGCTGCCCATACCATGAAATTGGGGTGAATTAAACCATAAACCCCAATTTATACCAAATGGGAGGGCAAAGCTGCTACCAGAAATTCCCATATTTATGAAAATCGGGCGAATGGAAGCTTGGGGCTCCAAATTTCATGGACTATATATATATATATTTTTTTTCTCTCTCCCTCATAAAAACACGGGCTAACCCTCTATACGATTTTTCTTTTAAAATAAATTACGGGCGAAAGGTAAAAGTTTAAAAAAACCACTGCAATACAAAAAATTTGCCCTATAAAAATTTGGAGGCCCCTTAATTTCGCCCATAAGCGAAATTTTGCCCCTAAAATCACCCATGGTAAGAATCTGCTGCAAGGAGTGCATAGATTTGGAATTCGGCTAAGTGTCGAAGGGACTCCATAAGAGTCAAATCTGTGAAACCCGAAATCTCGACTTGATCACAGTCGTTGATCCAAGGAGAGATCTGGACCGTCGATCTAGCACCATCGCTAATTTGGGTATCGGGGGAACAAAGGTAAGGAGACTCCCAAATTTGTGAAATGCGAAAACCCAACGTAATCACAGCCGTTGATCCAAGGAAAGACTTGGACCGTCGATCTAGCGCTATCGAGAAATCAGGGATCGGGAGAACGGAGGTAAGGGGACTTCCAAAGCTGCGCAACACAAAATCACGACTTTATCGCAGTCGTCGATCGAAGAGAGTCGTGAGCTATTGATTTGACGCTTGAAAATATCGGGAAATCGAGGATCAGGAGAACGGAGGTGAACCAACCCCCAAAGTCGCGAAACGCTTGCCGCTGTCGATCGAGGAAAGCACAGGACTGTCATATTTGGTCTTAGGGATGATTCAAAAATCGAGAGATCGAGACTCAAGAGAGTTGGGTGACTTGGAAACAGAAAACTCGAGGTCCCGAAGCACGAAGCGCCTTTTGTTAGGCATGCGGTCACAGCCTGTGTTCGCGTGAGAGAAACTTGCGTCTGGTGCTTGTTCGCACGACAGAGTTTCGTGAAAAGGACCTGTGGAAATTTATTGAAGACTCCAGCAGGGAATCGAAGAGCTGCTCTGGCTCGAAGATTGAGAAGATCCAGAGACCGAGAGGTAGCAGACCCTGTTGAGGTGGGGGCACTGCATCAAGTGGTTTCAGAGTGTATTTTTTTCTATAAATTTCAGGTGAAGGAGATAGAGGAGACGATAGAACTCAAAGCTACACTCTGCGTGTGAGAGACAGTCAACACAATGCCACCGAGGAGACGAGTGGAACAACCTTTAGCCAATCGGGTTGTAGAAAAGGAGATGCGAGAACTTCGTGCAAGATTAGAGGCAATGGAGGCAGTGCAGAGGAGGGCACCTGATGTTGGAGACATCAACGATGCAGAGAGCGAAGAAGTAGAAGTTGAAGAAGTTGCAGGAGAGAATGTTTCCGAAGAGTGCTTGCTAAGAGCGGTTGTTAGATTGGGATCTAGAGCCAAGATAGAGGTACCAATGTACGAAGGTAATTTGGATGTCGAAGAGCTGTTGGATTGGGTAAGAGCCATGGACAAATATTTCAACTATGAAGATGTCGATGAGGAGAAAAGAGTGAGACATGCACCAGACTGAAAGTACATGTAACACTGTGGTGGGATGAACTGAGGCCTGAGAGGAGAAGCAAGGGAAAACATAAGATAAAGAATTGGGACAGAATGGTAGCCAAGCTGAAGGCTAAATTCATGCCCAAAGATTACCATATCAATTTATTCAGGAAATTGCAGAACCTGAGACATAAGGGTATGACAGTTAGAGAGTACACAAAGGAGTTCTACAAGCTGAACATCAGAACTGGATAAAGAGAGAAGGATGAAGAAAAAGTTTCTAGGTATATAAATGGCATGAGGTATGAAATCCAGGATGAGATCAACATGATGTCAGTAAGGACAGTGGAGGATGCTTATCAATTTTTACTGAAGGCAGAGGAGAAGTTGGCCAGAAAACAAAATCAACAAGGTAGAGGTAGAAGCCCAATTCCGAACAAAGGCAAGGGAGTTGCCCAAGACAAGGCACACAAATCCAAAGATGAGACTGAGAAACCACATAGTCGCTCAGAAAGAGGAGGAAGTTCCCGAGGAAGACAAGATGGTGGAAGAAGTTCTTCCAGAGGAAGAGGAAGAGGCAGAGGAGGAGAAGTGAGAAGTTACACCTGTGGAAAGGCATGGCATAAGTCTTGGGAATGTCCTGAGATAAAGAAAGAAGGAGAAGGTGAAGCTCACATTTTAGAATCACAGAGAAGAAATGTTGAAGCAGAAGGAGCAAATGATGGAACATCCCTGATGTTGAGAAAAATTCTCTTAAAACCAGAGGCAGAAGTTGGGAAGCCATTGCAGAGAAACAGTCTCTTCAGGACAACTTGCAAGACTAAGGACATAGTCTACAAGGTGAGAATTGACATTGGGAGTACTGACAACTTAGCATCCATATAGATCATGGAGAAATTGGAGTTAGAGACAACTGCACATCCAAATCCATACAAAGTCTCGTGGTTGCAGAAAGGACACCAGGTAACAGTTACTAAACAATGCTTGGTTGAATTTAAAATAGGAGGATATAGAGATGAAATTCTATGTGATGTAATTCCCATGGATGTATGCCATATTTTGTTGGGAAGACCATGGAAGTTTGACAAGAATTTCATTCATGATGGGAGGAATAATACATACACCTTGGAGAAGAATGGTAGGACACACATGTTGCTGCCAATAGAGGAGAAGAAAACGAAAGAGGAAGCCAACACAAGCATAATTCTCATGAGTGGGAAGGAACTCCTGAGAGAAGTTAAGAAAGAACATGAGATGCAGTTTGTTGTGGTGAGGAAACCTAGAGTTTTCCTTAATGGATGATTTTCCGGAAGAAATTCGGGAATTGTTGGATAATTTTGCTGACATAATGGTGGATGAGTTGCCTAACTCATTACCACCAATCAGAAGTATAAGCCATCATATTTATCTGATACCAGGAGCAAGTTTTCCAAACAAAGCAACATACAAACCGACACCTCGAGAGAATGAGGAGGCAAAGAACCAAGTCCAATAATTGTTAGACAAAGGGTTGGTCAGAGATAGCTTGAGTCCATGCGTAGTGACAACCGTGTTGAGTCCAAAGAAAGATGGWGGATGGAGAATGTGTATAGACTCAAGAGCCATTAACAATATCACCATCAGGTATAGATTTCCTTTGCCAAGAATGGATGATTTAATGKATTGTCTAAGTGGAGCAAACTTCTTTTCTAAGATAGATTTGAAAAGCGGATATCACCAGATAAGAATGAGAGAAGGTGATGAGTGGAAGACAACCTTTAAGACAAATGAAGGTTTGTATGAATGGCTTGTTATGCCATTTGGCTTAACAAATGCCCCAAGTACTTTTATGAGGTAGATGAATGAAATACTGAAAGATTTCATTGACAAGTTTGTGGTTGTATATCTAGATGATAAACTGATCTTTAGCAGGACTAAAGAGGAGCATTTGAGACACTTGATGCTATTGATGAGGAGACTACAACATGAGAAGCTGCTCATAAATATGAAGAAGTCCTCTTTTATGAAGACATAACTCATTTACTTGGGTTTTGTGATCTCTTCAAATGAGCTGAAGATGGATCCATAAAAGGTGAAAGCAATCAAAGAATGGTCGTCACCGAGAAGCATGTTTGAGGTAAGAAGCGTCCATGGATTAACAAGTTTTTATAGGAAGTTCATCAGAGATTTCAGTGGAATTTGTGCACCAATGATGGATACAGTAAAGAAGAAGCACAAGTATTTTAAATGGACAAAGGAGGCAGAGAGGAGCTTCAATACATTGAAGGAGAAGATAACAGAGCGACCAATTCTGGTCTTGCCAAATTTTGAAAAGACATTTCAGGTGAGATGCGATGCAAGTGGAGTTGCAATCGGAGCATTTTTGAGCCAGGATAAGAAACCGATTGCCTATTTCAGTGAGAAGCTGAATGAGACTAAGAGAAAATTCTCCACCTATTATAAGGAATTTTATTCCATAATTCAAGCCCTGAAGAAGTGGAGACATTACCTTGTCCTACAGAAATTTGTCTTGTACAGTGATAACCAAGCTTTACAATTCATAACCAGACAGGAAAAATTGAATCAGAAGCATGCAAAGTGGATTGAGTTTATGCAGAATTTTACTTTTGTCATAAAACATATTGATGGGAATGCTAACAAAGTTGTTGATGCATTGAGAATGAGATGTTTGATTCTGCAGAAATTTCAGGTGAAGACCTTGGGGTTTGAACACCTTAAGGAAATGTACAGTGATGATCCAAATTTCAACGAGGCATACGAAGCATGTATGAATCATGTGCTGAGAGATAGGAGAAAGTGGGCAGAGTATATGATTCAAGAGGGATTGTTGTTCAAGGGAAATCAATTATGCATACCAAAATGTTCAATGAGGGACAACCTTTTGAAGGAGAAGCATAGTGGAGGATTGGTTGGACATTTCGGCCATGATAAAACATTCACACAGTTGAGAAGTTCATACCATTGGCCAGGTATGAGGACAAAAGTGGTGAAATTTGTGAACAGATGTAGAATCTACCAACATGCAAAAGGAACAAGACAGAATAGTGGATTGTATCAACCATTGTTGATACCAGAGAGGCCTTGGGATGCGATAAGCATGGATTTTGTGTTAGGACTTCCAATAACACAAAGAGGATGTGATTCCATATTTGTGGTGGTGGATAGATTTTCAAAGATGGCACACTTTATCCCATGTCAGAAGACCAGTGATGCAACACATGTTGCAAATGTGCTTTTCAAGGAAGTTGTGAGACTTTACGGCCTACCCAGAAGTATCGTCTTGGACAGAGACACAAAATTTGTTGGTCATTTTTGGAGAACACCGTGGAAGAATATGGGGATGAATCTGTCCTTCAACTCAACTTATCATCCTCAGATAGATGGATAGACTGAGGTGGTAAATAGAAGCTTGGGAAACTTGTTGAGGAGTCTGGTCACTGAGCATCATAACTAGTGGGATCAGATTCTGCCACAAGCAGAATTTGCATACAATGACTCACCAAATAGAAGCACTGGAAAGAGCCCATTCCAGATATTGTATGGAATGCAACCCAGGGGAGTATCCGAGTTGAGAGACTTGGGACATAGCGAGATCAAAAGCGTTGTAGCAGAAGATTTTTCTACTGAAATGCAAAATCTCCATAGCCAGATCAGAGGACAATTACGAAACTCTAGCCAAGAGTACAAGCACAGAGTTGATCAACATCGCAAAGAACTTCAATTTGAGGTGGGAGATCAGGTTCTGACACATCTCAGGAAAGAAAGGTTCCCTAAGGGAATGTATAACAAGTTAAAAATGAAGAATATAGGGCCGTGTAATATCTTGAGGAAGTTTGATGCAAACGCCTATGAGATTGAGTTGCGAGATGATGTGGGCATATCACCCATATTCAACATTTCAGACCTGTATCCTTACTGGAAATATGACACAGAGGGATCAAAAGATCAAGATAAGGTTCAGTGGGAGAAACAAATGCCTATAACAGAAAAACCACAAATGGAGAAGATCATTGATCAGAGAATTGGCAAGAAGACCAGGAGGAAGACCTATCTTGAATATCTGGTTAAGTGGAAGGGACACCCGACAAAGGATGCCCATTGGGAAAATGAAGTTGATATCCAGAAGCATGGAAAGTCGATGAAGGATCTCATGGACAAGAGTCCATGAATTTTTGTCCAGAGGATTATGATGTAGGAGCATCGTCAGCAAGCACGCGTGGTAGGACAACTCGACGCCTAGGAATCATTTCAGAATCTCAAACACTGGGAGTTACTGTGAATCTTTTGGAGCTGATTGGAAAAATTAAAGAAGATAAAATGCTTGGGAGCGGATGATCACAACTGATCTGGGAGTTTCACCCCGAGTCTTGAATGTAACTGAACTTAGGTAGCAGTTAAAGTTTTTTTTGTTTTTCCGAGTAGATGAGTAGTCGGGGGGGACCCTAAGGACCCTCTGAGATAAATAGAGGTTTTGTACGCCCAAATGAGGCCGCTACGAGTTAGTAGGAATTTTCTAAGTTTTGAGTTATTGTTTTGATATTAGCTATAGCCATTTACTTTTGAATGAATATGACAGAGGAAATTTGACTCAAATGCATAGCACTGTTACTGTTTGTAATTCTCTGTTATTGTGTTTTCATAAATGAATGAATTTCGTTATGAATGGATGAAACTGTGAATGCTAGTATAAGTTTCAATTGTTTCTCTTCTGTTGAGTGAGTGCAAGGTGTGCACACAGAACACAAGGAGTGCGTGAGAGGATCTGTTTCGATTCCAAAACTCAGAAGAGATAGCACAAAACTTTCCCTTTGCAAGGAGTGCAAAGCGACTACTGCAAAGTGTGCACAGTCACCCGCAAGAACCAAGTCTTGTGTAAGAATTTGCTGCAAGGAGTGCACATATTTGGAATTCGGATAAGTGTCGAAGGGTCTCCATAAGAATCAAATATGTGAAACGCGAAATCCCGAATTGATCAAAGTTGTTGATCCAAGGAGAGATCTGGACCGTTGATCTAGCACCATCTCTAATTTGGGTATCGAAGGAACAGAGGTAAGGAGACTCCCAAAGTCACAAAATGCGAAACCCTGATGTAATCATAGCCGTTGATCCAAGGAAAGACTTGGACCTTCGATCTAGCACTATCGGGAAATCGGGGATCGGGATAATGGAGGTAAGGGGACCCCCAAAGCCACAAAATGTGAAATCATGACTTGATCGTAGCCATTGATCAAAGAGAGCCGTGAGTCGTCAATCTGACGCTCGCAAATATCAGGAAATCGAGGATTGAGAGAATGGAGGTGAGCCAACCCCCAAAGTCGTGAAATTGCGTAACGATCACAGCCGTCGATCGAGGAAAACGTAGGACCGTCAGAT
The DNA here is from genome assembly GCA_009831015.1 of Picea engelmannii. NCBI lineage: Eukaryota > Viridiplantae > Streptophyta > Pinopsida > Pinales > Pinaceae > Picea > Picea engelmannii. The sequence continues at coordinate 294,503 of ML784780.1, read as the reverse complement.
TTGGTCTTAGGGAGGATTCGAAAATCGAGAGATCAAGACTCAAGAGATTTGGGTGACTTGGAAACAAAACACCCGAGGTCCCGAAGCATGAAGCGCCTTTTGTTAGGCATGCGGTCACAACCTATGGTCGCGTGAGAGAAACTTGCGCCTGGTACTTATTCATACAATGAAGTTTCATGAAAAGGACCCGTGGAAATTTCTTGAAGAATCTAGCGGGGAATCGAAGAGCTGCTCCAGTTCAAAGATTGAGAAGATCCAGAGACCGGGAGGTCAATAGACCCTGCTGAGGTCGGGGCACTACATCAAAACCCCAATGGATGAACCTTGCGTATGACGATGATGTGTATTTCCACATCAGTCCACGTGTCACACAATAGTTGGATCCATGTGTCAAGTGGTGATAGTGCCACATATCAAGGTGATTTGGCATTATGAGAGAGAGAAATGTGACATGGTATTGAGTGCCACATGTCGATATCGGGAGAGAAGCCAATGTCATTGTGACATGTCGTTCTTGGCACGACAACCAAAGTGTCCCAAGGGAGACACGTGTTGGCAGATGATTAGTTGCAGGTCGAGTGTGGGCCCATTGGGTGAATACCGGTGAGTTTAGCATAAATAAATCTTGGCCATAGGATCTGAGAGTCGAGTGATATCGTAAAATATCAAGAGGGAGTTGATGCCTGGGGTACTGGAACAACGGACTCTCGAAAGAACTTTGTACAAGTTCATATCTACCCAGGTGTCCATTGGGCCAGTGGGGCATAGATTTTGCCTGGGCAGGGTTCCAGGCACTCTAGATTGGGAGATCAAAGGTGTGACCGATGGCGCGGGCATTCGAGGGGCCAGTGGCCCGATTCCCTGGTGGGGCATTAAGGTTTCAGGTATGGTTCTGACCTTACCTCGCAACATTAGAGTGGGGGAGGATGACATCCCCCAACCAATGAATGGTAGACATGTGTCAATTCCTGGATCGACACACCAAACATTTTGTATTGATGTATATACCACGTCAGTACATGTGGGAGGTCCATGTGTCAAGCTGAGAATGTGCCACGTGTCATGGGGATTCAACACAAAGTATGTGTGCCATGTTTCACCCCTCATGGTAGGTGATGAGAGGCCTACATGTTTGGCTAAGTGGTTTATGGTGGTAGTGCCACATGTTTGAGGTGCTAGCAAGGACACAGGTCTCAAAATTAGAGTTGTAAGTACTAAAGTTTGTTTACCCAGTGACTGAGATCCCGGTACTTCGGTGGGCCAATGGGTCGGTGGGCCGGTGCCCCGATACGTCGATACCCCATAGCATCGGGTATCAGAGAAACATATAGTTAAGCGACTGAGTGTGGAAGGTTCGGGGCCCGATATGTCGGGGGCCTAGTGGCCAGGTGGCAGGTGCCACACCAATGTTCATGCCAACAACCACATCTACACTAGAAAGGTGACGTGTTATTCACATCATTTCCACGTTTGGGAACAAGGGTGATGTGGAGCCATGTGGGTGCCACATGGAAGTGAGGTGGACTTTGACCATGAAGGTCTAAACTTTGGAAGGCCATAACTTTTGATCGAGAGCTTAGTTTTGAGCATGGCGATAATTGTTGGAAATCTCTTGATGAGAAGAAGACGATGGTGCCTTCGAGAAGAGGCTTTGAGATGGTCGATGTAAAGCTATTTTTAATACCCCATCCCTTAAAAAGGGTACTTAGAGGGTTGGGTGTCTTACATATATACTACAAAGTGCTCTGGGAGCACAAATACATGACAAAGTACTAGAAAATCTGTGAGCACTTTTTGGCTTTGCTATAAAAGTTCATCTTCTGCACACCAGCCCATGTATGATTGATAAATCAATAGCTATCACCGAGAGGATCGAGGATTGGTATTTGATGGAACACTACACTTATATCAGGGTGTATGGTGCCATGAAATCCCCTCGTCTTCTTCTTCGGTTTGTACCAGATAGGGTAGCACTCCAAGAAGTATCTTATTCAGTCGTAATCAATGGAGTCGATGGAATTCTTTACAGAGATAATAAAGTTATATGTCCACCACTCCTTTATACATTGGTTCCTACTTGTTTGTTAACACAAAGAAAGCCCAATAAGAAGTGGATATACTGCTATCATACCACTTCGGAGAAGAGAGGTGCAGGAGGCACGACCCAAAGAAGGTCGTCAAAAAGCATTTCAACAAACTAGGCGTGCCTTGGGATTATACCTCAAAGGTTTGGGAGGAAGTGGAGATACATTGTAACACAAGGACTTGTGACGAAGTCACCTTCTAGATACGAGGAAAACCCATATGGAGGATCACAGATGAAGAGAAAGAAAGAGAAGAGGCAAGAAAAAAACCAGAAGAAGAGGCAACCGAAAAAGGATTTGCCGCAACTACATTCATGCAATTGGGATCTATTGAAGAAGAATAAACAATAGCATATAAGAAGAGGAGAAAAAAGGAAAAGGTTCAGAAGAAGAAAAATTATGTTGCTGAGAAGAAAAGAAAGTTTTCAAAGGAGGATAAAGCCAAAGCCAAGGTTGATGCAACAACAACCGCTACAAAAGAAAAAGAAATGACAACTGTATAGAAGGAAGCTGAAAAAAAGGCAAAAACAGATGTGACTGCAACAACATAGGCAATATAAAATGTAGCAAAAGAAGCAACTGACAAAGAAACAAAATAGGAACGACAAAATAAGGATATTGAAATGAGAAATGATGAAGTTCAGGAGATGGACACCGATATACTAGATATATCAACAACAGGTACTAGTGGACATACACCACTCAAAGGGTTAGGTTTCAGACTTCGTACTCCATTCAAACCAAGTGAAGTACCCAACCTGAGGAAATTCACACACAAGAAAGTGTGAGGCAGGATTGTGTAGGAGCATGTGAAGAAAGTGTCGGTGACAGGAGGGAATCTGATTTCAGTTCTCGTTCAAACCCCCATTACAGGAAATGTCAATGAAGATCTGGTTTCCATAGAATCTGTTTGCTCCCCTTTCATGAATTCCACAGAGGATAATGTATGAAAGCTACAACATCAAAACCTCAAGAAGGAAGCAAGGATCAGGGAGATGGAGGAGAAGCTTCATCAAGTAAATATCGATGAGGGAAACCTTCAAAGCTTCAAGGTAAATATAGAGTAGGTCAAGACAAAATTAGAGGAAGCTATAATCGACATGTATGCCCACATACACTTGTTCCAGGATATAGCCACCACCATTGTATAGCAACATAGTAGGGTGAAAATTAAACTCACAAAGTTCAACACTATCTGGGAAGGCATGAACAACATTGACACATGGGTTGCAAAAAACCCAGATGCACCTGTTGAGCTCTATCACCCCTCAGTCAGGGAAAGAAGAACATACATCTATGCATTGGAACACTGTCAGCAAGTAGGACAAAGGGAAAACAGAGAAACAAATAACTCAATGGTGATCTATTCACGCTTGCACAAGGCAGCACAAGAATTGATCAAAATATGTTATCTCCCCTAATTAGAAAAGTTTGGAAAGAACCTCATAATGGAGGAACTGGTCGACAAGATACATGACAACACAAGCCATAGACGAGAGGTCACCAAGTCAACCACCAAAGTAACAACTGACTTAGTAGAAAAACACATCATTCAACCGACTAAAGTCCATATTATGGTTCAGGCATTCATGGCTACATTATCAAAAGATATGTAGACCCTCGACAATGGCGTAACCATGCATACAACTACCTTGGAAGAGCTAGCATACCACAAACTTGTATCTCTGTATGATCAACTGGAAATTTGGACAATATACATCCAGGACAAGATTCCATGATAAAAGACAAAATAACATTCTGAAATTGTTTTCAACTGCATCCTATTTTGTTTGTTTCCAACTACCCTCAATTTTGTATTGCCCCCCCACATGTGTCACAATCCTAGGCAAGGAAGCTGAAAGGTAACCTTTTGTAACAATTTCTCGGGGGGAATATAGGAAGTCGGAAGGAAGTTAGGAAAGATAATATAAATATTAGAAAATACCCACTTTGAAGGGGCTCTTCAAGCTTTATATACACTCTAGAACTTTTTTTGGAGAAAATACTTGGTTAATGAATATTGAGAAGCCCTCGGGGCCCATTTTATTAAAAAGGGAACAACTTGCATGTGTTGTTGTTTTTGCTATGAACCATTTCAGGCAGAATGTGTATTGTGCACATGGGCCATAAAGATATGTTTGCTTATAGACTAATCTAATGCACTCTATATTGTTTCTTGCAGTTTTTTTATTGCTCTTTACTTTTTATATGTCGTGAGAAAATGAGTTGTGATGTGTGTGGATACTATAGTTTGGACTTTTATGGTTATATATTTTGCATGCATGTGTTTTTGCTTCAACATTTTCACTACAACTATTTGAATGAAGTTTCTACTAGAGTTTAGTTTCAATATAGCTCATCTGGTTACGATAGCTCGCTCCTAGCTAGGATAGGATATACTAGAATATAAGTAGATTAGATTTATTTTTATCCATAGTCTTCATCTACATATTTACATTGCATAACCATCCATCTTCACCCTCACAACCAATAGTGGCAGCCGGGTGAGAATACAAATGGGTCTCCTAAACCAAACAATGCATAGTATAAATGGGACTTTGTATCGGGGAGCACCCATTACTGTTGTTGGGCAATGTTGCCCCATCAACACCATGTTACTCATCGACAAGCATTTTAAACCAACTAGTTATTCATCACATGAATGGTACTTATTAATTCATTAAAACATATCATTCAAACGGGTATCCACGTACCATAATCCTTCATTTAAAATTTGCATGCTAGAAGTAAATCACACAACATCCATCATTAAACACATAAACAATAACTATTCATAATATTCACATGTATGTGGGTCCACATCTCCATATTTTGAAGTTCCATCATTCTAACAATGTTCAATAGACACTAAGCAAGGAAATACAAATAGGTCATAATGTAGTTTAGTTCCCTAGGTCAAAATGGGTCATTACAAGTTGTCTATCAATTTCAAAAGGTCATTTAGCAAATTCAGTGTCTTTATCGAGGTTTGAGAAACTCAGATAATGAGATGATGAAATAGGAGGAGTTGGTGGAATTGCATTTAAAGGTTGGAGAATCTCATGAAGGGTGGGGTCAATCAAATCATCGACAATTTCAACTACGGTTTCTTCATTTTTCTGAACGACGTTCTTATTAGCTCTGCTTTGTTTAAGAAGTAGTAGAGTAATGGGAAACTTTCTAATTTATTAGCATATGGCTAGGTGAGATGACACAACTTTTTAACTTCTTGATTGGGAACTATTTTTCCTTGAGAATTTCCTCTTCAGGGAACTATGTCAAGGCACCTTGTAGAGAGAAAGAACCTACCCACTTTATACCTCAAGTTGGTTCTTGGGCTAGAGGGGGTAACCCTCAAGTATTTTCAGTGTTGGTTTCCCACTGCCACTTCTTGTTGTAACTTGCTTATATAAGCTTCAAAATGCCAAATTCAATGATTGGTAGTCAAAATAAGATGAATGAAGAGCATATGTTGATAAAGGCAATCACATATTTAAATCTTTAGACCAAGGCCTTTCCATTGGGCACCATTATCCCATATTGTATAAATAAAAAATTGAATAGATGGAAGATACATAAGAATTTTTCAAGAAAGTCAAATACCTTTAGGTTCCAAAGAGGATGGTAGTCATTGTTTCTTAAGGAATCACATAAATATCACATATACTAAAGGGAGGTGGAGACCCCAAGTATCTAGAAAGATGAAAAGAAAATGTGTTGGGCAGAGGATGATGAATCCAGTAGTTTAAATTCATTCATGAAAGATGTAGGTAAAAGGCATATATATTCAAGCATTAAAATACATTGATTGCATAATAATAATGATAATAAATATCAGATATCGCTTGTAACCATTCTAAGATTTCTTTAATCACACTAAAAATATTGCAGAAACATTTATAACAATGATGTAGAGTGATAGTAAATGTCACAGGTTACTCATAAATGTACAAAGACTTCTTACAATACCGACAACCATAGAGAAGTTGTACCACAACTTATTCAATAATTGTGAATATAAAGACATTGCCCACAAGTTGCATAAACACCAAAGAGAAATGGGATGGAGTAAACAAGAAAAGGACACAAAAATAGAGCTAAACAAATTATGCAATTAGGTGGCGAGTCCTCTATTCTAGCCACTTAATATTCAAAAAAAATCTGGAAATAAAATCTTGCCTTCAACTATAAAAAAATTCCAACCTTTACCAAGTCCTTCGTGGTGCCTTTTAATCCATCCTTCAATTCTAAATTCTTGCCCTTTTTTTTCTATAGCTATACTCCAAAAATAGAATAGAAATGCAATGATTAAGGATAGTTACGATAATTAGGCATATGGTCAAACTAACTCCACAAATAGAGACTCTGTATTTCTTAATTCAAGGAGGCCATGTTGCATAAAATTTGATGCTCCACTCCTTTAATAAAACAAGTGCCACTACAGTGGCTATGTCCCTGCCAAGATGCCAAGAAAAGCTAGCTTTGTGCATGCACGACGATGAAAACTTATACTGCCTCAAAATGGGTGAGCATCGTTGCTTGCTCCTCTAGAGCCTTCCAACCATTCCAACCCCACCCGGACCGATGAACTATAGTCGGGAATGATGAATGTCGATAGGAAGGTGAGGAGCAGGTTTAGCTTATTATGGTCCTATCATAAGTAGGGGTTGGTTTCTGGGGTTTTGGTGGCCATGAAAGGTTTAGCAAGGATGGAATTCAATTGTTGTCTTGCTCATTCGAGCTTCCTTGCCTATCTACGACCCCATATAGTTGTGGGTGGGAACACGCTGAGACAATCCCGTTGGACTCAACTCGGGGAGGCAGTGATACACAAAAGGGAAACTACAATTAGGTATACACAGAGGGGAAAGAAGTCTAAGTTATTTCCCTAAAGGTATAAGTACCCGCGCAAGAATGCTTAGTTACCTTGCACATAGTGGACAACTTGAAGCAAATTCAAAGAGAAAAGAGGTCAGCTTCCAGTTATGACAGAGAGAAGACAAGTTTAAGACAACCTATTAAAAGGAAAGTATAAAAGATGCAAAGTGGGTGGGTAACTCACTATTGGATCCTTAGAATGGGAATGCAGAGCCAACAATGCTAAGCAACATATGAACCTTGCTGCTCATTGCACTAGGTAAATCTAATAGTCTTAGATTCAATTAATAAAGAACAACAAATAATATAAAAAAAAAACACAAAACAATAAAGTCATGTTCCTTCACTCATCACAAATGTTAGGGAAGTCGTGGTGCATATGTTGCTAAATGTCATCCATGTTTCTTCACTTATCACAAGTGTCAGGGATGTCTTCAAGTGGTGCATATGAAATATAACAGGTAAATATCATGAATTGGGTAGCGAAGTACTTTATTCCACAGAGCATTTACATGGATAAATAATTATGGGTATTGCGAGGTGGTTTTTCTCGACCTGGATGAAGAAAAATTGCTCAGTAACACTAACATTCCCACCCACCTGGGTATAGCACGGTGGTTTTTCTGGACATGGATAAAGAAAAACTACTTAATAACACCAGCATTCCCACCTACTCTGGTTATAGATGGCCTGAAATATCATTGCACCAGTGTTGGAGTATGGCCATGAATATTGTTTCCAGTGATATGCGCACCAGAATGACATAAGAGGCTTTGCGATGCCACAACTCCAATAGCCTCGAACCCATCGGCTTCTAATTCAAATGTATTACTCTGATCATAATCTAATGTTTGGCATAATGGTGTGGGCAGTCGAAGATAGGAACAAATTTGTCGAGTTGTTGTTTATCATCACACCCAGGAATAATTATCAAAATCATAAATCAATTTGCTTAATCATAAATCAATTTGCATTTTTTTGTTGGTGTGGTTGATATAATATCTCAAGAAGGGAATTTTTTTGGATCTAACGTGCTTGTTTTTGCATATATCTAGCAATTGTTACACTTAAATGAACTAAATTGATGCCTTAACTCTCAAAATGTCTCATGATTTTAAGCTCATTTCTAACCTCTCTTTTGTTGGTTTTAATTTTTAAGTTGGTGTTCTGTATGTCTTTGTCTCGAGAGTCAGTAGCTACCTCCAAGCATGATTCACTGGACTAGATATTCATCTTCCAGCTTTAACATTCCTTTTGGAGTGCTGCTAGAAGTAACTTGTCTATACAAATTCTCCTGTAGTTTTGTAGATCGAGTTTCTTCTAATTGCTCCTTCTGACCATGATAAAAATGATTGAAATCTGGCTCAACGATTCTATCATTTATGAAGCTGGAAACATACTTACTTCTAGTGAGGAATACCTTAGTTTGTTGAATCTAAAACTGGAACTTTATCGGGTTTTTTTTTGGTTGAGGAATTAACATATTATTTACACAACTGTTGAAATTCAATTTTAGTCTTTAGTTTGTCATCTTCATGACCCTGATTCCTTACTAGACAAATTAAACCTCGGGTATTGATCTCCCTTTATGAAATTATTGATCTAAGTCTATAGTCTCTTCTGCTCTTCTCGAGAATCAGAGAATTTCCAGTAGCAATAATAATCTTGAATTCAGTTACCTTGAGGGGATCAAAACTTTATTGGTGAGTACTTGTAGATTAGCTTCTATTGATCCTTTTTTAAATGGATAACTCTATAGCATAAGAATGCCTCTGTAGTTGGTTTTAGGTCTCAAACTCTGTAGCAATATTTAGAATAAATTAGTTATGTAGCTTGCCTGTAGGCGTAGAACTTTGTAGCATAACTATTCCCATTAAAGCTGATATTTCTTATAGACAGTAAACACCATTGCTTTGATTACTTGTCAACACTATCAATCCTACCATACAGGGAAATGTAAACATGAAGTGTTTGGGTCTTGTTTAATATGGGACATGATAAGCTATTACACTATGAATACTCTTGTAACTACTTATGTATCAGTATTCATTACCCTTCCTCAACTTCCTAGGTAGAACAACTGGCCAGTATAGCCATATCAGTAAACTATCAGACGATGAAGTCGGAGGCACATCCAACTATCGAGCGATCTAAAAAACACTTCCATCTCTCAGTTGTCCCTAGCAAGGAGGCATGTTGAAGAGTCCTAGAGTGAAGAGGTAAGAGAATAAATTTGTTGGAGGCTGTCTAGCACCTGAAACTCCTCCTTTGGAAACCTATTCCTATGACCTCTTCCTTGGGTGGGAACCTAAATCCTTCAAACCTGAACCGATCTCTGGGCATCTTCAAGCGACTTTTTTAAGCAACGCAGACAAACAAAAACCCAGTGCTTATAAGGTAATTCCCAAATGCATAGCCTCTCACCAAAGTAGTCTCATTAAGGTCTTTGGGACCAAATATGAGAAGACGGGATAACCGAGCATAGACCCTTAGGTCCGCCCAGGTTCCCTGCCTACCACGTGAGTCTGACCTTCTGTATGCCCCAATTTGTTCATGAAATGCTTGTCATTCCATAAGATATCCTAATTAACTCCGTTAAACCCTTTCCCTTTTTCATCTTTTAGAACATTTCCGAGGGCCTTTTCTAAGCATGAATAGGCCGCAAAAAAGCAGGTGCCCACCCAGTGAGTTAGAAAGATCCTATCAATGAGGGATAGATCTGCTATTGGATTGGGTGGATTTACCCCTCCCTATCTTACCCGCGAGAAAACTCCAGAAGCTATTTTGAGTTGTAAGTCCTTATAAATAAAGGTTACTGCTTCAGGCCTTTGAGCCTGGATCACCAGTTCTTTGTCTATGGTCGATGCCCATCTCACTCATGCTACTTCATGCCTCGCTTTGTCTTCATATGATACACCTACTGCATGTCTCACAACTGATACACATGTTGCGCATCTCACTCCTGGACGCCGCTCAACTGTCCCAACATGTGTTGAAAGAGATGCACCCAGGAAGAAGCCAAATCCACTACTCACAAAATCTTGGAATGGTCATAAACAAAATCTTGGAATGGTCATAAGCAAAAGCACCAAGAAAAGAAGTAGACAATCAAACATGAACTATGAGTAACTAGTGAATGAGGCAAGCGGTTTTGGAATATTCCAACTCAACAACTTCCTTCAACGAGGACTAGCAACCCAAATAAGTGACCAAAGCTAGTTCTGAATTGAAACAATCTCTCGCTTGCTACTTGTACCCATATAATACTATTCCCAGTGTGTTGTTTGCTAGTGTACTACAGATTTTAGATAATCATTGGCTTCCTACTGGTTCTCAATCCTATATTTCCATGGCCCAGGAGAAAGCTAACAGAACAAAAAAGACGTAATCAACCTAACAATATAGGGTTTGGAGAAATCTACAAGGTTTTCCATTTAGAGTAACCAAACAAATAGGGTAGAAACTACAATGATTTGAGTTTCAGATTCAGGTTTGCAATAGGAAGGAAAAACATTATGAAATGGATAACAGTACACTGTGATCCAAGGTCATGTGTTTTCTTGCATGGAAAATGCAGGAGGAAGAGCAGGCAATGCTGACATTGAAATTTGGGTGCAGATGGTGGCCTAACATTGAAATTTGAGTGCAGTGCAAAGTGTTAATGCACCGACACTAAAATTTGAGTGCAGTGCAAAGTGTTAATGCAATGACACTAGGTAACAAACTTAGAACTTAGTTTATGTAGGTTATGCAATAATAACAAACTTAGAACCTTTAGAACTTACGATATGTAGATTGAAAAGATTGAAAAAAAAATCATATTGCAAATCATCCTAAGGCTAGGATAGAATGAAAATAATACATTGGGAGGAGCGAAGCCTCCAATAAGACTTCAAAGGTTAAGAACCAGTAGAAATATAAATAAATGATATTATGGAACATATTTAATATAAAAAATTACAAACTATGCTCCAAAGTTAGGGATATAAGTCATGTATTAAAAGTCAAACATAAGTTAATAGTCGTTCAACGCCTAATCAAACGCTAGAGTCCCTAGTTTGCCTTCGACAGGGACTAATAAGCCTATTCTATGAGAGCCATGTTGAACTGATTGTAATAAGAAATTAATGATTTCACTTTAAAAAGCAACAACATTTTGAGACCAATCAACGACACAATTCCCAATCCCTCGTAGGATAGAAAGGTTAATTACTTGCATAATTTTTGTCTTTGATCTCTGATGACAATCTCTCCTTGTTTTTATAATTGAGATTTGATTCCTTCTGTTAAGACTATCACTACCCGTTTTTGCAATTCAAAACAAGGTCCCCTGAGGAACTATGTCACCTTTCGTAATAACACGAAAAATATACAACCACCTCGTATACAAGTGACAATATATTTCCAACATAAAAGCCCTCTCCTGACCTGATTTTGGTAATTCGTATGAGCACAATAGTGAGGCAAACTCATAACATATATTTATTACAAAAAAAACTCAATATTTGGATTATCTCTACTTGACAAGAATGCTTTCAAATATGTTCTAACTTCCTCTAAAACACTTATTAGCTTCTTGGGTTTCTTTTGACTTGCTTATGCCAAGTTTGATATAACAACGATGTCTACAAATTTTCTATCCTATAATTCACTCTAAAAAAAAATTAGGATTAAAAGCCACAATGTAGACTTAATAAAGGTTGAGATTTTTTATAGCTAAATGCAAGGTTATCCTAGGGGCCCTTGGGGCCAGTTTATTTTATAAAGATTAAGTGGTGAGACTGAAGGACTTACCACCTAATTGCATAATTCATTTAGCTATATTTTTGTGTCTCTTTCTTGTTTATGCCATCCCTTTTCTCTCTAGAAGTTATGCAGACTGTGAGCAATGCTTTTATATTCACAGTTAATAACTAAGTTGTGGTGCGATTTCTCTATGACTATTGGTATAGCAACAAGTTTATGTATCACTTTGGATCGTGAGCAGCCTAGGAAATTTACTATCACTTTGGATCTTTGTTATAAATGCTTTTGCAATATTCTAAGCGTGATTAAAGAAATTTGAGCATGGTTATGAGCAATCTCTGATATCTATTATCTTTCTACTTTTATGCAATCAATGTCTTTTAATGCTTGAATACATATGCCTTTTACTTGCATATTTCATGTATGAATTTAAATTGTTGAGTTCAACATCCTATGCCCATCACATTTTCTTTTCATATTTCTATATACTTCAGGTCTCCACCCCTCATTAGTATTTGTGATATTTTTGTGATTCCTCAAGTAGCAATGACTGACATCCTATTTTCTACTTGAAGGTATCTTTCTTTCTTGAAAACTTCTTATGTATCTTCCATTTATTCCACTTTATACTTTTGCAATACAAGATAATGGGATAATGGTGCCCAATGTAAAGGCCTTGGTTTGAAAATTTAGATATGAGATTGCCTTTGTCATCTTGCATTCTTCCTTCATCTTATTTTGTCTACCAATAATTGAATCTAGCATTTTTAAGCTTTTAGAAGCAATTTATTGCCAAAAGTGATAGTGGGCAGCCAACAATTAAAATATTTGAGGGTTAACCCCTCTGGCCCAAGAGCCAACTTGAGGCCTAAACTAGGGAGGTTCTTTACCTCTAGATGGTGCCTTGATGCAATTCCCTGGCCAAGAATGTTTTTAGGAACAATATCCTTTTTGGAACCATTGTTGAGGAAAATTTGCTTGGGTTAAAATACTTGATTTTAACAAATTTTTAATGGGGCCATCAAGTGGTGTAAAGAAAAATAGGCTTTAAGAAGAGAATCTTGGCCAATATCATTATTTTACAGAAAGTCCCATAAAGATATTCTCATTTGCAATGTTGGCAAAAATTTACGAGGGTGACAAATAAGGTGATGGGGATTGAAGGTAAAGATCAAAGGTGCCAACCTACATTGTTTTAACCAAGGCAAGTTGTTTTAAAAATGGGGATTATGACATTTTGAGATACACTAGGAACATTGTATAAGCGTTAAGGTTCTATGAAAATAGGATGATCATAATCAGTAGTAATATCTTCAATAGCTTGTTCAGGGTTTGAGTCTTCACCTATGATATATATATGGTTGTAACTTGGGTTACGATTTCAAAAATTAGTATGGGAAATATGTGATTACAAATTATATCTATTAGCATACAAGGCCCTCCTTATAGTTCCAAAAACGATTCGCATAGGTAGAATTCCCCCTTTTGCCAATAGTATGGCTTCTCCCTAGTGACAGGTCCCAATTAGACCTCACGATGTTTGAAATAGGGAACCCATCCGAATTTTGGCATGACCATTGTTACTGATTTTGGGGTTCACCAATTGCAGCCCGATCCACGATTTAACATCTAATCTAATATGAAAAATGCAAAATGATGTTATATGTAGAGTGAAATTCTACTCCAAATGTCTAGCTATGAACTGACAATTAGGAATTTTGAAGGTAGAACTAGCTACACCTCTATCATCACCTTTGGTAAAAAATTATTTGGTAAATAATAGTAGAAATACCGTTAACAAGTTATTAATCAAGAAAATTCCATAATTAAGCAAATGGTTATAGTTTCATATTCACAAGCTATAAACAAACAATTGAGAGACAAACATAAATGGGAATGCATCATCATAAGAGAGTAATCTACATTTTAAAGAATCATTCTTACACCAGTTCTAACAACAACAGATAACAATAAAAAATTTCATACACATACAACATTAGAATCACCATCTTTCTCTCAATTGCTTGCCCAACATTGGCTTCTACTCATCGAATTCTCTAAAGAACTTTACAAAAGTATAACAAGCAAAAATCCCTGTCTTATTCAAAGAGATTACATTTATAGATTGTGCAAGGGGTAACTGATTTTTAAATACCCCTCTATCGACCCTTTAATTCCTTTCGAGCAAGTATACCTTTGAAAGGTGTCCACCTTTTAACTTTAATAAATTTATGTTCTCCCCTCAACATTGTCTTGGAAGTATGCACTCTAGATTTCATATGCTGATAAAATGTTAATAGCATGTGGGAAAACCAACTACTCTAATTCCACCTCATACATGATCAATTCTCTTAACATTGGTTCCATACCATTTTGTAAGGTATTGATGAATGAATGAATTAAATTAACTTCTTTTGATGGAATATAAATATATTCCTTCAACCTTGCTTTAGTTATAATTGGAGTTGTTTCTATTACTACTCTTTCAAACTTTATATTCTTACCCAAGTCTTCCATACACTTTTTTGTTGTCTTGGGTGCACTTGGCTCACGAATTGACGGAAGGTGGCATCTTTGAATTACTCTTTTAGTTTCTTCCCAAAGGCAATGACATTTGTTTACGGAGCTCCCAATGTTGTTCTCCAATTTTATGCAAGATGATTTCCAGATTGCCAAAGCTACAAGGTGACACTCAATATATTTTTAATTCATCCTTGGGAGATCTGTAGGAGCTTATATTTCTTCTTGTTTCCATTTCCTAAGTTTTTCCAGACCCATTTCACTCTTTCATGCAATACTTGTTTATCTTTAAATTTATTTGAGAAGGTTGAAAATTGTGAAGAATACATATGTAAATCTTGTAATCTTTTGTACAATAGTCTCTGAGCCACATTCAACTCATCTTGGAATTCCATTGCACATTCCCTATACTTAGTGAGGATAGTTATTTATGCTTTGTAGTATTCAACTTGGTGCTTCAACATTTATATCCTTTTCTTTGATTGTTTTAATTATTTTATCATTTTAATCACATTTTAGTCGGTTGCTTTGAAGCATGTTACACTTTCTGAAACTATTGCTACAAGATCTAAATCTATTATTTAATAACAAGAGTCTTTGTATTAACAATTAGTTTCCAATCCTTTGAAATCTTTAGTTTCTTATAGGCTTGTCTAATTACCCGCTTCTTTTTCCTGTAAAAAATAAATGACTCGAGAATAACCACTTGTTTTGTGTTTGCCTATGAATCTTGCCCCCTGTTAAGTCCTAAAAGAGGAATGTGATCTCTTGTTATTGATTACATCACAAACATATATGTTGTTTATGGAGGAGTTGATTCCTATGAATATAATATTCCTTTTGTCTTCTATGTTGCATTCCTCTTATCCTCATCTCTCTTTCTATGCTCTTCTTCCCTTTGGACTTAGCTTATGTAGCTACTCTTTCCTCATTAGCCAATATTTCATACTCAATTCTCTTATGCTCAACCTCATGTTGTATTTATATCTCTTTTTCTTATTCTTATCTTCCTCTTCTATCCTTCTCAACTTCCTACTCTCTATCTTGTTTTTTCTTTAATTTTGCTTCAGCTCTTACCTTAACATCTTCTTCTTCCCCTTCTTTCTGTGTTCTTACGTTGTTGCCTTGTCTCTAGTTTTTTGATATGATTTCTTTTTCCACACCTCCTCTTTCTCTCTTTTTTCCTTTTACATTTTGTTTTTGTTACTTATCCTCACCAATACCTCTTCATAAGACTTGGGTCTTTTTTAGAACTCTTCTTTATGCCAGGCTTCATGTTGATAGGGCCAAGTATACTTGAGCATTGTGTAATGTCTTTCTATTACATTGAGAGGATCGTGTTGTTTCAATAACTCCTATCTGAAGTGGTAAAGTGATAAATCCTCACCCTTTGTTTTAGCATATTCAACATTCATTATAACATAATATCATATGAACAAAGGAAAAGTAAGCCATGGAGATTTCTTATCTTTAGTGATGGAATCTTGGAATACATGGAGATAAGTTTGGTAAGCTATCTCTTGAACTTCTAGTTTGTTTGGAATACATTTAGGTAGTAGGTGTGGAATTTTGGTAGCTCAAAGCACTCTAACATATGTATATCCTTACATCACACACAAGTCCCCTAGAGCAACTACCACTTGCATTGCTCCCTTCGTTATGCAAGGAGTTGGGTTACGAAAGATCAAGGTGTAAATAGGAGCTATAAAGTGATCACACAACCATGTGCAATCATTCATGTACTTGTGTTCCCATAGGACTTGGTAATATATGTGTATCATCTTGTCATTTGGCTGCCATTGTCATCCCACTTTGGTGAAGTTATTTCCTATGCACACCACACCCAACAAATATGATGACATGACAAATTATATGTGAATTCCCATATCATGGTGTTTTGATTTTGAGATGGAATCCATCATAGTTGCAAACAATATAATGACTAGCTAAACAAATTCCCAATCTCCATTACTTGGCATATCAGTAGGATCCAAGATTCTTTAAATTGTGTTGCATCCTTCTCATTGTATAATATGCTCATTAGTGTGAATGCATACCTATATGGAGGCATGAGATAGCTGGTTAAATGTATGCCCTTTATCTTTTTTCCACCACCTTTTAAGCCTCTAGTTATAATTCTTGTATTTGGAAAACTATGTTACCCATTCATATGTCATATTGACTTTACATTTGGCAAACTTTTAGTAGGTGTCTATGTTGGAGGGATAAAATGATGTAATGGACTTCCCACTATCATCATTTATCAATTTATTTTTGATATCAACATGATTGATAAGCCATGAAATAACCTCTGCACATGGCATAAGAGTCGATTTAGTTGCCTCCCTATGAAATCAAGATCTTATGATATTATGGAACACTACCAAGTCAAGATCCTACTCACCTAACTATAGAGTAGATTTTGGATAAGTCTCATTTCTAAACATTTGATATATAGCTCCACATTGCAGGTTTTGGCCTAGGCCCATATTGCACTCAATATCTCCATAAGAGGATCTAGAGTCTTCTTCAACCTTGAGTTTTTTCAATGTTTCCCCTTCTTGGAAAATTTGTGGAGGATTTTGTTAATTCTTTGATTGCCTTTTACGAAGCATGATGCAGTCCTGTAACTCATCCAAAAAAACAACATCAATCATTGGCACTATCAGTGAATATGTGAGCAATTCATCTATGATTATGATTGTTAATGGTGGTTGTCGCATATTTCTAAGAAAAATGGTCTTTTCAATGAGCACAGTCTCATAGTCCACATGTGTATTATCCGATGACATCTTATTGTAGGTTTACAGGGTCTGTAGAGAATAGAATGGTAATCAAAGGGGGAGGGAGCATGACTCCCTCCTACAAGCAAGTTGTGGTTGAAAGAGGGAAAGGTCCATGCGGAGGAGGTTTCAAGGCCCCACTGCAGGGGATTTCATGATCAATGTCAGAAACACAAGGCGAGGACAAGCATGAAAAAGGAGAAAAATCAGGATAAGAGATCAAAGAGACCTAAGGAAAGGCTACATAACCATCACATCCAACTGGGGTGTGAGGGAGCAACCCATGCAAAAAAAAATGACTATTATCCCAAAAATTGTTCTAGAAGACCCGTAGACCCAAGAATATAGAGATTAGATGAAGGCGCACACCCTAATCTACAAGTTTATGGGACCATGGCCCACCGAAAAAACCCTACGGAGCTAGATCAATTATCATTGGAAACATAGCGGTGAGGTGGATCTACACCTAGGATCAACATGATTTTTTACAGTAGTCTTCATTAACCTAAAAGACATAGACAAGGTCTTTGAAGGAGGGACATAGTTTCATGCCTCAGCTGGACTGTATATGAGACCTTGGAAGGAAAAATTTTCTTTGGAAAAGGAGACCTTTAAGTGTGTTCCAGTTTGGATCATACTCTATTCCATACCACTGGACTATTGACTACCGACCACCTTCAAGGCAATACAAAATAAGCTGGGAAAATTTGTCAAGCCTGTTAACACTCTGTAAATTTCCCTGGTTGTGGAGGCAAGTCACAGAGGTAACCACAAACCAACTTACAAGATGAAATCTACCCCTTCCAACCCAGAGAGGGCTCTCTCTTTATAGCTCAGTCAAGAATGACAAGATATATAATCAATACAATGGCTGGATCATTGATGAGGATAGGGTAGAAAATGGGGTTTAGTTGGGCAAAAGGAAAAATACCATTGAGCTATGGAGTCAAATATTGAAAATGATTGAAACTAATGTTTGGTAGATAGAACCTCTTAGAGGAACAAAGGCTAAATTAGGTGGATGAAACCGTTAGTTTTGAATTTGCTGTAGGGGGTGAAAGAGGAAAAAGGCAACACATAACATAATCACAACACCATATAGATGAATTCTGACCTAGTTAGGAAGAAAGGACATAGTTTAAATTCTTTGAGTCTAGAGCACCATTTAGATGAATTCTACACTCTTAAATATCAATTTAAACAGAGGAAAAAATGAGATGCAAGTAGGGACACAAGAGATACATACAAAAGATAATAAACACATTGTTCGCTCATCACCATTAGAATCTTTTTCATGAAGGTTCAGGACTTCTGCATTTTCATTTCATTCAGATTCAAAAAATTACAATGAAGATAAAAAATACTATAGTTCTGCCAATTCACCCCCATTTTGCACCTTCAAAGTGCTCAAATATATAGATAAAAACCCTTAATAAGCTAGAGAATTCGAACTACCCTGCTATCCTATGATTTTGGATCTGATTACATAAAAAATAAGACAATTTGTAAACTACTTGCGAAAGATAGAAAATTTGTTTTGTTGGAAAATAGGGGTCAAAGATAACATCATATCTCTCGAATCACAATATTTGTTACAAAACGGGGAGAGGTTTTTTGATATGAACCTATTCTTGAGAAAAGGCTCTTCCAGTTTTTAAAAATTCTTCTCCATATTCTCGGGATCCGCACCCAAAGATGATGACTAAAGAAGGAAAACATTAAATGATAGAATCTGGAAAAATGGGTCGTAAAGATTCATTTGA
Source organism: Picea engelmannii (assembly GCA_009831015.1). Classification (NCBI taxonomy): domain Eukaryota; kingdom Viridiplantae; phylum Streptophyta; class Pinopsida; order Pinales; family Pinaceae; genus Picea; species Picea engelmannii. The sequence continues at coordinate 275,729 of ML784780.1, read as the reverse complement.
ATCTCTCAAACTATGAAACCCGTGAAAACAATGAGAGAGGTTTTTGTTATTGAGAACCTTCTTGACAAAAATCTCTCTGGGTTTTTCCAAAATCCTATCCAATTGCTCAAGAAATGATCTTGAAGTTGACTACAAAAGCAGTCATTCCCAGAAGTTGTGTAGCGTGCCATGTAAACTTTGCATAGCGTGTTTGATTTCTTCATTAAAATTCATTTAGGAGGTGGCTGCAATATTGATGGAGCCTAAAAATCACTACTAGATCATCCACCAATCATTTATCAATTTCCTTTAACCCTATGTGTACCTACAACACTTGCGTAGCGAACTGGTGTGATGCGCTGTGTAAATGCATCCTTGAACATTTGCGTAGCGCGCTTTGCACAGGGAAGCTAGTTTTTTCTTCAAAACTCATCCATATGGTAGTTGCAACATTTGTGGAGGATACTCATGACTTCTGGGCCAAAAACCAATCATTTACCATCTTTAAATATGCTTGCATAATTTGCGTAGCGCAAGGTCGCTACGCAAACTCTGTATAATGCAGTTTTAAAAAAAAAACTCAAAACTGGTGTATTTCCAAAGGTTCTTCAAAAATAAAAAATGGTGGAAGCCTGATCCTAAATCTCAACCAACTCTGCAAGTAACTCTAACTATTGGAATCTTAGTTGCAACAATCACTGTCTCTTATGACACTTGGAAAGTGAAATCAACAATCCTTGACTGAACTCCATTGAAGTTGAGGGAGAATTTCTTTGTCACCTGCGCATTGTAACCCTGGATCTTCTCACAAAACCTCACGCAACCAACCTGCTCAAATGAATCCCTGAACGTTGGATCAAATTTCACGAGCTCTAAAGTATGTGGCTCACACCTCAACACACTACCTCCTTTGTGATATTTCTTCCTTCCTTAAGTAGCCATGTTGTGGATGCAAGATAAACCTGAGACTATCAAGGGAATAAGGGTCCAAGGGATAAAACTCAGACAAGGCACCTTGCACAAAAAACAAGCAGGGCCAGGGTTTGCTCAAATTTTCCATAGGGAACTCAATTATGCAAAAGGAAATTTTTAACAATGCATACATGTAGGTATTATGCACCAACTTTGGCTCCCTGGTCTTTACAAAGCAAAAACCTATAGGAACAGGGGATGTGTAGTGAAATGCTATTGTACAAAGTTTGTGTATCAAGGTGAACTAGTCTGAGTAGAAGATGGGTTTCTTGAAGCTTTCTCGAAAGGAAGGGGATTATCGGAGGTCGAGAATTCATGAAGATGGATAAAAGGTGGTAATAATACATGCATAAGCTGGTAGAAAGTGATTTGAAAGGGGAAATATTCATTTTTTGGATGACAAGATAGCTCAAGCTGCTTCAAGCAACTTGCACAACATGTTTACATAGTGCACACATTTTTTCTCCAGTCAAGGTACAATTAGCATGAAACAAAATCATAACCCTTTTTGTTGACTTCATCATGTACCATGATGCTCATCCACACTCTTTGAAAATGACTTTCCCTCCTAGACTTTACAACTTGACTTATGACATACCATTTTCAATTTTTAGCAATCACTTCAAACCATTGACCCAAATTTAAATGCATTGGTCTTTTCAAGACCAAGGCATGACTTTGTAAACTGTTGAATCCTTATAACTTTACCTTGAAAATATTGTTGCTAATAATTTGCTCCAATGGGGATGCTATCCTCCCTGTGAGGTAGAAAAGAACAGTAGACCCAGTGCCTTATCCATTGGGTTGATCCAACCTCAACACCATAATATGCAAATTGACCTGCAACCTGCTCCTTTCAAACTGAAACCAAACTGCAACCCAAACTGAGAATGACAACTGTTAACTGTAAACTGAAAAATGTTGAAAGAAATGCTCACCATGTTGAGCTGATTCACACCTACCTACCCTAACTGATGAAAAACTGCCAATCAAGTGAAATCAAAATGCTAATGCAACCATGCAAGAACTTTATCCATTGTTTTCTTTCTTTGCACATGCTTGCTCCAAAGCTTGTTTACTGATAATTCCTTCAAAAATTTATCTACAAATTCAAATCTCAAAAAATAAAAAAACATTGGGATTGTTTAGTGCCTCCAACCAAATTGCAAATGGATCCTCAAAAACATGCATACAATGACAATTGTGTTTCACCCCTTCCACTACATCCTTTTTTTCATGTAATTCAACATGTTGATTGCCACAAAGAGGCTGAAAAATCTGCTGAGTCTGTTGGAAATAACAATCTTCTGAATCAGAAGACAGTGATGGCTGAAATGAAACCCTTGGTGGCAAGCAATCCATATCTAACACTGACATTGATTGACCATCATCTTCATTTCCAAGCTGGTAGTTGATCACCGGCTGCAGATCTGAACTGAAATAACCTTCATGTAATAAAAAACAAGGTCATTAAATGTATGAGAAGGTTGTTGGTCCTCTTCACTGATAACAATTTGCTCATGTAAAACAGTGTCACTGTGAATGCAGTCATACTTCCCTGTTTCCTTTTTTATCTCATGATTTACTTTCAACAATTTAAAGGAAGAAAAACATAATGGAAGATAATTTTCATTGGCAAAAATTTTCATTTGCAAGTCCACTCCATTCTTCATACTCAACATCATGCCTGAATGATTTCTTATTTGAAACATTATAAACATTTTGCTTCAGCAATTTGAAAGAAGCAAAACACAATGGAAAAGTTATTTCACATGATTCAAAACTTTCTTTATTTTCTTCACTGCATTCATATGCACATTTTTCGATTTCTTTAGATTGTTGAAAACAATCATTTTCAGATTTGGAAAGTGCAAATGCTTGTTGTGAAAAGTCAACCTCATAGTCATCATTGTACTCATCATACATGGGTTCTCCAAAAATATCTATAATGTCATCAAACAAGAAAATTGAGGCAACGACTTGTTCTTCTACAGGTTGATCTGCAAATTCACATTCATGGTTGTCTACAAATGCATATATAAAAAAATCAGTTTCTTGCTCATGATGACATGGATCCAAATTTAAATCAATATCAAAACAATTCGGGAGAGTAGCTTTCTCTTCAAGCTGCTCATCATTCTTTGCAAACACATCCTAATGACATCCTTCAAGAAAACTTATGACATGATCAACCTCCTGCATATTATGCACAGTCTCTGGTTCCTCAGCTTTCAATTCCTCATCCACAATCTGATTTTGCAGCTTCTTACATGCTTGAATATTGTTTGCAACATCCAGAGCATTAATGAACATCTGCTGCAAATACATAGGTTTCCCCTCCATCAGAAGAAAATATAAGTTTGATTGAAAGATTGTAACGTAATGGAGCATGGTAGCAACTTCAGAAGGTTGGACTTCTTTAGGCAGTTTATAATAAAGACTAGAAAACCTCCTACTGAAATTTGAGATGGTTTCATCTTTCATTCTTCTCATGGCATAAAAATCTGAAAGGAGTAGATCCCATGAATTTCTCTCACACCAAAATCTATAGAAAGCTTCCCTCAATTCATCCCACGAGCTAATCGACTGAGGTTGTACATGTCTGAACCATGCTTTGGCATCTCCTTGTAATGATTGAGCAAAGGTTCTCATACATACATCATCTTGTTCAATTTCCGACAGATCTATAAAATATTCAAAATCTTGAATGTGTTTTTCAGTCGTGGTGTTCTTAAGCTCTCCATCAAATTTGGGAAGATACTTGACATGCTTTGAAGGAAAATCATGAAGAATAGAAGGCAACTTTAAAGGTTTGTATCTCTGCTAAATCTTGGAAGGTGTTGGATTATGTACATGCGATGTTAGATCAACTTTAGTGTCTCTAGGCTCACTAGCTTTATTATGGTCATCATATGACTCAAATGAAGGATCTTGGTCAAGATTAGTAATATGTGAAGAAGATATATTCACAGTTTCAAAAGAAAGATTTTCAAATACAGATATGTGGTCCTCATTAGAATGCAGCAGGTAAAGGAAAAAAACTTTTAACATGCTATGGAAAAGACAAGAGGCACTTAATGAATATGAATACAATTTCTTGAAATAAATTTGCACTTTGATACTTGACTCTTTTTCCCATCATATTGTTGTTAAAAGAGCTCGTCCTCCAGTGGAGTCCTTGAATTTCATTGAAGCTTGGTTGGAGTTGCCAGGTGGAAATGTACAACCTTCTTGTGTATGACCTCTGTCCACCATAAAAAAATCAGGTCTAAACCTTGTCGTTTCTCCCAGGGAAAATGCAACTTTCATTCCCCAACAATGGCGCCGAAATGTTAACACTCTGTAAATTTCCCTGGTTGTGGAGGCAAGTCACAGAGGTAACTGAAAACCAACTTATAGGCTGAAAGATAGCCCTTCCAACCCAGAGAGGGCTCTCTCTTTATATCTCAGTCAAGAATGACATGTTATCTAATCAATATAATGGCTATATCATTGATGAGGATAGGGTAGAAAATGGGGTTTGGTTGGGAAAAAGGAAAAAAACCATTGGGCTATGGAGTCAAAGCTTGAAAACAAATGAAACTAATGTTTGGTGGAATATAGAACCTCTAAGAGGAACAAAGGATAGAATAGGTGGATGAAACCTTTAGTTTCGAATTTGTTGTAGGGGGTGAAAGAGGGAAAAGGCAACACATAACATAATCATAGCACCATATAGATTAATTATGACCTAGTTAGGAAGAAAGGACAGAGTTTAAATTCTTTGAATCTAGAGCACCATTTATATGAATTCTACACTCTTTAATATCAATTTAAACAGAGGAAAAAATGAGATGCAAGTAGGGACACAAGAGATACATATAAAATATAAGAAACATATTGTCGACTCGTCACCATTAAAACATTTTTCATGAAGGTTCACGACTTCTGCATTTTTATTTCATCGAGATTCAAAAATTTACAATGAAGATAAAAAATACTTATTGAGATAATGCTTGAGAAAACCCTCTCTAGGTTTTTCCAAAATCCTCTTAAGTTGCTTAGTAAATGATCTTGAAGTTTATTTCAAAAATAATCATTTCTAGAACTTCCGTAGTGTGCCATGTAGACTTTGCATAGCGTGTTTGATTTCTTCATTAAAATCAATTTTGGAGGTGGCTGCAACACTGATGGAGGCTGAAAATCACTACTAGATCATCCACCAATCATTTCACAATGTCCTTTAACCCTCTGTGTACCTACAACACTTGTGTAGCGAACTGGTGTGATGCGTTGTGTAAATGCATCCTTCATCATTTGCGTAGCTCGCTTTGCACAACGTAGATAATTTTTCCTTCAAAACTCATCCAAATGGTATATGCAACATTTGTGGAGGCTACTCATGACTTATGGGCCAAAAACCAATCATTTCCCAACTTTTACCATCTTTAAATATGCTTGCAGAATTTGCATAGTGCAAGGTCGCTACGCAAACTCTGTATAATGCAGTTTTCCAAAAAAAACTCAAAACTGGTGTATTTTCAAAGGTTCTTCAAAAAGAAAAAAGTGTGCATGCCTGATCCTAAATCTTAGCCACCTCTGCAAGTAACTCTAACTATTAGAATCTTAGTTGCAACAACCACTGTCTCTTCTGACACTTGAAAAGTGAAATCAACAATCCTTGACTGAACTCCATTGAAGTTGAGGGCGAATTCCTTTGTCACCTGCGCATTGTAACCCTAGATCTTCTCACAAAACCTCATGCAACCAACCTGCTCAAATGAAACCCTAAATGATGGATCAAAATTCACCAGCTCTAAAGTTTGTGGCTCACACCTCAACACACTACCTCCTTTGTGATATTTCTTCCTTCCTTGAGTAGCCATGTTGTGGATGCAAGATAAAATTGAGACTATCAAGGGAAGAAGGGTCTCAGACAAGGGTATCCTTTATCCCCCTTCTTGTTCATTCTTATGATGGAGGGTTTGAGTAGAACTATAAAAGTTGCAACCAAAGAAGGAAATATAAAAGGCCTCAAACTGTATGAATATTGTCCGACGACCACTCATCAACAATTTGTGGATGATACAATGCTTCATGGAATTCCAACAGTCACAAAAGCAACTACTTATAAGAAAATCTTAGCTGATTTTGGAGAAGCCTCAGGTACATAAATAAATCACTCAAAATCCATGGTATACTTTTTCAACACGAACACTACAGTTCAAAGGAACCTTTCCAACATTTTGGGCTTTGAGAGAAAGACCCTCCCCATGAAGTATTTGGGAGTACCCCTAACAAATAATGCAGGTAAGAATATAACTTGGGAAGGTATTATAACCAAACTACAAGACAAGGTCAAAAGATGGACCTACAGAACCCTAAATTTTGTAGGTCAACTAATCCTCACGAAGGTGATTTTACAAGCTATCCCAACATATTTACTGTCGGTTTTTCTGGCCCCTAAAGGAATTTTACAAAAAAATAGAGCTATACAGAGGAACTTCCTGTGGAGAGGAGCAGAGGACAAGAAGAAATGGGCATTGGTGGCCTAAGAGAAATTATGTTGGCCAAAAAGTAAAGTGGGACTTAGTTTGCAAGACCCACAAGCGACAAATGAGGCATATGGAGAAAAACTCTGGTGAAGATGGGTAAAAGACAACTCTGTTCCATGGGCCAACCTATGGAAAGAAAAATATGCGCTAGGAACTACCCCTCAGGATCTTATCTGAGTCACAGGCACAGGAGAAGGATCGACCATTAGGAATTTATCTTGGAGAAATAAAAACTGAATTCATGATCATAGTTTCTGGGAAATAAGGAATGGTGAAACAACTAGATGTTGGGAAGATGCTTAGCAGCAAGAACTCGGGATGGAAAACCAAGATATATAAGGTATTAAACAAGAGTTGCTAGGGCAAGGCAAAATAAAAGTATGTCAGCATTGGAAACAAAGGGACAATATCTCAAAATAGAGAACTTGGGACAAAATCCAAACTCAAGATAGAAATAGGGACTCTCAGTAGGTCAAAGGTATAGAAGATGAGATAGGAAAATGGAAATTTTGATCACTGATGAGGAGGACCAACTGCGTTGGGGAAGAAAATATGGTGGAGAATTCACAATGAATGAAGCCTATCATTATATAGCAGGCCATTTCCATAGGAACACCGAGCCCCAATGGGATCGACTGTGGAACCTCCCACAGTGGACAGAGTTTTTTTTTTTAAAATGGTTGATCCTACATAAGAAAATACTGACGTGGAAAAACCTTGTTAAAAAAGGCATGTATGGACCCTTTATATGCCGCCTTTGCGAAGCTCAGGAGGAGACCATAGATCATCTACTAGATGAGTGCTCCTACACAACAGAGGTTTGGGACTGGGTAGCAATAGTGTTCTGTCAGACGGATCGAGTAAAAGGGGATATCAGAGCAACTATGAGGAATTGGAGGGAACAATATAGTGAAAATGAAATGGTCAACTTATGCTGGGGACTAACTCCGGGGATGGCCGTTTGGGCAATTTGGAAGGAAAGGAATAGGAGAATCTTCAAGAATGAAACCGTTCCATTCACCAAGGTGGTGGAATCCATCAAAACCCAAGTTAGGGAGACATTTATGAGAAGAAACATCCCTCCTCCTAAAAACAACACGCCTCCCCAAGACCTTAGTATTTTACGTTTGTTGCAGCTGAAAGATTGGAGTTTTAACTTACCTGCTCCTCGCAACCCACAGATCCACAACAAAGATAAGGAATGGACCCTGCCTCAGGTCAGCTTCCTGAAATTGAATTCCGATAGAGCATCCAAAGGTAATCCCAGAAAGGCTGGTGCAGGAGGAGTGATCAGAGACAGTGGTGGGAAAATCATTCGACTTTATGCAGTCATAATTGGCAACACAACAAATAATGTAGCTGATTTTTTAGCGTTGGAACAGGAGCTAGGGATTCTGATAAGAGAGGGCCATGCAAATGTTATAGTTGATTGAAACTCAACTCTGGTGATTAGTACAATGAAAATACTACAGTGTGGAACCAATATTGGCAAGGTAATAAAACAATGATGTCTAGCTCAAATCCTCCAAAGAATTCAGAAGCACCTGGAAACACTATTTACAGTAGAATTCAAATGGGTACGTAGGTCGACAAATGCTTTGGCAGACATGTTATACAATAATGGAGTGAACCAGGAACGCAATATTTTGGACGAACATGGACCCGAATCCCAATGGGACAACTCACATTCGATTGCGAACACCTGGCAACACAAGATCACTGTGGCATCTACCGAGATGACAGTTGCATCGAGGAAAACAATGTCATGCAGGCATGGCATGGGACCTAGGGGAACTATGAGTAATATCCCACTTGGATTTCATAGCTCATGCGTCGATTAGACAA
>ML784780.1:243235-256015 GCA_009831015.1 Picea engelmannii | reverse complement strand
ATGAACTATTTTTTTTTCTTGTCATGGAAAAAATGCAACCAGTGGTTGTATTGCCTTGCTATTTCTGCAACAAACATCTTGTCCGTGATGTGGCATGGAAGGAAGGTAGGATTTTCCTTAGAGCCAAAGACCATGAGCACACTGTAATTTTCCTCTTGCTCAAGTGTGCCCTTCCTATTCAAAAACTTGGTTGCATGGCCAGACATCCGCAGAGCATCCTTGCCTAACAATAAATCTTTGAAAACTGAGACAATTCCATTAAAAACTTCATAAAAACAATGGGAGGCCTTGTGTCTCCATAGGGCCTCATACCAGAATGTTATTGGGTCGAATCCATAGTTATTTTATTGGAAAGAGAAAGTTTTGAAAACGGGCAACAATGCACAATTGCGAAAATTAAGTAGGATGACATATAAAATTTATTCGATTCTTTGAATCGTGACAACTGGGAACAGAGCTCAATGGAAATTAGCTTCCCCCAATCGAAAATGTATTGTTCCTTGACTGTGAAATACAAAATATAAATAATTATATGGTAAATTCTTGTCGTGGATGCCTGTCCCGTTATTCTTGTAAACAACCAAGCAATTTCCCGGAATGGATTTCTAAAGGAACTTACTTGCAACCTTGTGATATCTTCAAGAACTGTTGTCGGGTCTTCGAGGAAGTCAGCTAAGATGTCCATCCCATTCTCATGTTTTTCTAGAAACCACTTGCAGTCTTGTCCTCTGAACGTCAATGTTGGCTTCGACAATTTTAACATCTCGCGAAAGACCTGAGGTGACAAAGAAACAAGAGAATGGTCGCATAGTGGAATAATTATTTGGCCTGGAATATATTTTTCGGCACACCAAGAGAACACCTCCTTACAATAAAAAACCTCAGGGAAGCAACTTGCACGAGCGATTCCAGAGTTCCAAATCACTTCATTCTGGGCGGAATGGGATGAATAGTAAAAGTATGCCATGGACCACTGGAAGTTCTGGTCCTCGTGTGCAAACATATTTACTGTATCTCCACAAAAGTGTTGTCGACCTGCTGTCATAAGTCTACAAGAACGTTTGTTTTCTCCAGACGATGAATGAAATGAAAAGTTTGAAGGGATAATATAACCCTGTGCAAACTTTGGTCCAAAGCGTGTGAATGGGAGATGTCCTCGAGACTTTCATTGATTAATGACAATTTGGATTGTTGTTGCATAATGCCTTGTTAACATTAAAAACTAGTAATTGCATACATAGAAAATGCGAACATGGCAGATATTGCAATCACCGATTAAGCATTGTAGATTTCTTGAGCTACCCAACACGACGACGCGTGTTCGAGATGAACAATCGGAAGGGACAAAATAACTCTCCGCACATCTTGGTTTAATGCGTAAAAATGGGAGATCTCCTCGACCATTTCTCCCATTAATGACAATGTTGACGGTTCCTACATGGTCGGTTGTTAGCATGAAAGGTTTCTAATTGCATAGTAAGAAAGTACGGAGGTCGCGGGCACGGGAAAAAAACAGCTACAAAATAGGGTTGCAAGGTACAACCGTTGAAGGTGAGGGCATGAGGGTCAAATTGTATGTATCAGAACTTTTTGATTGCAATGTGCATAACAACGAAGAGGCTATGGTAGGATAGCCAGAAGGACAGGAAGTTAGTGGGGATGGAAGGCAACAAGAGATACTTTGAAACATTTGTGAGCCGTGGTAGAGTGAAGAGTGGACGATGTCGGAATCCGGTAGTCAATTTGTATATTGCGCAGCCACTTGTTTCGTACCTCTGTGTCCAATTGTCACTACCAAGAGATAATTTAGTATTGAAAATATTTTTTTAGATACTGTTAGATACTTCATAGGGATTAGCATCCATAAACAATGACAATCTCCAGCCTGCCAGCCCTGCATTCTGTGTGTCAATTTGTATATCGTGGAATTGGGAGCGTTGTTTGGAGGACACAGAACAATAGAAGTGCAATGTTGAGTCAGCCAGTCCGCAGGTCCACTTGTCAATTTGTATATTGCAGAATTATGGGTGCTATTTGTAGGGAACGCAACAATGGAGGCTCAATTTTGAGCCCTTCTGCCCGAGAACCCATGATCCAAAATGTCACTAGGTATGAAATGTGGAATCTGTACATGCTCTATAAGATATCATGTCCATTCTTTATAGTCCCGTAATACACGGGAAGAAAAAAAGGGAAAAAGGACGAAGTAGTTAGCAGTGGAATTGTAGATCACGAAAATTTTGAGTGGAAAATGTATATAACGGAACAAAAAGGAATAGAGTTCAATTGCGCCAACTCGGCAACTGCGAGCATAAAATTCACTAAGTATGGAAAGGAACAGCGGGTGATCCAATTTTCCATGCGAGGATATAGATGGAGATGAAATTGGCGCCAACCCGACAACCGTGGACATAAAATTGGCAAAGTAGGAAAGCGATAGCAGTCGGTCGGATTCGTCGTGTAATTATATAGATGGAGATAAAGATATGTCAACCTACCAACGTTGGGGTTGCACATTTCGTGAACCCGACAACAAGAGGATCCAAAATAGGCTACGAAGGTCTCTGCAGAAGACGCAAGGCCCCGATGTTCTAATTGTATTGCTGTGAACATTTGAATGCATAATCTATAACACAGAAGAGGGGACGATGTCGAAATCCGGTAGTAAATTTGTATTTGGTAGTCTAGTTATATACTTAGTCGCGTCTCTATGATCACGGGATCCAACGTTTGCGTGTTCACATAGATTTATCTCCATCTGTATCCTTGCATGGCGAATTGGACCATCTGTTATTCCTTTTCATACTTAGAGAATTTTATGCCTGCGGTTGACGAGTTGTTGCAATTCAATTCTTCAGTTTCTTGTTCCGTCATCTACATGTACCACTAAAAAATTTTGTGATCTACAATTCCACTGCGAACTTCTCCGTTATTTTTCCCTTATTTTCTTCTCATGTATTATGGGACTATAAAATATGGACATGATATTTTATAGAGCATGTACGGATTCTGCATTCCATACCTAGCGACATTTTGGATCGTGGGTTCTCGGGCAGGTGGGCTCAAAATTGGGCCTCCATTGTTCCGTGCCCTACAAATAGCACCCATAATTCCACGATATACAAATTGACAAGCGGACCTACGGACTGGCAAACTCAACATTGCACTTCTATTGTTCCGTGTCCTCCAAACAACGCTCCCAGTGTCGCGATATAGAAATTGACACACAAAATGCAAGGCTAGCGAGGTGGATATTGCCATTGTTTACGGATTCTAATCCCTATGAAGTATCTAACAGTATCTAAAAAATTATTTTGAATACTAAATTAGCTCTTAGTAGTGACAACTGGACACAAAGGTACGAAACAGTTGGGATTGGACAAATTTTGAGTGGAAGATGTATATAATGGAACAAAAAGGAACACAGTTCAATTGTGTCAACTCGGCAACCGCGGGCATAGAATTCACCAAGTATGAAAAGGAATAGCGGGTGGTCCAATTTGCCATGAGAGGATATATATGGAGATGAAATTGGCACCAACCCGGCAACCGTGGACATAAAATTGGCTAAGTATGGAAAACAACAACGGTCGGTTGGATTTGTCATGTGATTATATAGATGTAGATAAGGATATGTCAACCCGCCAATGTTGGGGTTGCACATTTCGTGAACCCAACAACAGGAGGATCGAAAACAGGTTGTGAAGGTGTTTGCAGAAGACGCGAGGCCCCGACGTTCTAATTGTATCGCTTCGAACATTTGAATGTGTAATCTGTAACACAGAAGAGCAGACGATGTCGGAATCCGGTAGTCAATTTGTATATTGCGACATTTTGGATCGTGGGTTCTCGGGCGGGCGGGCTCAAAATTGGGCCTCCATTGTTCCGTGCCCTACAAATAGCACCCAAAATTCCGTGATATACAAATTGACAAGTGGACCTGCAAACTGGCGGACTCAACATTACACTTCTATTGTTCTGTTGCCTCCAAACAACGCTCTTAGTTTTACGATATAGAAATTGACACACGGAATGTAGGGTTGGAGGGGTGGAGATTGCCATTGTTTACGGATGTTAATCCCTATGAAGTATCTAACAGTATCTAAAAAATTATTTTGAATACAAAATTAACTCTTCGTAGTGACAATTAGACATAGAGGAACAAAACAGTTGGGATTGCACAAATTTTGAGTGGAAGATGTGTATAACGGAACAAAATGGAATAGACTTCAATTGCGCCAACTCGACAATGGCGAGCATAAAATTCACTAAGTATGAAAAGGAAAAGCAGGCGGTCCAATTCGCCATGCAAGGATATAGATGGAGATGAAATTGGCGCCAACCCGACAACCGTGGACATAAAATTGGCCAAGTATGGAAAGCAACAATGGTCAGTTGGATTCGTTGTGTGATTATATAGATGGAGATAAAGATATGTCAACCTGCCAACCGCTGGGGTTGCACATTTCGTGAATCCGGCAACAGGAGGATCCAAAACAGGCTGTGAAGGTGCCTGCAGAAGATGCGAGGCCCCGACATTCTAATTGTATCACTCCCAATATTTGAATGCGTAATCTGTAACACGGAAGAGCGAACGATGTCAAAATCTGACAGTCAATTTGTATATTGCGGAGGGTGCAATACCAACTGTTTTGTACCTCTGTGTCCAGTTCTCACTACTAAGAGATAATTTAGTATTCAAAATAATTTTTTAGATACTGTTAGATACTTCATAGGGATTAGCATTCATAAACAATGGCAATCTCCACCCCGCCAGCCCTGCATTCCGTGTGTCAATTTCTATATCGCGAAAATGGGAGCGGTGTTTGGAGGACACGAAACAATAGAAGTGCAATGTTGAGTCCGCCAGTCTGCAAGTCTGCTTGTCAATTTGTATATCGTGGAATTCTGGGTGCTATTTGTAGGGCACATAACAATGGAGGCCCAATTTTGAGCCCACCCACCCAAAAACCCACGATCCAAAATGTCGCTAGGTATGGAATGCAGAATCCGTACATGCTCTATAAAATATCATGTCCATATTTTATAGTCCCATAATACATGAGAAGAAAATAAGGGAAAAAGGATGGAGAAGTTCGCAGTGGAATTGTAGATCACAAAAATTTTGAGTGGTGGATGTAGATGACGGAACAAGAAGCAGCAGAGTTGATTTGCGCCAACTCGACAACCGCGTGCATAAATTCACTAAGTATGAAAAGGAACAATAGGAGGTCCAATTTTCCATGCGAGGATATAGATGGAGATGAAGATATGTCAACACGCCAACGTTGGAACCTGTGATCATAGAAACGTGACTAAGTATATAACTAGAAATCGATAATACACGGAAAGAAGACAAGGGAAAAGTATCTCGCCGAAGAACATCTTGTGTTTGATTATTAATGCAAATACTTTCGAACCCCTACTGATTTCTCACCAACTAAGGCATAAATTGCAGATCACAGAAGTATCTTTCATGCCACTGTGTCCACTTGTCACTAGTAAGAGCATTGTTGATGTATATCAGGAAGGACGCGAAGTTGCTCGGGATGGAAAGCAACAAAAGATAATTTGAATGAAGTTAATGTATACCAGGAACCCGCAATAGAATTGTATATCACAGATGTTTTGAGTGCAAGATGTATATACCAGAACGATAAGCAATTGGGTTCGCAAGCGCCGACCCCGCAGCGCCGGCCATAAAATTGGCTATGGAAAGGAACAACGGTCGGTCGGATCCCTCATGTGAGGATATACTTGGAGATGAAGACATGTCAGCCTGCCAACTCTGGAACCAGATACCATAGAAAGGGCACTAAGTATATATCCAGAAAGCAATAACGAATGGGAAGAAGAAAAGGCCAGTTCCTATGTGTCGATCTGGCAACCACGACCATAAAATTGCCTAGGTATGGAAAGGTACAACGGTCGGTCAGATTCATCATGTGAAGATACATATGGAGATGAAGATATGTCAGTGCGCAAACCCTGCAACCGCCCATCATAGAAAGACGACTAAGTATAAAACCAAAAATCCATAATGGACGGGAAAATCAAAAGGGGAAAAGAGATAAGTATCTGACAGTCGAAAAAACCTTTCTTTTTCCGTTTATTAATGGCAATGTTTTCGAACCCTTGCTGGGTTCTTGCTAGTAAAAGAATTAACTGCAGATCACTGAAGTTCTTTGGCTGCAAGATGTATATGATGGAACATGGGACATAGGTGCTAGGTACTGCAAACCTGGGGCCTGGTGCCCAGATAACTGCCTAAGTATTGGCCAAGGCAAATGTTTGATATCTATTTCAATAGTATTCATACTAGTATCTATCAATGGAGAAAGTTTTCGTATTTATCTGAATAGTATTCATACTAATATATATTAATGGATTGTTTATGTTTTAAATGCAACTGATCTCCCAATTTGCAAGATGCTCTTCGGTTCGCAAATTTCGTAAAATCACGAAAATTTTGACTGCAAGATGTACATAGCGCAACAAGAAACATGAATTTGCATTCTGGTCTCAACGAGATAAACTCGTTATCATCTATTCATCTTGTATTGCTTGCAATGACATGAGCAAACGTCGACTCTCCATAAAATTCACTATCTAAATTAAATTAAATGCAATCAATATTTGGTGTGACTTAAGTAATTAAAGCATAAATTGCAGACTACATAAGTTCTTTGGATGCAAGATGTATATGACGGAACATGGAACATAGTTGTTTAATACCGCACACCCAAACATAATTGTCTAAGTTTTTTTGTATTTATTTCAATAGTACTGATATTAGTATATATGCACGGATATTATCAAATAGAAGAAGCTGCAATATATCCAACATACTGAACATGAACATTACGTCAGTAGTTGCCGCTTATGAAAAATTATTCTTAAATGTAAAATGTAAAGAAAGAACATACCAGTATTTATTTAGATTGAAGTAGTGGGCAACAAAAAGTAAATCTTGTCATTCATGTTTAATGACACAGGGGAAGAAGGTACATAATACAATTAAAACAAATACCATAAATTGGAAAATACTGAAATATGTACATTGATGAAGCTTCTTGACAGTTTTCTTGACATTCAAACTCTTTATTCGTAAAAAACGAGTTGAATATCAATTTTGGGTTTCGTACTTAATCGATGCTGCCAACTACATCTATCATAGTTTTTTGAATACCTTGTCTCTTCTAGATATGGTTTGCTTGCAATGGATTCTTATTCAACATTCCATTCCTTGTCAAGTATTAATTTCCCTCTGCCGTCGAAAAGTTGGGGTTTAAGGTTCTTTCCTTCCAATGTTCCTAACCCTTGACATCCGAGACAACTTAGAAATGTGATTCAGACCGATTTCAAAGTGGATGGAGTCATTTTATGTCACAACAACTATGGCAAGGGAAAAAATTCAAGTACGTAGTGATTGGTATTCTCCTTGTATTCGATCATCTATTTGGTTGAAAAGTCTGCCTGAGGATTTGTATGTTGAACTTCTTTGCTTTATTACAGTATATTGGAAGAAACGTTCAACCCATATGCAAAATGCAAATCTATTGAGGTACATAACTTCTTCGGGCAACATAGGTGTGGCAAGTGCATCAAATCCTGTAGAACGCACCAACAGAGGTCTGGAAAGTGTATCAAATGTTGCATATGGCATCAGAATATATCTTTCCTCATAGCGGTGGAGGTATGGTGGCTCACATAAAGGTCTGGAATGTTTGGAGGTGACACCAAATATGTGGACTCTGCAACTACATCTAGAGGAAACTGAACAAACTTTGACAAAGAACATGGCTTTTTGTCAAGTCGGTTACCAGACCCACATGTAGCTCATCAAACTTTGAAATAGAAACTTTTGTAGTGATAATGTGTCGTTTTATCCACCCATACAATTTATGTTACCCACCTTTGGTTACATTCGCAAATGGAGTAATATTTCACATCGTTTACAAACATGACAAGCCATTTTGCAAGCCACCGTAAATGCACGACCCCCGAGGAAAACAAATTCTTCTGGGATCTGTACAATTCGATACACCTGCCAAATATGTGTTGTTGGAAGAAGCTATATACTTAAACGAAGAACTATTTTTCACGTGACCTCAAAATCCATTACAATTCCCAGCAAGAAAACAAAGAAGTTCAACAAACAAATCTCCAGGCAGCCTTTTCAACCAACCAAAGCATTGAACATAGAGAGAACACCAACCAGAACATACTTGTTCTTTTTTTTTTCGTCCTCTCTGAGTTTCTCTTGTATAACATAGTTTTTCTTACTCAAACCTCACGTCACATAAAACCAGTGTCTCTTCTTTCATCTTCCCCTCAATCACATCTCTAAGTTGTCTTACATGTCCATGACCAGGAACATTAGAACGAAGGCACCCTAAAGCGAAACTCTTTGATGATAGAGAGAAATGGCAATAAGTATTTAAAAGAAACACTGGATGATCTTCCGTAGATTTGGTGTTGATTGGTTTTAATGACAGATGTTCTCGATATTTTCACTTATTAATGCCAATCTTTTTGAATATGTACGCTGAATAGTGACTAGCAACACGTATTAAAAATACCATATCCGAGTAGATTCTCAAATCTGACATCTAAGATATGCACAATATTAAAGAGGGACATGACCTCAAGGCCTCTGTGGGTGACATGTTCATGAACTATGTTGAATCTTTTAAGAAAACTAAAATTGCACAAGCAAAAAAAATAAAACAAAAAATTATTTTTGCATATTCAAAATGCAGGCAAAAAGAAATTACCAGATCCCATAATATTCGTCTGCCTATTCATTTTAATGGGAGATGTACTCGATATTTCTAATTATTAAATCCCATATTTTCTAACCTGTCTGGTCAGTTCTGACTTTTGAAAGCATATTTAATGTGTATTGGGAAGCGATGAAGGTAGTGGGGATGAATCCCTATGTAATAGACAATACTAATATTTTTCTATCTTTTTCTCCACGAGCATATGTAAAGCGTACGTAAAGAAAAGTAATTCAGGAATGCTAATTTTTTTGGACATGATCCCTTGAAATTCAAATAGTTTGCAAGTCTGATTGTCAATTTGTATATCGCGGAACTCTCTGTGCTATTTGTAGGACATTGAACAACAGAAGCTGAATTTAGAGCCCGCCACCCCGAGAACCCGCGATCCAAAAAATGCTTACTATTTTTTTTGTGTGTTTTTGTCCACCAACGTATGTAAAATGTACATAAACTAAACTATTTCAAGAATGCTAAATTTTTTGGACACGAGGCCCTTAAAATTCAAATAGTCTGCAAGTCCGATTGTCAATTTGTATATCGCGGAACTCTCCGATTATCAATTTTCAGTCGGCTACCCCGAGAACCTGCGATGCAAAAACTGGCCAAGTATGGGACGATGACTCCATGCATGCTTTATATATCTACTTTATAAAATTACATATCTCCTATGTTTAATTTATGTTGTCCAGGAAACCTATAATTTCATAAATTTCAATCTCTTATGTCTAGGAGCCCTTCTTTTAAAGAAAACAATTCGGGAATGATAATGTATACACCGAACACGACATTGCGGAACTCTTTGTGCTATTTGCAGGGCACGGAACAACAAAAGCCCAATTTTCAGCCCGCCACCCCGAGAACCCGTGATCATTAACTTATGTTGTCCAAGAAACCTATAATTTCATAAATTGCATTCTCTTCTGTCTAGGAGCCATTCTTTTAAAGAAAACTAATTCAGGAAAGATAATGTATACACCGAACACGACCTACCATAGTTTGATTAAAACTATCCACGAATCCGCGTCCATAAAATTGGCTAACTATGCAATCGAACGACGGCCGGTCGAAATGACCACAGAAACACGAGAAACTATAGAGTCAGAAATGTAGTTTACAAGAAGAAAATAAAAGGGAGAGAACATCTATATCTCCCACACAACAAAATGCACTTTCACAACTATTAAACCATATCAACACAGAATCCATGGAAACATCATCGACAGCTATGAAATATACTTTGAGGTGGACAAACTCTGCTTCAACGCGTAAGAGATGCAATTTACATTGCCTCAAATTTTTTAGTCTGTTATTTTATCTTAATAGTATTCTATGCAAACTCCTATGCAAAAAAATGTAACCAGAGATCCAATTGCAGATGCAGCATCCCAACATTGCAAACCCTGGGCAAACAAGAAGAAGCAACAAATAAGAACCCAAGTGCAAGCACAGGACTGGAACCCTGCAAATAAAGGCCAACTACAGGCACATGACCGGAACCCTGCAAAGTCGAATCAAGCAACAATAAACAACATACAGTGAAGAAAGAAGTAAGCAACAACCAGTCCCCCAGGAACGATGTTGTTCCAATCGCTATTGCAAAAATCAAAACGTGCAAACTGCAACAACACGAATAGGCAAGCAAGAACAACAAGAACATGCAAATAACAAATCAGTTCCATGCAAAAAAAAAGCATGGAGAAGTGAACCAGCAATGCCGCTGGAGCATATAAATTTAAAAAACGGAAGAAAATGTCTTGTAACAAGCCTATTAAATAACCATTCAACACTACCAAGCCTGTTAGGTAAACATTTAAGTCTGTCATAAATTCTCTGTATACATTTAAGAACAAAATTCAATGTGGCAGGTCTCTGACGTATCCCAAAAAAACTTATTATATTTTTACTGACGATAGTTCGTGTTGAGATTTGGGTACCTTGGAAAGTGGTCCCCATGTGCTTATGAGTCTCTAAGCACAAAGGGGAAAGACTACTACCCTTGTACTTTACTTTATGATTCTAATTTCACTTTGACTTAGGAGTTTTAAGTCAAAAGTGAAATATGTCACTTAAGTCATAAAGTGACAATTAATTCACAATGTGTGTGAATTAATAGACATAAAGCAACTAAGGAAAGTGGGTTTCCTTAGTGAGATTATTGGAGTTGATCTCACCCATTGATTAGAATTGGATAGATCTAATCTAGGCCATTGATCTTTTAGGGTTGGCATGAGGAGGCTAAAGAGAGGGTAAAGGTATTTTTAGAGATCATTCTTCACTTGTGTTTTTTGGAGAAGAGGAGAGGGGCGCATTTCTTGAGGAGAAGGACGGCGCACTTCATGACGGTTTGAGTAAAACCCTTGAGAGCTTGAGGATAAGCTTGAGCTTGGTTTGATCTTGCATGGAGAGCATTTCCATGGAGCCATAGCCTTCACTTCTGAGAGGGAGCATGCATATGGAGAAGGGGCGCATCTTGAGGAGGAGGGCGCATTTATTATTCATCATTTTCGCATCAGGAGAGGAGGACTTGTCAGATCATGATGATGTCTGATGCATAGGGAGAGGAGAGCTTGGGCGCTTGTTTCTGTGGAGAGAGACATTCAGTTTATGGCTCAGTTTATTTCTGGTGATCATTTTTGCTAGGAGGAGGGTGCACATGTTGAGAGGACTGGCATCTACCTGGTATCGGATCTTCTTGGAGGATTTGATCTCTGACAGTTTCAATGGAGAGGTAGCACAGGATAGGAAATTCATGTGGAGGGATTTCTGCATTGGTCTACAGATGAGCTAGGGTGCTTCAGTTCAGTGCAGAGGGCAACAAAGGGAGAGGGCACACCACAATTTGGGCACTTCTTTCTCTGGTTCTTGTGGCAAGGCTCATGAGGAGCTTTCTATGTATAAAGGTTCCATTGTATTTCATTACTTGTTGTATCTCTTGCTTTAGTCATCATTATATAAACATATATCCAAACTAGTTTTCCCCCGGGGGGGTTTATCCAGGGTCATGTTGACCAAAAATACCTGTGTACAAAAATGCATGTGTTAGTCTCTTAGATCTGCTTTATTTCAACTATAAAGATCTTTAGGTGTGTTGTACTTATTTTAGTATGCATGTGCTAACTTCTGGTTACTAAAACTACATGCTAGAGCACCCAAAATTGGAAGTGAAACTGTAACAAATCAACAAAAAGCTCTTGGACTGTTGGCTGTCCTAAAACAACAACAAACACTTTACATAACAGTTGAAACTTAGAGCCTAACTATGGTCAAAGACAGACCCAGTAGGCATGCTTGATAGGACCTGAAAATCTTCATGGTATCAGAGCTGAAGTGGTTGAAATTTTGAGGAGTTGGGACATCATTTTGTTGGCTGTCATATACATCTTCTTGGCAGATTTTTGAGGACAACCATTGACTCATTCAGTGGTTGTTAGAGGGCAGGTTTTTGCAAAGGACAGTTGGGCAATTTTTGGCACTTGTGGACAACCTCTTTTCACACCTTCGTGGACAGGAGTGAGGCTGTAGTTTTGACAACCTCTTTTCACACCTACTGACTAGGAGTGAGGTCATGTATTCACTTGCCTCTTTTCACACTTGTGTTTACAGGAGTGAGGCAACGTTCCTTTGCATTGAGAGCATCAGAGTGAGTGCAGTGTGATAGACATGTCGATATCTCAGATGCGTGTGGAGGACAGGCTAGCTGGGGCTAGCAATTGGTCACCTTGGAAGGTGAGGATGGTCTTTGTCTTAGATGACCTCAAGCTATGGGACATAGTCGAGGCAATTGTTCCTCCCATTCATGTCACTTCACCCGCCTTGGTTGCAGAGTTCAGGAGGAGGAACAACAAGGGAAAGAGGATCATATGTGATGCTGTGAGAAATCATATTATTCCCCACTTGACTGGGACGACTTGTGCATACGAGATGTGGGCATCTTTGTGCAAGTTGTACGAGAGCTCTAATGAGAACCAGAAGATGGTTCTTCATGACTGACTCA
>ML784780.1:217530-228567 GCA_009831015.1 Picea engelmannii | reverse complement strand
GTGATCTACAATTCCACTGCGAACTTCTCCGTTATTTTTCCCTTATTTTCTTCTCATGTATTATGGGACTATAAAATATGGACATGATATTTTATAGAGCATGTACGGATTCTGCATTCCATACCTAGCGACATTTTGGATCGTGGGTTCTCGGGCAGGTGGGCTCAAAATTGGGCCTCCATTGTTCCGTGCCCTACAAATAGCACCCATAATTCCACGATATACAAATTGACAAGCGGACCTACGGACTGGCAAACTCAACATTGCACTTCTATTGTTCCGTGTCCTCCAAACAACGCTCCCAGTGTCGCGATATAGAAATTGACACACAAAATGCAAGGCTAGCGAGGTGGATATTGCCATTGTTTACGGATTCTAATCCCTATGAAGTATCTAACAGTATCTAAAAAATTATTTTGAATACTAAATTAGCTCTTAGTAGTGACAACTGGACACAAAGGTACGAAACAGTTGGGATTGGACAAATTTTGAGTGGAAGATGTATATAATGGAACAAAAAGGAACACAGTTCAATTGTGTCAACTCGGCAACCGCGGGCATAGAATTCACCAAGTATGAAAAGGAATAGCGGGTGGTCCAATTTGCCATGAGAGGATATATATGGAGATGAAATTGGCACCAACCCGGCAACCGTGGACATAAAATTGGCTAAGTATGGAAAACAACAACGGTCGGTTGGATTTGTCATGTGATTATATAGATGTAGATAAGGATATGTCAACCCGCCAATGTTGGGGTTGCACATTTCGTGAACCCAACAACAGGAGGATCGAAAACAGGTTGTGAAGGTGTTTGCAGAAGACGCGAGGCCCCGACGTTCTAATTGTATCGCTTCGAACATTTGAATGTGTAATCTGTAACACAGAAGAGCAGACGATGTCGGAATCCGGTAGTCAATTTGTATATTGCGACATTTTGGATCGTGGGTTCTCGGGCGGGCGGGCTCAAAATTGGGCCTCCATTGTTCCGTGCCCTACAAATAGCACCCAAAATTCCGTGATATACAAATTGACAAGTGGACCTGCAAACTGGCGGACTCAACATTACACTTCTATTGTTCTGTTGCCTCCAAACAACGCTCTTAGTTTTACGATATAGAAATTGACACACGGAATGTAGGGTTGGAGGGGTGGAGATTGCCATTGTTTACGGATGTTAATCCCTATGAAGTATCTAACAGTATCTAAAAAATTATTTTGAATACAAAATTAACTCTTCGTAGTGACAATTAGACATAGAGGAACAAAACAGTTGGGATTGCACAAATTTTGAGTGGAAGATGTGTATAACGGAACAAAATGGAATAGACTTCAATTGCGCCAACTCGACAATGGCGAGCATAAAATTCACTAAGTATGAAAAGGAAAAGCAGGCGGTCCAATTCGCCATGCAAGGATATAGATGGAGATGAAATTGGCGCCAACCCGACAACCGTGGACATAAAATTGGCCAAGTATGGAAAGCAACAATGGTCAGTTGGATTCGTTGTGTGATTATATAGATGGAGATAAAGATATGTCAACCTGCCAACCGCTGGGGTTGCACATTTCGTGAATCCGGCAACAGGAGGATCCAAAACAGGCTGTGAAGGTGCCTGCAGAAGATGCGAGGCCCCGACATTCTAATTGTATCACTCCCAATATTTGAATGCGTAATCTGTAACACGGAAGAGCGAACGATGTCAAAATCTGACAGTCAATTTGTATATTGCGGAGGGTGCAATACCAACTGTTTTGTACCTCTGTGTCCAGTTCTCACTACTAAGAGATAATTTAGTATTCAAAATAATTTTTTAGATACTGTTAGATACTTCATAGGGATTAGCATTCATAAACAATGGCAATCTCCACCCCGCCAGCCCTGCATTCCGTGTGTCAATTTCTATATCGCGAAAATGGGAGCGGTGTTTGGAGGACACGAAACAATAGAAGTGCAATGTTGAGTCCGCCAGTCTGCAAGTCTGCTTGTCAATTTGTATATCGTGGAATTCTGGGTGCTATTTGTAGGGCACATAACAATGGAGGCCCAATTTTGAGCCCACCCACCCAAAAACCCACGATCCAAAATGTCGCTAGGTATGGAATGCAGAATCCGTACATGCTCTATAAAATATCATGTCCATATTTTATAGTCCCATAATACATGAGAAGAAAATAAGGGAAAAAGGATGGAGAAGTTCGCAGTGGAATTGTAGATCACAAAAATTTTGAGTGGTGGATGTAGATGACGGAACAAGAAGCAGCAGAGTTGATTTGCGCCAACTCGACAACCGCGTGCATAAATTCACTAAGTATGAAAAGGAACAATAGGAGGTCCAATTTTCCATGCGAGGATATAGATGGAGATGAAGATATGTCAACACGCCAACGTTGGAACCTGTGATCATAGAAACGTGACTAAGTATATAACTAGAAATCGATAATACACGGAAAGAAGACAAGGGAAAAGTATCTCGCCGAAGAACATCTTGTGTTTGATTATTAATGCAAATACTTTCGAACCCCTACTGATTTCTCACCAACTAAGGCATAAATTGCAGATCACAGAAGTATCTTTCATGCCACTGTGTCCACTTGTCACTAGTAAGAGCATTGTTGATGTATATCAGGAAGGACGCGAAGTTGCTCGGGATGGAAAGCAACAAAAGATAATTTGAATGAAGTTAATGTATACCAGGAACCCGCAATAGAATTGTATATCACAGATGTTTTGAGTGCAAGATGTATATACCAGAACGATAAGCAATTGGGTTCGCAAGCGCCGACCCCGCAGCGCCGGCCATAAAATTGGCTATGGAAAGGAACAACGGTCGGTCGGATCCCTCATGTGAGGATATACTTGGAGATGAAGACATGTCAGCCTGCCAACTCTGGAACCAGATACCATAGAAAGGGCACTAAGTATATATCCAGAAAGCAATAACGAATGGGAAGAAGAAAAGGCCAGTTCCTATGTGTCGATCTGGCAACCACGACCATAAAATTGCCTAGGTATGGAAAGGTACAACGGTCGGTCAGATTCATCATGTGAAGATACATATGGAGATGAAGATATGTCAGTGCGCAAACCCTGCAACCGCCCATCATAGAAAGACGACTAAGTATAAAACCAAAAATCCATAATGGACGGGAAAATCAAAAGGGGAAAAGAGATAAGTATCTGACAGTCGAAAAAACCTTTCTTTTTCCGTTTATTAATGGCAATGTTTTCGAACCCTTGCTGGGTTCTTGCTAGTAAAAGAATTAACTGCAGATCACTGAAGTTCTTTGGCTGCAAGATGTATATGATGGAACATGGGACATAGGTGCTAGGTACTGCAAACCTGGGGCCTGGTGCCCAGATAACTGCCTAAGTATTGGCCAAGGCAAATGTTTGATATCTATTTCAATAGTATTCATACTAGTATCTATCAATGGAGAAAGTTTTCGTATTTATCTGAATAGTATTCATACTAATATATATTAATGGATTGTTTATGTTTTAAATGCAACTGATCTCCCAATTTGCAAGATGCTCTTCGGTTCGCAAATTTCGTAAAATCACGAAAATTTTGACTGCAAGATGTACATAGCGCAACAAGAAACATGAATTTGCATTCTGGTCTCAACGAGATAAACTCGTTATCATCTATTCATCTTGTATTGCTTGCAATGACATGAGCAAACGTCGACTCTCCATAAAATTCACTATCTAAATTAAATTAAATGCAATCAATATTTGGTGTGACTTAAGTAATTAAAGCATAAATTGCAGACTACATAAGTTCTTTGGATGCAAGATGTATATGACGGAACATGGAACATAGTTGTTTAATACCGCACACCCAAACATAATTGTCTAAGTTTTTTTGTATTTATTTCAATAGTACTGATATTAGTATATATGCACGGATATTATCAAATAGAAGAAGCTGCAATATATCCAACATACTGAACATGAACATTACGTCAGTAGTTGCCGCTTATGAAAAATTATTCTTAAATGTAAAATGTAAAGAAAGAACATACCAGTATTTATTTAGATTGAAGTAGTGGGCAACAAAAAGTAAATCTTGTCATTCATGTTTAATGACACAGGGGAAGAAGGTACATAATACAATTAAAACAAATACCATAAATTGGAAAATACTGAAATATGTACATTGATGAAGCTTCTTGACAGTTTTCTTGACATTCAAACTCTTTATTCGTAAAAAACGAGTTGAATATCAATTTTGGGTTTCGTACTTAATCGATGCTGCCAACTACATCTATCATAGTTTTTTGAATACCTTGTCTCTTCTAGATATGGTTTGCTTGCAATGGATTCTTATTCAACATTCCATTCCTTGTCAAGTATTAATTTCCCTCTGCCGTCGAAAAGTTGGGGTTTAAGGTTCTTTCCTTCCAATGTTCCTAACCCTTGACATCCGAGACAACTTAGAAATGTGATTCAGACCGATTTCAAAGTGGATGGAGTCATTTTATGTCACAACAACTATGGCAAGGGAAAAAATTCAAGTACGTAGTGATTGGTATTCTCCTTGTATTCGATCATCTATTTGGTTGAAAAGTCTGCCTGAGGATTTGTATGTTGAACTTCTTTGCTTTATTACAGTATATTGGAAGAAACGTTCAACCCATATGCAAAATGCAAATCTATTGAGGTACATAACTTCTTCGGGCAACATAGGTGTGGCAAGTGCATCAAATCCTGTAGAACGCACCAACAGAGGTCTGGAAAGTGTATCAAATGTTGCATATGGCATCAGAATATATCTTTCCTCATAGCGGTGGAGGTATGGTGGCTCACATAAAGGTCTGGAATGTTTGGAGGTGACACCAAATATGTGGACTCTGCAACTACATCTAGAGGAAACTGAACAAACTTTGACAAAGAACATGGCTTTTTGTCAAGTCGGTTACCAGACCCACATGTAGCTCATCAAACTTTGAAATAGAAACTTTTGTAGTGATAATGTGTCGTTTTATCCACCCATACAATTTATGTTACCCACCTTTGGTTACATTCGCAAATGGAGTAATATTTCACATCGTTTACAAACATGACAAGCCATTTTGCAAGCCACCGTAAATGCACGACCCCCGAGGAAAACAAATTCTTCTGGGATCTGTACAATTCGATACACCTGCCAAATATGTGTTGTTGGAAGAAGCTATATACTTAAACGAAGAACTATTTTTCACGTGACCTCAAAATCCATTACAATTCCCAGCAAGAAAACAAAGAAGTTCAACAAACAAATCTCCAGGCAGCCTTTTCAACCAACCAAAGCATTGAACATAGAGAGAACACCAACCAGAACATACTTGTTCTTTTTTTTTTCGTCCTCTCTGAGTTTCTCTTGTATAACATAGTTTTTCTTACTCAAACCTCACGTCACATAAAACCAGTGTCTCTTCTTTCATCTTCCCCTCAATCACATCTCTAAGTTGTCTTACATGTCCATGACCAGGAACATTAGAACGAAGGCACCCTAAAGCGAAACTCTTTGATGATAGAGAGAAATGGCAATAAGTATTTAAAAGAAACACTGGATGATCTTCCGTAGATTTGGTGTTGATTGGTTTTAATGACAGATGTTCTCGATATTTTCACTTATTAATGCCAATCTTTTTGAATATGTACGCTGAATAGTGACTAGCAACACGTATTAAAAATACCATATCCGAGTAGATTCTCAAATCTGACATCTAAGATATGCACAATATTAAAGAGGGACATGACCTCAAGGCCTCTGTGGGTGACATGTTCATGAACTATGTTGAATCTTTTAAGAAAACTAAAATTGCACAAGCAAAAAAAATAAAACAAAAAATTATTTTTGCATATTCAAAATGCAGGCAAAAAGAAATTACCAGATCCCATAATATTCGTCTGCCTATTCATTTTAATGGGAGATGTACTCGATATTTCTAATTATTAAATCCCATATTTTCTAACCTGTCTGGTCAGTTCTGACTTTTGAAAGCATATTTAATGTGTATTGGGAAGCGATGAAGGTAGTGGGGATGAATCCCTATGTAATAGACAATACTAATATTTTTCTATCTTTTTCTCCACGAGCATATGTAAAGCGTACGTAAAGAAAAGTAATTCAGGAATGCTAATTTTTTTGGACATGATCCCTTGAAATTCAAATAGTTTGCAAGTCTGATTGTCAATTTGTATATCGCGGAACTCTCTGTGCTATTTGTAGGACATTGAACAACAGAAGCTGAATTTAGAGCCCGCCACCCCGAGAACCCGCGATCCAAAAAATGCTTACTATTTTTTTTGTGTGTTTTTGTCCACCAACGTATGTAAAATGTACATAAACTAAACTATTTCAAGAATGCTAAATTTTTTGGACACGAGGCCCTTAAAATTCAAATAGTCTGCAAGTCCGATTGTCAATTTGTATATCGCGGAACTCTCCGATTATCAATTTTCAGTCGGCTACCCCGAGAACCTGCGATGCAAAAACTGGCCAAGTATGGGACGATGACTCCATGCATGCTTTATATATCTACTTTATAAAATTACATATCTCCTATGTTTAATTTATGTTGTCCAGGAAACCTATAATTTCATAAATTTCAATCTCTTATGTCTAGGAGCCCTTCTTTTAAAGAAAACAATTCGGGAATGATAATGTATACACCGAACACGACATTGCGGAACTCTTTGTGCTATTTGCAGGGCACGGAACAACAAAAGCCCAATTTTCAGCCCGCCACCCCGAGAACCCGTGATCATTAACTTATGTTGTCCAAGAAACCTATAATTTCATAAATTGCATTCTCTTCTGTCTAGGAGCCATTCTTTTAAAGAAAACTAATTCAGGAAAGATAATGTATACACCGAACACGACCTACCATAGTTTGATTAAAACTATCCACGAATCCGCGTCCATAAAATTGGCTAACTATGCAATCGAACGACGGCCGGTCGAAATGACCACAGAAACACGAGAAACTATAGAGTCAGAAATGTAGTTTACAAGAAGAAAATAAAAGGGAGAGAACATCTATATCTCCCACACAACAAAATGCACTTTCACAACTATTAAACCATATCAACACAGAATCCATGGAAACATCATCGACAGCTATGAAATATACTTTGAGGTGGACAAACTCTGCTTCAACGCGTAAGAGATGCAATTTACATTGCCTCAAATTTTTTAGTCTGTTATTTTATCTTAATAGTATTCTATGCAAACTCCTATGCAAAAAAATGTAACCAGAGATCCAATTGCAGATGCAGCATCCCAACATTGCAAACCCTGGGCAAACAAGAAGAAGCAACAAATAAGAACCCAAGTGCAAGCACAGGACTGGAACCCTGCAAATAAAGGCCAACTACAGGCACATGACCGGAACCCTGCAAAGTCGAATCAAGCAACAATAAACAACATACAGTGAAGAAAGAAGTAAGCAACAACCAGTCCCCCAGGAACGATGTTGTTCCAATCGCTATTGCAAAAATCAAAACGTGCAAACTGCAACAACACGAATAGGCAAGCAAGAACAACAAGAACATGCAAATAACAAATCAGTTCCATGCAAAAAAAAAGCATGGAGAAGTGAACCAGCAATGCCGCTGGAGCATATAAATTTAAAAAACGGAAGAAAATGTCTTGTAACAAGCCTATTAAATAACCATTCAACACTACCAAGCCTGTTAGGTAAACATTTAAGTCTGTCATAAATTCTCTGTATACATTTAAGAACAAAATTCAATGTGGCAGGTCTCTGACGTATCCCAAAAAAACTTATTATATTTTTACTGACGATAGTTCGTGTTGAGATTTGGGTACCTTGGAAAGTGGTCCCCATGTGCTTATGAGTCTCTAAGCACAAAGGGGAAAGACTACTACCCTTGTACTTTACTTTATGATTCTAATTTCACTTTGACTTAGGAGTTTTAAGTCAAAAGTGAAATATGTCACTTAAGTCATAAAGTGACAATTAATTCACAATGTGTGTGAATTAATAGACATAAAGCAACGAAGGAAAGTGGGTTTCCTTAGTGAGATTATTGGATTTGATCTCACCCATTGATTAGAATTGGATAGATCTAATCTAGGCCATTGATCTTTTAGGGTTGGCATGAGGAGGCTAAAGAGAGGGTAAAGGTATTTTTGGAGATCATTCTTCACTTGTGTTTTTTGGAGAAGAGGAGAGGGGTGCATTTCTTGAGGAGAAGGAAGGCACACTTCATGACGGTTTGAGTAAAACCCTTGAGAGCTTGAGGATAAGCTTGAGCTTGGTTTGAGATTGCATGGAGAGCATTTCCATTGAGCCATAGCCTTCACTTCTGAGAGGGAGCATGCATATGGAGAAGGGGCGCATCTTGAGGAGGAGGGCGCATTTATTATTCATCATTTTCTCATCAGGAGAGGAGGACTTGTCAGATCAGGATGATGTCTGATGCATAGGGAGAGGAGAGCTTGGGCGCTTGTTTCTGTGGAGAGAGACATTCAGTTTATGGCTCAGTTTATTTCTGGTGATCATTTTTGCTAGGAGGAGGGTGCACATGTTGAGAGGACTGGCATCTATCTGGTATCAGATCTGCTTGGAGGATTCGAGCTCTGACAGTTTCAATGGAGAGGTAGCACAGGATAGGAAATTCATGTGGAGGGATTTCTTCATTGGTCTACAGATGAGCTAGGGTGCTTCAGTTCAGTGCAGAGGGCAACAAAGGGAGAGGGCACACCACAATTTGGGCACTTATTTCTCTGGTTTTTGTGGCAAGTCTCATGAGGAGCTTGCTATGTATAAAGGTTCCATTGTATTTCATTACTTGTTGTATCTCTTGCTTTAGTCATCATTATATAGACATATATCCAAACTAGTTTTTCCCGGGGGGGTTTTATCCAGGGTCATGTTGACCAAAAATACCTGTGTACAAAAATGCATGTGTTAGTCTCTTAGATCTGCTTTATTTCAACTGTAAAGATCTTTAGGTGTGTTGTACTTATTTTAGTATGCATGTGCTAACTTCTGGTTACTAAAACTACATGCTAGAGCACCCAAAATTGGAAGTGCAACTGTAACAAATCAACAAGAAGTTCTTGGATTGTTGGCTGTCCTAAAACAACAACAAACACTTTACATAACAGTTGAAACTTAGAGCCTAACTATGGTCAAAGACAGACCCAGTAGGCATGCTTGATAGGACCTGAAAATCTTCATGGTATCAGAGCTGAAGTGGTTGAAATTTTGAGGAGTTGGGACATCATTTTGTTGGCTGTCATATACATCTTCTTGGCAGATTTTTGAGGACAACCATTGACTCATTCAGTGGTTGTTAGAGGGCAGGTTTTTGCAAAGGACAGTTGGGCAATTTTTGGCACTTGTGGACAACCTCTTTTCACACCTTCGTGGACAGGAGTGAGGCTGTAGTTTTGACAACCTCTTTTCACACCTACTGACTAGGAGTGAGGTCATGTATTCACTTGCCTCTTTTCACACTTGTGTTTACAGGAGTGAGGCAACGTTCCTTTGCATTGAGAGCATCAGAGTGAGTGCAGTGTGATAGACATGTCGATATCTCAGATGCGTGTGGAGGACAGGCTAGCTGGGGCTAGCAATTGGTCACCTTGGAAGGTGAGGATGGTCTTTGTCTTAGATGACCTCAAGCTATGGGACATAGTCGAGGCAATTGTTCCTCCCATTCATGTCACTTCACCCGCCTTGGTTGCAGAGTTCAGGAGGAGGAACAACAAGGGAAAGAGGATCATATGTGATGCTGTGAGAAATCATATTATTCCCCACTTGACTGGGACGACTTGTGCATACGAGATGTGGGCATCTTTGTGCAAGTTGTACGAGAGCTCTAATGAGAACCAGAAGATGGTTCTTCATGACTGACTCAAGGGCATTCACATGCTCGAGGACGAGACAGTTACTTCATTTCTTGGTAGATACACACAAATCAGAGATGAGTTGGCAGCCATCGGAGAGGTTGTGAACCCTAACTCTTTGGTGAGGCAAGCTATGAATAGATTCACCAAACCATGGGGTCCATTTGTATGGGGCATTGTTTCCAGGGAGGTCATGCCTACATGGGAGAGGATGTGGGATGACTTCATCCAGAAGGAGATTAGGCTTGTAGGCGAGGCTTCTGGACATTAGCAGCAACAACAACAGATAGTTTCTGGTGACAAGAACCTTGCTCTTTGGACAAAGGGCGAGAAGAAGACCGACCGTGGAGGTCAGCAGGGTCCCACGTTTGGGGCTCCACCACAGGGAGGAGAGAGCAACAACAAAAGTGGGCAGAGGAGAGACATGAGCACATTGAGATGCTTTGCTTTTGGAGAGATGGATCACTATGATGGACAATGTCCCAAGAAGAAGAAGAAACAACAGGATGGCTCAACAACGACAATAGAGGAGATAAAGTTCAGTGATCAGTTTGCCAGAGAGTGTGCATTCATTACTACTTTATCTGCTATTACACCATCCAAAATTAGTTGGGGAGACCAAGTTGATGAGGATCGACTGGCACACAACAATGATTCAAAGGGAGATCAGACTCAGTGTCCTTGGACATCTTCAGAGTGGGTGATTGGTCCACCCAATATAGCTACAGTTTCAGAGCAGTCGATTAGACAAAGAGTGGGTGCTACAACTTCAGTGCATAAGAGGAGGAGGAGGAGGAGCAGCAGGGCACCATAGAGGCTTGAGCCTCACATAGCTTTTAAGATGGGCAGATCAGGTTCTGGATCCACTTTAGGTGGAGGTGACTTGGCGAGAGGCCAAGTTGATGACTCTTGGTGAGAGACCAAGAGGGGGAGACTCTTGGTGAGATTCCAAGAGTAGAGACTCTTGGTGAGAGGCAAGGAGTAGGAGGAAATCCTTGATGGGAGACCAAGGTGGAGATCTTCGGTGTGATGCCGAGATCTAGGTGATCTTGGATAGATGGAGAGTCAGTGCCATTTATAGATCATACAGATTGAGTAGATCTGTGACATAGTCCACTTTCAACGATCAGGGTACAACCATACTCACCGAGCATATGCCAGGAGGC
>ML784780.1:191357-212014 GCA_009831015.1 Picea engelmannii | reverse complement strand
ACCCCATCCAAGGTTTTTTTCATTTATTTTATTAATAGTACATTATATTTTTTATTTATATTATTTTAAATATAAAAATAGTATTCTATATTTTATATTATAAATTTAAATCTTTTATTCATTTATTTTATTAATATTACATCATGTTTTTTATTTATATTTTTGTTACAGTACATTTAACTTCTCATACAATTAAAAAAATAAAAACTACAAAACATTAAAATCACTTAAATACATTGAACTATTGATATAATAGATAATTGAACATTTGAATTGAAGAAATAAATCTTAAATTAAATTACCGAATTACAAGCAATACCTCAAACTTTTTTCAAGCATCTAAAAAAACATTGGTCTTCAAATGGCCACATTGCTTTTAGGCTATACATAAGTAATACATTATTACAAGTCTCAAGTGTTTCATGATTACTTTAGGTTTTCACTTTGGACTATATATAAATACTATATTAAAACATTCATAAGAGGCAGGTATACGCAACTTTGCTGCTAATTTCACTTGTTTTACCATGCACATAACAATTGAATTTACTTATTGCTAACTATGGAGTCTTGTTTGACTTGTACTTCTTCATGCGCACTTTAAAAATACTTGGGATAACTTTTTCTTTTCTTTCTTTCCTTTTTTTCCCCTGTGTTTTTTTCTTTATTATAAGAATGAAGAGTGGGCCACTAGTTGGAAGATTTTATTTTTTTAAATGTCATTTGCAAAATAAACTTGATCACATATCAACGAAACAGCCGAAAAAAAAATACTTGACCACAGACCAATAGAAAAACCGCTTTAATACCACTTGGAGCAAACCTCTTGGTCACTTCACCCAAGCATCCATTATAACACAGATAAATCCATATTTCCTCAAGTGTTAGAGACCTGAAACCCTAACCTCTCATGTAGGTAGAATATCATATTTTCCATGTAATAAAGATCAATACTAGTTAATAAGGCCTATTTAATAAATATGAACAAGTCAATGTAAGAAGACCTAATAGAAGCTTCTGCTTCTAGAAAGATCTTCCTCTAGAATGTTCTTTAGAAGATAGAATTAGTATAAATAAGAGTAGAAGGTATGAGAGGAGTTTGTCTTGAGAATTATTGTAATAGAGCGTTGTTCTGCTGGAGGTTTCCCCCTCGAAGAGGTAAGTGAACATTGTTTCCTATCAATAAAGGTATTATTCTAGTGTTGTGGTTTCATCTATTGTGTTATTCCACTATTTTTTTTTCGTAAGTGAGTGTAAGAGCTTGTATTACTAAAAGAGGGTTATGATACAAAAAAGGGGGACTCCCTGGTCTGCCAAAAAGGAAACCAAACTAGAGGTTCCCGGGTTGCATTTTCTGAAATAAACGAGGGGTGTGACTGGACTGCCACCATGGGAAACCAACCCAGTCCTACCATATCCAATTTTTGAAAAGATAAGAACAAAAGACATCAAAAACACAAAAGCTGAGTCTGACACTAGAATGACCAGACTGACTTGACAATAGACTAACTAGACACTAGTCCAGGACGATGATGTGTTTCTTTCCTTCATCCACCTGGCCCTTGTTCTCCTCCTTCTGGGAGATTGTGCGAGTCTTTTTGATATGTGTTGGTGCTCTGTTTCCGTCAGCTGGCATGATTTCCATGTGGTGGACGTAGCGCACGTAGAGGTGGAATTGAGCAGCCAACCACTCCATCTTGGATTTCTGGTCCTTCTCGACCTCAGCTAGCAGTTTGGGAATGGTTTCCAGACTGTTGAGGCAACTCAAGATTTCGTTCAATAGTTTCTTGTGTTCAATGTTGTTCTCCAGTCTGGCGTCTTCCATTTCTGAGCTCAATTTGTCAAGCATCATCTTTGTTTTCCACACCATCTCCACCGTTTTGTGGTAGAGGTTTTTCCTCGGCTGCGTGGCTCCCGGGTCAGTTATCTAGTCCGCTTCCTGATTCAGAGCATCCCATGTTTTGCCCTTGCGTTTTTCTTTGATTTCCTTTTCCCACTAGGTGATGGTTTCCTTTCCTTTCGATGCAACTAGATTATGAAAGGTGCCCTCCACGTCTTTTTTCGCCTGCTCCATCCTTGAAACCCACCGAGGACTTTTCAGAGTTTCCTTCCCCAAGGGATTTCTTTTGTTGTGCGTTCTTTTCATTCGCACCATCCTGTCTGGCCTATGGCAGCTCCTTTGTTGGATTCTCAACCTATTCCCGTCTACACATGGGTTCCTCCTTTTCTTTCCCTTGTGTCTGTGGTAGCCCCTGCAGTTGCGCTCTTCCTGTTTGCATCTATTCCTGTTGTTTCTTCTCTCATTGAACTTTCCCTGCTGCAGGCTCATCCTTCCAATCCTGGTCTACTCGTAGAGGTGAACCTTCTCATCCTTTTTCCTTGTCATGGTACGTTATATCATTATGACTCAATTGTTATCCCTGTACAAGCCCTTGCTCCTGTTCGCTTGATATCCTACTGTGCTACTCCCCGTACCTAGTCTTTGGCGTGGTGTATCGATACAGGTCCATGCCAATCCCTCTTTCCTTACGTCATTCACTGCTTGTTGTTTGTCATCTATACTTTCCCATGGTCTTTCCCCACAATTCTTACTATTGACATGACCTTGTTGCCGTACCCTCGCCTGTTGTATAATCTGATACTGCATTTTAATTGGTGGTTGATTGTTGGGTAGCCATATCCTGCCTGGGTCCTTTGTGCCTTCCATTGGGCCTTTCACTTCCCTCCTCGATGTGACCTTCCTTGCTCAAGCTACCATCACGATCTTTTGTCACTAGTTGAATGCAGTCTATTCTGAATTTGCCATTCAGGATGTTGATCCAGGTAGTGTCTAGTTCTGGTCCTTCCTTGCTAACTCGCTCGTTGGCTATTCTGTTCGTCAGGCCATTCGTTGACCTGCGTACCCAACGCAACTCCACTGTATTAATCATTTACAGATGCTCCTGAATTTTTTGTAGGGAGTGTGCCAAGCGCCAGTGTATCTAAACCTTGCCCATTCTGGTGCCATTTTGGAGTCTCTTCAACGTGTTGATAACCAGGGTGGAGTCACCTTCCACGATAGTGTTTGTCATCCTTTCACGACTTAGAATTTTGAGATCGAGTTCTAGGGCTCCAAATTCCACTGCATTGTTGGTTGAGTTTCCCATACTCCCAGCGTACAACCGGATTATGTTACCACCACTATCTCTAATCACCCCTCCCATCCCTGTCATTCCTGGGTTTCCTTTTGTCGCCCAGTCAAAATTCAACTTGAGGAACCATGTCGAAGGGGGTGTCTAGTTGCGCTCTCCTATTTGGAGTTGCGGTAGCCACCCTACCTGTGTGTTGTTGAGCCCATCTTTTAGGTGAAAAGCTTCTAGGATGTAGGGGTCCTGGCCTGTGAATTGCGCTTTTCCAGTTTGGAAGTTATGGCTTTGCATCGTTTCTCGTATTTGTGAGATGATTGCTTCCTTGAGTTTCTCTTAAGGAAGGCTTTCATTCCTGAAGATGCGTTGGTTCCTTTCTTTCCATATTTCCCATATGATCATCCTCAGCATGAGATTATAGCAAAGGTTCACCATTTCATTTTCGTTGTAACTCTCATTCCAGTTGTTGATGGTTGCGTTGATGTTACCTCGGGTCCTATTGGACTGGTGAAAGATGCTTGTCGCCCAATCCCAGATCTCTATTGTGTAATTACATTCATCGAGGAGGTGATTCGTTGTTTCTTCCTTAGCTTGAAAATTGTGGCATCATGATGGGCCTATGAAACCCCTTTTCCTTAGGTTTTCCTAGGTTAGAATTTGGTTGTTAAGTACTAGCCATTTGAACATTTTGATTTTTGGCCACTGGGGGTACCCCAAATCTTTCCTCACTGTTGCGCTAGATCTTCTTGTTCCTGGTCTGCGATGTAATTCTGAGCTTCTTTTAAGTTGAATTCCCCACCATTTTTCCTTACCCATCTTAGTTGGTCGTCTTCTTCTGAGACTACAATTTTCCTTTTCCCCCAGTTCCTCCTCCACCTCTTTCGTTATTGTTGTGATCCGATCTCTATTTTGGGGATTGAGTTTGTCCCAGGTCCTCCATCTGTCGCGGTCATTTTCTTGTTTCCAGTAGTGATGGATTTTTTTTTGCCTTGCGCAGTCATTTCCTGTTGGAGTTCCTCCCTATTCGGATTTTCCATTTTGGGTTCTTATTGCCATGCGTCCTCCTAGAATCTAGTTGTTTTACCATTCCTCACTGCCCAGAAGCAGTGTTTCTGGATCTAGGTTTTGTTACACTAGGCTAGATTCCAGATGGATGATCCCTCCCTTGTGCCCATAAAATGAATTCGGTCCTGGTCGTTTATGTCCGGGGCATACTTGGCCTTCTAGAGGTTTGCCCACGGTGATGATTTTTCTTTGACCCATCTCCACTAGAGTTTCACCCCATAGGCTTCATTGGTTACTTGTGGGTCTTGTAACCCCGAGCCTCCTTTGTATTTTGGTTTTCAAACCTTCTCCCAGGCCACCAAGACCCATTTTTTCTTATTTTCCACTCCTCTCCATAGGAAGTCCCTTTGGATGGCTCTTATTTTTTGTAGTATTCCTTTGGGGACGGGAAACACTGACATCATATAGGTCGAAATTTCTTGCAGAACCGCTTTGGTCAGGATAAGTCTCCTCGCTAGGTTGAGGGATCTGTAAGTCCATTTTTTCACCCTCTCCTGTAGTTTGTTGATCACTCCTTCCCATGTTGCCATTTTGCATGCTCTTTTTATCAGGGGGATTCCCAAGTATTTCGTTGGGAGCGTTTTGTGTTCAAATCCCAAAATGTTTGCCAAGTTTCTTTGAATTGCAGGGTTGGTTTTGAAGAAATAGATCATGGATTTGGAGTGATTGATCTCTTCTCCCAATCCTTCCCCAAACTCTTCTAATATTCTTTTATAGTCTTTTTCTTCCTTGACCGTGGGTGTGCCATGGAGTAAGGTGTCATCAACGAACTATTGGTACGTGGAGGTAGGAAAATTTTCGAAAGGTTTGATTCTTGTTATTTCTCCTGCTGCAATTGCTCTTTGTATGCTTCTACTGAGTCCTTCCATCATCAGAATGAGCAGGAAGGGTGATAGCGGGTCTCCTTGTCTGATGCCTCTTGAAGGCCAGAAGGGTTTGGCTTGGGCTCCATTCATTAAGAGCGAGTAACTTGTCGTTGAGACTAGGCTGACAATCCAGTTGATCCAGTGTTGTGTGAAGCCAAAGGCTTCCAGAGTCTTGACCATATAGTGCCAGCTAATTTTGTCATAATCCTTTGCTAGGTCAAGTTGGATTATCATCCCCCCTCTCCTCCAGAATTTTAGTGTGTGTATCATCTCATCGGCATGGATGATGTTGTCCAAAATTTGTCGCCCTTCTACGAAACCCGCATGTTCCTGTGAAATCAGTGTGGGTAGGAGAGGTTTCAATCTATTGGCTATGACTTTTGAGATAATCTTGTAAATCACATTGCATAAAGCTATGGCTCTGTAGCGGTCTGGGGTCCTTGATTCATTTTCTTTGGGGATTAGAGTAATCATTGTGGCATTTAGCACTTTCAGAATAGATGTTGAACGTCTGGAGTCTTCCACCACCCCATAAACGTCATGTTTGACCACTTCCTAGCAGGCTTTAAAGAATTCCATTGTGAAACCATCTAGACCTGGGGCCTTTCCGTTGGGCATCTCCTGGACCACTTGGTCAATTTCTTCCTTAGCGATGGGTCTGTTTAGATTGATATTGTGTTCCTTGGTAAATATCTTGGGGATGTGCTGAGTTATCCTTTGTATGGACTTCGTTCAGTCTTGGTTGGGTTCCTGGGCTATCCCATGGAAGTGATTTACCAATATATTTTCAATCTCCTTGTGGGATTCTCTCTCAATCCCATCATGATCCCAAATTTTCAGGATTTTGTTGTGTGTTCTTCTAGCAATGGTTTTTCTATGAAAAAACTTGGTATTCCGCTCTTGTTCCTTTAGCCACCCAATTCTAGACTTTTGGCGCCAGGGAGTCTTTTCCTACTTGCATCCTTCTTCCCATTCCTGGGACATTTGGATCTCTTCCATTTTCTGATCCTCTGTATATCCCCCGTCTATGCATATTTCCTGGAGTTTCCTCATTCTGTCTTCAATATTTTTTTTTTCTTGGTTTATGTTTCAAAACATTTCCCTTTTCCACTCCTTGAATTTATGTTTGATTTACTTGAGTTTCTTATATAGTTTGAACATCCTTGTCCCTTGCTCCAGTTGTTCCTCCCTCCACCATTGGTGGATGTTCTCCCTGAAGGTGGGATGTTCGATCCAAAATTTCTCAAATCTAAAAGGTCTATTCTTTGGTGTGGTTTGGAAGTTTACTTCCAATTGGATTGGCTAGTGGTCAGAACCCCCCCAGGGAAGGATGTTGTAGTCTAAAGTTAAACCCTGCAGAATGATGGACTCTGACACCAATAATCTGTCTATCATTGTCGCTACATGATGTTGATTTATCTGTTTGTTGTTCTAGGTGAACTGGCCATTATTGGTTATGATGTCCACCATCTCCGCTGTATCAATGAAAGCTGAAAAGTATTCTGCATCTCTATCCAGCCTCCTGGTGCCTCATTTTTTCTCTACAAGTGTCGTGATGATGTTTAAGTCCCCTGCCAAGATACAGTGGAGGTTGTTGGAACGTGCTTTTAGGTTTTCTAGGTCTAGGAACATTCTTCTATTTTCCTCCAACATCTGGGGTCCATACACATTAGTGCATAGAATCACCTTCGTGTTACCTATGAATTGCATGTTAACCGAAAGTGTGTGTCTGGTGGCTTCGACTACTAGTAGATTCATCACTTGTGGGTTCCACAAAATCAGAATATCACCTGCCATATGTTTTCCTTCGACAACCAACATCTTGTACTTATTCCATTGTTTTTTGTTGATTGTTTCCATTCTGTCTACAATGCATTTTGTCTCTTGGATGAAACAGAGGTCTGGTTGTTCCTTCCTCAGTATGTTTGTAAGGATTCTTTACTTTCATGGGTTATTTAGGCCTCTAATATTCCGTGTTATAATCTTCATTTAAACATGTGGGGGGGATTTGGGAAAGAGCTTTTTGATCTTACCTAAGTTTATCAGTAGAGCTCCTAGTTCCTGTAGGGATATGTTGTTTGATTTCCTTCCTTTCTTCCTTCTCGTCTTCTTGGGTGAGAGT
Source organism: Picea engelmannii (assembly GCA_009831015.1). NCBI lineage: Eukaryota > Viridiplantae > Streptophyta > Pinopsida > Pinales > Pinaceae > Picea > Picea engelmannii. The sequence continues at coordinate 204,836 of ML784780.1, read as the reverse complement.
TGTGGTTGTCCCTCACCTACTTTGATTCCTAGGTGTCCTATCTCCCTGTGCGTGTGCTTGAGCCATGTGGATTTTCTTCCTCCCTTAGGAGGAAGAGGTATTGGATACAATATAGTTTCTCCTCTGGTACATTGTCTACGCCTTGCCTTTTCCATTGCTCCAATATGTTCGAGAGGTCTATTCCTTCCCTTTCCACAATATCTCTGAGATCAGGATCTTCCATACCTACCTCGCTTGGTGTCATTTCCACGTCTCTATCTGCCTCATGTATGGGGGCGTTGGCATCTCTGGTTTCTCCATCCATAGGAGTTGTTCTACCCCCTTATTCCAAATTATTGCTTGGACTATCTGTGTTCTCATTTGTTGCTTGTTCCTTAGGTTCTTTAGCTTTGGCCTTTTCCTTTCCTCCTCCTTCCCCTTTGTTGGTCTTGTCCCACCCTTCTATTCTAGTCCTGGCTTTCGGATTGCTTCCTATTCGGGCTTAACTTGGTTTCTTATTTGCTTTGTTTCTGTGGTTCGACTTTATAAACCCATCCTCATCCTTCTGTATTTTGGTGTTTTCTGCTTCTTGTTTTTTATTGAGAGGACATTCTCTGAATAGGTTTCCATGTTCATGGCATCTTCTGCATATGAATGGGATCTTCTCGTAGTCGATGCTTTGTATCCATTCCTCATCCCTAAATTTCAGGCTTATGGCTTCTGGTAGTGCCCCCAAAACATCCATCTCTATGCAGATCCTTGCATAGGAGGTATATCTCCCTTTTAGGGTTTCTTTCGATGTCTTCACATATTTTCCAAGTTTTTTCCCAATTGCTTCGAAGGTGGAGGGAAGCCAGTAGTCTAGCGGCAGGGAGTAAAGCCTCAGCCAGACGGGTACATTCTTGAAGGTTTCTTTCTCTTGGGAGAATTTTTCCTTCGATGGACGCATGTACAATCCTGTTGAGGCGTGGAAGTATGCCCCCCCCTCAAAGACTTTATACATGTCCTCCAAGTTCATGAATATTTCTCTGAAGAAGCCTTTCGACCCCAGGTGTATTTCCACTTCCCTGCTTGGCTTCCATTGATATTTTATCCAGTTGTGCAACATTCTTTCTGTGGGCCACAAACCCATGAACTTGAAAATTAGTGCATTTGTATTTATCTGGTCCCTGTAGAGTTGTGTTTGTGGATCTTCCAGTATCACTTTGGGTATTAGTGTTGTTTTAGGTTTACACATGTTGCGCCCTTCTACCCCAATGGGGTTCGCTAATTCTTGCGCATCATTATGAGTTTCTTTGGCTTCTTCCCCCATGTGATCCTTTTTTTCCTAGTTGCTTTCGTGATTCTTTTTTGGTCCTGATCATGAGGTGCTCTTCACTGGTTCCTTGAAACCTAGGCCTCATGGGCCTTTCCCCCTGTCCACCACTACCTGCTTGTATGAGGGGGTTTCATTACCACCCCCTTTGGTAACCATGTTGTCCTCTGCTATGACCGCGACTGTCAAACCATATCTTGCAGTTTCTCCAAACCCTAGCTCATGGATCATTGTGTTATTCCACTGTTATTCTCTACAATATTTCTATTTTCAGCTATTATAATAGATTTGGTACCTTAAAAGTGGTATCAGAGAACTTTCCTTGGTAGCAAATTGTAGGTTATTTTTTCAGGGTAGAGACATATCCCAACGTCTTAAAGCTAAAGAGATTTGTCGTTCAATGCATAAATCCGTGGCCAGGGAAGCATACACACAGGAACTACAAGTGGTATTTAAGTGCACATTGTTGTCCACCCTTGTAACCCTTATTGGTACCCCTTCGAGTGTTACTTCATCAGACAACCCCTGTATACGGATCGACCTAGATATCCCGAAGCCCTCCATAGATAAACCAATCGACCGTCTGACTGCTATAGTGCCACCGAGAACAACACTAAGGAAGATACTCTCTAGTACATGGGTAATCAGGTAGTATGGATAATGGCACGATCTAGCCTCCTTAGTTAATGCCCTGAGATATTGGATCGAGTACTAATGTTGGACCCCGCATGTATATTAGAGAGGTACAGCATAGGGAAAACCCTTGTCTGTAGAAACCTTGAATACCCTAACCCTTGGGACTGAACAAAATTAGAACAAACAAGATCTATTGTCATGTAATTGTGCCTCCTACATTTTGGTTGCGAAAATCCTACACGTTTCTTCCTGTGAAGCATTTGTCCATTTCATCACTGCAGTATTATTCAAATCAGAGTATAACTTCGTAGGAGTAAAATAAATGTTTGGATCCTACCGACACCATTATTTGAGACCTATCCCATTATATTCTTCTATTCACCCTGATTGCAGTGGTACCTATCATTTTCAACCCTTTTTTCCTGTGGACCCAACCCCTTCCCAAAACCCTTGTTTGACACCTATCTCATTGCATTCCTCTTTTCACTCTGAACACAATCATATATATCATTTTCACTCTTTTTTCCATGGACCCACTTCCCCTCCTACATACCCCTCATTCACCCATGGCCAACACTCGCAACCAATAATTCCTTCACCTGCAATATGAATCCAAACAGAACAAGGCATACATCCAAAGACTGACCTTTGAACTTGCTTCCAACAATACCCGCTTGGAAACCTTAGAGGCTAAAGTTATAGGAAAATTGGTCGATGTTAAGGGAGAATTGGCCTCCCTCACCTAATGGTTGAAACAATCCCATGACTCTCCCTCCCTTGAACAACCTTCCCAATCTGAAGGTGAGAAATCTTCCTATAATATGGCCTTTCATTCCAACTACCTTCCTCGTGACCTCCGTCTCCCCCGAGTTGAGGTGAACAAATTTAATGGATCAGATCCCACAAGTTGGGTTACTCAAATTGAACATTATTTCTCCTTGCATGGAATTACTGATGATCTGGCCAAACTTCGTTATGGTGTTCTCTATTTGGATCCAGAATGCTGGAAATGGTGGAAATGGCATAGAAAGACATGCCAGGGGTATGTTGCTTGGACACAATTTGTGGCAGATCTATATGAACTCTTTGACACTGACACCCACTATCTCAATCATTTGACCAAGTTGAAGCAATCTGGCACAATGGAAGACTTTATATCTTCCTTTGAACACTTTTCTTTCAGAATGGAGGGCATGTTTGATGCCTTCTTTCGAGAATGTTTTGTGAGTGGACTCAAAGATGAAATTCAAGCCCAGGTTCTCATGGATCGCCCTCAAACTTGGTTGGAAGCTACTCAACGTGCTAAGGAAGACCAACATATTGTCTCTGCTCAGACCCACAGACCTTCATTTATTCCTCTCACTCGACCTACCAACCACGCTCCTCCTCCCACTCCCCTCAAGATCTAGAAATTAAGTTAGGATGAAATGGCATAACGCCAACTCAAGGGCCTTTGTTATAACTGTGATGACAAATATTTTATGGGGCACAAGTCTAAGGAACAAAAGTTGTTTATGGTCATCTTTGAGGATTTTTCTGAAGAAGAGATCGAGACCCCCTCTGTGACAAAATTACTCGATCCAACTGATATTACTCTGCCCACTGACCCTCCAGTCATTGAACCAGTCATTTCCTTGAATGATCTCACTAACTTCTCTTCTCCCAAAACCCGCAAGCTCATTGGCTACATTAAGAATTGAAAGGTCATCATCTTAATTGGCAGTGGCAATACACACAATTTTATTCATCGTCATATTTCCCAAGAAACCCATTTCTATATCCATGCAGTCAACAACTTTTAAATCATGATTGCCAATGGAGGTTCCATGAAATGTGGGGGGTGTTGTGAAAATGTACATCTCCAAATTGGGTAGTACAACCTAAAATATCATATGTTTTCTATTGACATGGGAGGTTGTGATATTGTGCTCAGTGTGGAATGGTTACGCACTCTCRGCCCCATCCTCATGGATTTTAAGGAATTAACCATGCAATTCCAATAGGACGAACAACAATATAAGTTCCAAGTAATCACGGCAGGTTCACTTGAGATAATCATTTACCATTGAATGGAAAATATCCTAAAAAAAGGTCATTCCRACATTATTTCCCAACTCCATTTTATCCAAGCAATTGAGACCCMATCGGTGCATCCCAAACTCCAATGTATCATCTCCAAACACCAAACTGTGTTTTCCACCCCCTAGGGACTTCCTCCTTCTCRTGGTGTTCATGATCATTCCATTCCTCTCATCCTTGATAGTCTTCCTCCCAATGTTCTCCTTTATCATCATCCCTTTGCCCAAAAAAATGAAATTGAGAAAATTGTTCAAGAATTGCTAGTTGTAGGTGTTATCTACCTTAGTACCAGCCCCCATTCTTTACATGTGGTCATGGTACTCAAGAAAGAAGGTACTTGGTGAACGTGTCCATAATTTCACGCCCTCAATAAACTCACCATCAAAGACAGATTTCCCATTCATATCATTGATGATCTCTTGGATGAATTAAGTGGTGATCACTACTTTACTAAACTTGATCTTTGTTCTGGCTACCACCAGATACGTATGCAAGAGGAAGACATTCCTAAGACTGATTTTCAAACTCATGAGGGTCACTATGAGTTCTTGGTCATGCCCTTTGTCCTGTGTAATTCTCCCCCTACTTTCCAAAGTCTCGTGAACCATGTTTTCTGTCCTTTTCCCCATCATCTTGTCTTAGTTTTCTTTGATGATATTCTCATCTACAGTCAAACTTGGATAGAACATCTTACCCATGTGGATCAAGTTCTCAGTCCACTCTCTCAGCACCAAATGTTTCTCAAGAAATTTAAATGTTCCTTTGGATCTTTAGAAGTGGAGTACTTGGGTCATATTTTCGACAAGGATTGTGTAAGGGTGGATCCTAAGAAAATTGAAGCTATGCAGGATTGTTCGCACCCCAAAAATCTCAAGAGCCTGCGTCATTTTCTGGATTTAACAAGATATTAACGCAAGCTTGTTAAGAATTATGGAAAAATTGCAACACCTCTTATTGTTCTCCTTAAAAAGAATGTTTTCACTTGGACTTGAGAAACTAATCAATCATTCCAAGCATTGAAAGAAGCCATGTGCACAACTCATATCCAAGCCCTTCCTGACTTCACAAATACTTTTATCCTAGAATGCGATGCATTTTGGAAAGGAATTAGAGTAGTACTCATGCAAGAGGGTAGGCCTTTGGCCTTCACTAGAAAACAAATCTCAGAGCGACATCTCAACCAATCAATCTATTAAAAGGAAATGTTGGCTATTCTGAATGTTGTGGATCTTTGGCGTCCTTATCTATTGGGGAAACATTTCCAAATTAAAACAGACCATATGCGCCTCAAGTATTTTCTACAATAGAGGATTTCATCCAAGCGAAACAAAAATGGGTGACCAAGCTATTTGGCTATGATTATGAGACTATTTATAAGAAGGGAAAAGAAAATGTAGTGGTTGACGCTTTGTCCAAATTAAGAAGAAGAAGGATCCCTTTTTTCCCTCTTCTTCATTATACCAGAGTGGCTCCAATATGTTCACCACGAATGGCTGCAAGACCCCAAAACCTCTCGACTAATCCAACAATTGAAAGACAATTCTCTAGTTTCTTCAATGTACTCTTTCCACAATGAAGAGCTTCGCTACAAAGGTCGTTTGTATTTAAGCCACCAGTCGCAACTTAAATCCACGATGCTTTATGAGCTTCATGCTTCACCAATAGTGGGGCATTCTGGGTTTACCAAAACCTATGAACGAGTTAAACACTCCTTTTTATGGGATTGTATGAAATAAGATGTTTCTTACCTTTGTGGTTGAATATGATGTTTGTCAACGCAACAAGGGAGAAACTGTCAAAGCTCTGGGCACACTACAACCACTTCCAATTCCACCAGCTATTTGTAGGGACATTTCTATGGATTTCATTGTGGGCTTGCCTAAATCAAGCAATAAGTCAGTCATCATGGTGGTAGTTGATCGTCTTTCCCAATATGCTCATTTTTTTTCTCTTCAACATCCATTCACAACATCCACAATGGCTCGGATTTTGATGGATCATATTTTCAAGCTTCATGGCATGCCTCATTTGATTGTATATGACAAAGATCCCACTTTCAACAACAATTTTTGGCAAGAACTATTCAAGCTACAACGCACACAATTACATCTCAGTACTGCTTATCACCCCAGATTGATGGCCAAACCGAAGTTGTCAACAAGTGTTTGGAAACATATTTGTGGTGCTTTTCATCTGACTAGAAAAATCAATGGGCTCAGTGGTTACCCCTAGACGAATGGTGGTATAACACATCTTACCATACCACTACTCACATGAACCCTTTTGAAGTGTCCTACAGACAAAATCCCTCGTTACTTATTTCCTACATGCCAAGGGTCTCGAAGGATCAGGAGGTTGAAAAAATTCTTGTAGTCCGTGCAACCATTCTCCGTGCTCTCAAACAAAATTTGGTCATGGCTCGTAATTGTATGAAACAACAAGAAGATCAAGGACGTTCAGAATGCCACTTTATTGAAGGGGACCAGGTGTTTCTTCATCTACATCCTTACAAGCAAACTTCACTCAAAGTTGAACACTATCAGAACCTTGCTCCCAAATTTTATGGTCCTTATACAATTCTCAAGTGCATGGGACAGGTGGCCTATCACTTAGCTCTGCCTAGTCATTCTAAGATCCATCATGTTTTCCATGTCTCATTCTTAAAGAAGGTGATTGGAACTAAGTTCCAAACTCAAACCACTCTTTTTGAGTTGGATGTTGAAGGTTCCATCCGGTTGCAGCCACAAGCAGACTTGGACCAGTGTGAGCGTCATCTTCATCAGAGCACCATCAAGGAAGTGTTAGTGCAGTGGAAATATACAACTCCAGAAGATGCCACCTGGGAGCTGACCACTATTCTCCAATAATTTACTCATCTCAAGCCTTGAGGACAAGGTTGTTATTCAAGACGGAGGGCATGTTAGGGACCTAACCCCCTAACCTCTCATGTGGTAATGTTAGCACTCAAAATGGTTTTGTAAATTTTGAGGCACTTTCATTTGTTCGTGCTTAAATTGTCATATTCTTTGGTCTTTCACCTTTTGTTAAAATCCTCAGATATTCTATTTAGATTTTGACCATCTTGATTTGATAAATTTTTCCCAGAAACTCCTATGACTCTGCCTTACCTAGCTTATCGAGTTTTATGGTTTTCTACCAAAATTTGGAGAACCCACTAGCCAAGTCTCGAGTCAAGACATGAAACAAGCCACAAGTTAACACAAAGCCTAGCGCATCAAGCACTTAGTTATGCCACAGGTCATAAATCGACACACAAGCCACAAGTCAAGCAAATCCAAGCATAAATGTCGAGCACCATACCTTTCTACTCCTCATCAATAAGTTATATGAGCATTTTCATTTATAAAGCCACGAGTCAAGCCTTAGGCTCAAGTCACGAATCAAACAACACATTCAAGCTCATCGATAAGTTATATGAGCATTTGCATTTATAAAGACACGATTCAAGCCTCAGGCTCAAGTCACGAATCAAACAACATATTCAAGCTCATCGATAAGTTATATGAGCATTTTCTTTTATAAAGCCACGAGTCAAGCCTCATGCTCAAGTCACGAATCAAACAACACGTTTAAGCTCATCGATAAGTTATATGAGCATTTGCATTTATAAATCCATGAGTCAAGCCTCAGGCTCAAGTCACGAATCAAACAACACATTCAAGCCACAAGTTAATATACAAAGCACCAGGTTGTATGTAAGAAGGGCCAAGAGGAGAAACTATGCAGAGGAGGGAACCACGCATCAGAGGGAAAATAAAATATTGCATGTTTCAGGTTCTTTTCAGCTACAAGGATTGAAGTGTATTGCACCCAACAAATTGACAGTAAAATCGATTATTTGATGTCCAGGTTCCCAACAACCCTTCCAACTACCAAATCGAAGTATCATCAAACACCAAATGCCAAAGAAGCTGTGAAATTCATAGTCAACAAGTCACTCCAGATGTTGGTCGACTTCATAATTGTTGTTTAATGTAGAGGTTCACTATGACAATTGCATGTTATAAAGAAGAGGAAATTCTTTCACTCTCAAAGTTGCCTAAGGTTTATTTTCATGTAGTTGGGCAGAATCGACAACAACTATCAGAATCTGAAACATTTATTGGTTATCTCCTCAAAAGGGACAAGGTTGTTGTCTGTCATTTTGATGAATTAGAAAGCAGTTTCCTGAAGTCGATGTTGTAATCGAGCCTCAAATTCCACCTTTATACCCCAGGGTATTGGAAACATATTAGATGGACAACTGAACAACAAGATAACTCAACACTTACCAGCTGATGCAGACCCCGACCCTTGGGCCAAGATCCGCGCAGGATCGTTCTAAATTCTCCTTAAGCCGAAGCGATTTCTTTGGCTTCTGGTCGAAACCTTTAACAATTTCGATCCATAGGTCCTTGCGCAAGAACCTTCCGCAACTCGTGTGTTCGCGGGTTGAAGACCCTCGACTTCTCCTCTCCTAATGTCGATACCCGAGATGAGATGGGTATGGCTCTTTCTTATTAGCGCCTCCGCGCGTAACCACCGGCTAGAGCTAAATTCTAGTCTCTCTCGCAACTCGCAGGTTTGCGAGTTGAACGGTTGAATCTACGGGCCCTCCTTTTACGAGATTTTGAGATGCGAAAGCCAACAAAGGTTTGACTTCTTCAACGACCCTTAGAACTCGCAACTTCACGACTTCTGATGTTGAACCCTTGTGCTTCTTTCTTACGAGATCCTGAAGCGCGAGAAGTCAACAAGAGTGTTGACTCCCTTTTCGAACGACACACGTCCACCACCTATCACTACTCCTTCCTCTCTCTGGGCGTCTTATTCTCATGCCACCTGTCAACCATGCGGTTCCCACCAAGCGGATGTACCACGTGTTGCACGAGCCCTTGCAACTCGTAAGCTCGTGACTTTTGCAATCGAAACTGGCTTCTTTCAACCTCCGAGATCCTGATATGCGATATAGTGAAGAGGTTGCCCCTACTTCTTACTATTCGGGAATTCGCGCAACCAAAGGATTTGGTCTGCCCTCCTTATTCATGACATGCGATATTCCACGCAGATTCAAATTTGATGGCTCTTCTGCGACTTTGATCCAACAGCCTGGATCTCTCCCTCTGCTTCTCGCAAGCTCAGAACCCTTGATCCCAAACGCTACCTCCTCTGCTTTCCGACAAGCGAAATGCCAAAATTTTGAAACTCCACGGAGATTTCTATCGTGACTCGCGACTTCGGGACTTTCGTTCCTCTATGCTCCACTCTTCGCAGTCAAGTTACCCGAGATACCAAGATGATATGACGGTTTGTGCAAAGCACGGTCAATGGTCCACCTTGATTCTGGATCCTAGAGTGATGAGTTCTCCTGCCTCTAACCACCCTGCAACTTCTCTGGATCCTACAGTCCTCGCGGCTTCGCAAGTTCTCCATGGAGAATTTCGATCGTTCGATTTCTTCCTCGAGAATCTCTGTGAAATAACAAACGTCCTTCCCTTGAATTGTTTCGATCTCGATCTTCCTTTGAAGTGTTCAAAGGTGTTATCCCTTCTGAGCTTTAACTTGTAAACTCGAGTCTCTAAAGGGACTCCTGCACGCACTCCTTGCGGCAATCGTTCAAATACTCCTGGGTATTTGATCTTTCGACTCTATGCAGTCCTTGCAACAACAATCTTTCAACCTTCAACCTTAGTTGATAAGTTCTAAGGCCTCGACTAGCCTGCACACACCTTGCACGGCTTCGGTGCTTCACCTGCACTTCTGCTGGAATGAGAACAACGATATCCCTCCTGAGCTTTATGAGATACGACTCAGAACTTCGTCAACGCACACCTTGCGGATGCTTTACTGCACTCCTTGCAGGATTTTCTCTCACTCAGGAAGAGAAACAATTGAAACTCATTCTCTCTCTCTTTGACTTCAAACAGTCAACATAAAGTCATACATTCAACACAGTATTAAAGCAAATACATAACAGAGAGATTAAAACAATTGTAAGCATACCATTCACCATGTATAAACATAAAACATCATAACACCATGAAATCTGATTGAAAGCTTCATATATTAATTCAAAGCTCCTGTACATGGACTTCTCCTTTTAACTCTCTGCTACAACTCTCCTCTTCTTTTCTATGCTAATGGTACAATTCTACAATGATACAATGGTGAGGGTGTCTATTTCTGTTTTCCCTCCTACTCTCTAAACTGTCTAATCCATTAATTCAAACCTACCTACTTTCATTAACTGGGATTAAATTCCCTTTACATTGACAGATGCGAGAAAATCACTCACGATCTGTTTTCAACAGCCAGACATAAATGCAAATACACTTCTAGCTATTACATTTATATCAGCTCCCTTCAACTTTCAAAATATTTCAAAACGTGAAAAATACGTATTGCGCTTTCCAGTTGTCTTTTGTCTCCACGCTCGCTTGACTGTTTACGATGCTCCTGCATCCTACTCCCTCGCTTGAAAATTTTCATGAACTCATGTTCATGAGCTCTTGCACAGTCTGTCCATGCTTTTGAATTTCTGCTTCATCTTCCCAACTGGCATCTTCAACTGGATGTCCTTTCCACTTGACCAAGTATTCAAAATACTCTTTCCTTCTGGTCTTTTTGCTAATCCTCTTGTCAATTATGCTTTCCATTTGTGGCTTTTTAGCTACATGCATCTGTTTTTTCCATTGAAATTCTTTTTGTTCCTCCTCTACTCCTACTTCTTCAGCTCTGTAAGGGTACAAATCCACAAAATTGAATATCGGTGAAATTCTAACCCCATCGGGTAATTCAATCTCATATGCGTTTGCCCCAAGTTTCTTCATGACCTTGCATGGTCCAATATTTTTCATCTTCAGCTTATTATATGTTCCTCTTGGGAACCTTTCCTTCCTCAGATGTGCAAGAATCAAATCGCCAACTTCAAATTGAAGTTCTCGTCTGTGTTGATCTGCTTTGCGCTTGTATTCTTGATTGGAATTCTGCAACCGCTCCTTAATTCGACTGTGAAGCTCCTTCATTGCTTCTGCAAATTCCTCTGCACTAGCACTTCTGAATTCATTTTGTTCCACATCTCTCAATTCAGAAACTCCCCTTGGTTTCATTCCATATACAATTTGGAATGGACTCTGCCCTGTGCTTCTATTGATTGAATCATTATAAGCAAATTTCGCCTATGGCAGAATATGATCCCACTGACTGTGGTGTTCAGTCACTAGGATCCTCAACAAATCCCCCAAGCTTTTGTTCACAACTTATGTCTACTCATCCGTATGAGGATGATAAGATGAGCTAAAAGACAAACTTGTCCCCAGCTTCTTCCATAAATTCCTCCAGAAATGTCCCACGAACTTAGTATCCTGATCAGAAATGATACTCCTAGGCTAGTCGTGAATTCTGATGACTTCTTTGAAAAACATATTCGCAATGTGAGTTGCGTCACTGGTTTTCTGGCATGGTATGAAATTTGCCATCTTGGAAAATTTGTCGACTACCATAAAGATCAAATCACATCCTCTTTGTGTTCTTGGTAGTCCCAATATAAAATCCATGCTCACTGCATCCCACGACCTTTCTGGTATGGGTAATGGTTGGTATAACCCTGTGTTCTGCCTTCTTCCTTTAGTGTGCTGACAAATTATGTACCTATCCACAAATCTCTTAACATTTGTTCTCAACCCTGGCCAAAAATATGAGCCATTCAATCTTGAGAACGTCTTGTCATGACCGAAGTGTCCGACCAATCCTCCACTGTGTTTTTCTTTCAACAAATTCTCCCTCATGGGGAATTTTGGAATACATAACTGATTGCCCCTGAACAATAACCCATCCTGGATCATGTATTCAATCCATTGGCTTATGTCCCTGAGAATTGGATTCTCATACGCTTCATACGCTTCTTTAAAATCTAGGTCATCCCTGTACATTTCCTTGAGGTTATCAAAACCCAAAGTTTTGACTCTGAATTTTTGCATAAGAAAACATTTCCTGCTCAAAGCATCAACAACTTTGTTAGCAGTTCCAGAAATATGCTTAATCACAAAATTAAAATTCTGCATGTATTCAACCCATTTGGCATGTTTTTGGTTCAGCTTGTCCTGCTGAGTCACGAATTGTAAAGCATGATTATCACTATATAAAACAAACTCTTTAGGAACCAAATAATGTCTCCATTTCTTCATCGCTTGTATGACCGCATAGAATTCCTTGTCATATGTGGAGTACTTAACCTTCGCTTCATTCAGTTTTTCACTGAAGCATGCAATTGGTCTGTCATCTTGGCTCAGGACCGCTCCTATTGCAAATCCACTCACGTCACACTTGACCCGGAATGTCTTGCTGAAATCTGGCAAAACCAAAATTGGTTGCTCAGTGATCTTCTTCTTCAGCAGGTTGAAACTCTTCTTTTCTTCCTCTGTCTAGTGAAAATATTTATGTCTTTTCTTCACCGTATCCATCATTAGTGCGCTAATTCCACTAAATTTTTTGATGGATTTCCTATAGAAACTAGCTAAACCATGGAATCTTTGAACTTCAAACACACCTTTCGACGATGGCCAATTCTTAATTGCATTTACCTTTTCCGAATCCATCTTCAGCTCATTTGCAGAGACAACAAAACCAAAATAAATGAGTTATGTCCTCATAAATGATGATTTCTTCATATTTATCAGCAATTTCTCTTGTTGTAACCTCCTCATCACTGCAGCTAAATTCTTTAAGTGCTCTGCTTCCGTCTTGTTGAAAATTAATATATCGTCAAGATATACAATGACAAATTTCCCTATGAAATCCTTCAGGACTTCGTTCATCAACCTCATGAAAGTACTGGGTGAATTTGTTAAGCCAAATGGCATGACAAGCCATTCATATAGCCCTTCATTTGTCTTGAATGTTGTCTTCCATTCATCACCTTCTCTCATTCGAATTTGATGATACCCGCTTTTCAAATCAACCTTTGAAAAAAATCTTGCTCCACTCAAGCAATCCATCAAATCGTCCATCCTTGGCAATGGAAATCTGTATCTGATGGTGATATTATTGATCGCCCTTGAGTCTATACACATTCTCCAGCCCCCGTCTTTCTTCGGGTTGAGCACTGTCGAAACAGCTCATGGACTCAAGCTCTCTCTAATCAATCCTTTGTCCATTAAGTCTCGGACCTGCCTCTTGACTTCTTCATTCTCCTGTGGTGTCAACCTGTACACGGCTTTGTTTAGTAAACTGGCTCCAGGTATAAGATCGATGTGATGGCTTATACTCCTGACAGGTGGTAACGAATGAGGTAGTTCGTCCACTACTATATCAACAAACTCTTTCAGCAACTCCTGGATTTCCTCTGGTAAATCATCCACTCTTGTACTAGTCAAAACAATTCTAGGCTTCCTGACCACAATAAATTGTGTGTCTTCCTTCTTCTTACCCTCCTTAAGAAGTTCCTTCCCACTCATGAGAAGTACAGTGTT
>ML784780.1:151257-183659 GCA_009831015.1 Picea engelmannii | reverse complement strand
CCTAAGTTTAAATATCAGGAAGGAGATGATGTTGCTTTCCATTTGGTTAAATTCCACATGCACATGCGTAGGCTTAAGGTTCAGTTTCATGAGGATTGTTTGATGAAAATGTTTATGGAAACATTGGAAGAGGAAGCAAGGGCTTGGTATGAGAAATTGTCTCCTGCTAGCATATATTCCCTTCAAGATTTATATTCAATCTTTTGTAAAAAGTATAAGCACAACCATCCCTCTTTAGAGTTGGTTGAAACTTTTTGTAGAAATCTTGATACCCTTTTTCGACTTATGAGAATTGATGCTCTTGATGAGGATGTGCTAGATAGTGAGGTGAGAGAGGCCTTGTGGGAGTTGTCTTCTCATGAGAATGAAGGAATAGAGAGTAATCACCATGATGGATAGCAGATCATAGCCTCTTCTTTGAATGATAATGAGATGGATCGAGACCTTGATGCAGGTAGCCATGATTCTTCTCTAGAAACTGATGAAATTGATGAAAGATCGAAACAATCTATTCAGCTGCTTGATGTGCATAATCAGGATGAATACATGGACAGTTTTCCTGAGCAACCAAATAGAGGCCCTACAACAGGACAAATCAACTTTCATCCAGTCAGGGAAAAAAATCAGTTTGCAGCTCATAATTTCATCATTGCAAACCAGGAAGACAGTGAGTTTGATGAAGGTAATACCCTACCTCTCTGCTTTGAAGCATTTGACATAATGAAGAGAGGTTTTAAGGTTATGAATAAAGAATTTTTAAAGGTTTTGCATGAGTACCCATTCTGCCATCATGAAAAGGAGACACATGACATGGGTAGTTGTCATACCACGCAATAAAACACACATCAGGTAACAGTTTCTCCATTGGTTGTAATTACAAGTGAGCAAGACTTAGATGATGAGTTTCATAATGATTTTCCTGAATTTGAAGAACATATGCATCATTTATGTCAAGAGCTAGGTCCCCAAGAGAAAGATAAGGATGGGCAGTCCATCATTTCCCTATCTCCTCCATTTCCCGATTCTTTAAGTCGAGAAGTCTTCTTAGGGTCAAAGTTATTTCATCATGAAGATAGTGTTGCAGCTTGCCATGACCAAATGCCTAACTTACCAGCTATTGTACTAAGCCCTCCTATTTTTAATGAACAAGTGTGCCATGATTTACCAATTTACGATGACTATGAGGATGTTTTCCCTGAACAACTAGTTGTCTCAGCTGTTTTGCTAAACCCCTCTGCCATCAATAACCAAATGGTCATTGATTTACCCATCTATGATGAATATCCCTCACAATCAGGTGATGAGATAGAAGAATGCATTTTCGAAAATACTTCTAATTGTTAAACAACCTGTCAGTACCCTATGCCTCTTGAAGACCCAACCTCAAATTCCCTAGATAGACATGATCATATGTCAAGTAAGTTGATGAGAGAGGTTGAAATGAAATAAAATCAAGCATTCATGACCCTTATGGCCGATATATATGATGAAAGATTTGTGAAATGTTACGAGAAAAACTTGTTTTCCTACAAAGATCCTTTTGCAAGATGCTTGGAATCAATAAGTTGGCCTAAGATTTCAGATTTTGAAAATGTTAAATTTGTTTCCAAGTTATTTTTTGAGTTATCATCAAGTAGATCTTTCAGTTTCCTTTTGAAGAAGTATTTGCAAGAAATTTAGTTAGTGGACAAGATGCTTGCATGGCTCCACTGGATTTTTCAATTCACTTGATCAAGCAGCTCAGGGGTCAGCTTAGTGTAGGGGTAGGTAGGAGAATAAGCTCTTCATACGAGCAGGTAGATTGTTTTCAGTTTTCTTGAATAAGCAGAGCAGGCTACAGGCAGACTACAGGTTTGTAGAGGATTAGTTGTAAAGGCCAGATGACTCCATAGCCCAATGGTAAAGGCCTCTGGAACAACTAGGTTCTTGGAAACCTCGCAGGGAGGTATCCATCCCAGTTGGAGCCAATGTTATCACTTAAAAAGGTTTTGTAAATTTTGAAGAACTTTCATTCATTTGTGCTTAAATTGTCATATTCTTTGGTCTTTCACCTTTTGTTAAAATCCTCAAATCTTATATTTATCTTTTGACCATCTTGATTTGATCAATTTTGCCCAGAAACTCCTATGACTCTGCCTTACCTAGCTTATTGGGTTTTATGGTTTTCTAACAAAATTTGGAGAACCCACTAGCCAAGTCTCGAGTCAAGACATGAATCAAGCCACAAGTTAACACAAATCCTAGGGCATCAAGCCATTAGTTATGCCACAGGTCATAAGTCGAAACACAAGCCACAAGTCGAGAAAATCCCAGCACAAACGACAAGCACCATACCATTCTACTCCTCATCGATAATTTATATGATCATTTGCATTTATAAATCCATGAGTCAAGCCTCGGGCTCAAGTCACAAATCAAACAACACATTCAAGCTCATCAATAAGTTATATGAGCATTTGCATTTATAAATCCACAAGTCAAGCCTCAGGCTCAAGTCACAAATCAAACAACACATTCAAGCCACGAGTTAATATACAAAGCACCAGGCCGCATGTAAGAAGGGCCACGAGGAGCAACTATGCACAGGAGGGAACCACGCATCGGAGGGCAAATTAAATCTTGCATGTTTCAGTTTGTTTTTAGCTGCAAGGTTTGAAGTGTCTTGCACCGAACAAATTGACAGTAAAATCGATTATTTGATGTCCAGGTTCCCAACAACCCTTCCAGCTAGCAAATTGAACTAGCATCAAACACCAAATGCCAAGGAAGCCATGAAATTCATAGTCAACAAGTCACTCCAAATGTTGGTCGACTTCATAATTGTGTTTTAATGTAGAGGTTCACTGTGACAATTGCATGTTATACAGAAGAGGAAATTCTTCCACTGTCAAAGTTGCCTCAGGTTTATTTTCAAAGAGCTGGGCAAAATCGACAACAACTATCAGAATTTGAAACATTTATTGGTTATCTCCTCAAATGGGACAAAGGTGTTGTCTGTCATTTTGATGAATTAGAAAGTTGTTTCCTGAAGTAGATGTTGTAATCGGTCCTCAAAGTCCACCTTTATACTCAAGGGTATTGGAAACAAAGTAGATGGACAACTCAACAACAAGATAACTCAACACTTACCACCTCAGTTCTAGATCAGATGGATATTTCCTATAGGTAAGGAACATATGTCCCTTAATAGCCACCACTACAACTCATGCGCATGGAGGAGGATCTAATGCATTTACTGTTGTAGACAATTCACTGGAATTTAGGGATTATTTATGCTTTTAACAGAAGTTAGTTCGAATTCCTGTTGTGATTAGTTAAAGATAGTTAATAATTAGTTCACTTTCAGTTAGGCGTTAGAAAAAGAATCGTACAATGAGGATTCAACCTCCTTGTGACAGAGGAGTTATAAAAAAGGATCATGGATTGCAAAGAAAGAAAAAGAAACATGGGAGTGGTACTCCTGGGTTGTAGTGTTTGTTTTCATTTTTAATAGTAATAGTGCAAAGGCATGGTTCTTCAAAGTTAGAGATTCTTGTGATGTTGGTTATAGGGTTTGTCTATTGTTCATTTTTCATGCTATTCCATTCGCTTTTCTTCCTGATTTGTAACATGTGTTTGTAATGGAATTCATCCATTTGTTAGATGCTCTATTACAGGACAGGTTATAAATTGTTTCTTGCAGAGATCTGATGGTTCAGAATTCATCCTTTGCTAGATGCTCTGTCCCAACCATCTCTTTCCACTGATTTATGCTTGGAATTCACTCATTGCTAAGTGCTCCTTGCATTTTGATATGTTTTCTCTCTATTTTGTTGCCATAATTTAATAAATCATTCTCTTTGTAATCAACTTCTACCTCGCCTCTGTTCCATAGATTTCCATTGCCGAAACACTCTTATGTTTTTCTTGATCATTTGACTCCATGCCCAATGGACTACCTCCCGGTCCAACCCACCAACCCTAAAAATCGAAAACTTTATGTTACCCACAGATTTGCCCACTGTTAAGCTTATTGAATATCTTATCGTGATATATATTCGAGATCCATCTCGGGTTGGAAGGGGCAGCTTCCAATCAAAACTCGTTCGAGGTTACCTTGGGATGCACTTGCATGCAACCCAAGTCAGTTATGAGTGATAACATTTTGGCACTGTTGCTGGGTACTAATGTTATCATCCTCCTCGGGAAGAACGACATTGCTGAAGTTCTAAGGTCTGTTTGAACAGCAGACAGTAGGCACATATTTGGTTGTATTATGCTCTGGCGACTCCACTTATCATAGTTTTAGTTTGAAGGTGACACCACTAGGAATATTGGTGACTCCATGTTGAAGTTCAGATTTTGAAGGTTTCATGGCGACTCTACTGACAACAGGTCTCATGTTTGAAGGCATTCATTTATGACTCCATTGTTTCAAGATGACTTCATTGTTAAAAAGGTCGGCTCCAATGAACAGATCTTGTATTCCTGGTTTTCCCAATCCCATTCCTAATATAGATTAGCAGACATACCTCCCTAAGTTTAAAGATCAGGAAGGAGATGATGTTGCTTTCCATTTGGTTAAATTCCACATGCACATACGTAGGCTTAAGGTTCAGTTTCATGAGGATTGTTTGATGAAAATGTTTATGACAACATTGGAAGAGGAAGCAAGGGCTTGGTATGAGAAATTGTCTCCTACTAGCATATATTCCCTCCAAGATTTCTATTCAGTTTTTTGTAAAAAGTATAAGCACTGTCATCCCTCGTTAGAGTTGGTTGAAACTTTTAGTAGAAATCTTGATACCCTTTTTTGACTTATTTGAATTCATGCTCTTGATGAGGATGTGATAGATAGTGAGGTGAGAGAGGCCTTGTGGGAGTTGTCTGCTCATGAGAATGAAAGAATAGAGAGTAATCACCTTGATGGACAACAGATCATAGCCTCTTCTTTGATGGATCGAGACCTTGATGCAGGCAGCCATGATTCTTCTCTAGAAATTGATGAAATTGATGAAAGATTGGAACAATCTATTCAACTATTTGATGTGCATGATCAAGATGAATACATGGACAATTTTCCTGAGCAACCAATTAGAGGCCCTGCAACAGGGCAAATCAGCTTTCAGCTAGTCAGGGAAAAAAATCAGTTTACAGCTCATAATTTCATCATTGCAAACTAGGAAGACAGTGAGTTTGATGAAGGTAATACCCTGCCTCTCTGCTTTGAAGCATTTGACATAATGAAGAGAGGTTTTAAGGTTATGAATGGAGAATTTTTAAAGGTTTTGCATGAGTACCCATTCTGCCATCATGAAAAGGATATACATGACATGGGCAGTTGTCATACCACACAAGAAAACACACATCAGGTAACAGTTTCTCCATTGGTTATAATTACAAGTGAGCAGGACTTAGATTATGAGTTTCATAATGATTTTCCTGAATTTGAAGAACATATGCATCATTTATGTCAAGAGATAGGTCCCCAAGAGAAGGATAAGGATGGGCAGTCCATCATTTCCCTATCTCCTCCATTTCCCGATTCTTTAAGTCGAGAAGTCGTCTTAGGGTCAAAGTTATTTCATCATGAAGATAGTGTTGCAGCTTGTCATGACCAAATGCCTAACTTACCAGCTATTGTACTAAGCCCTTCTATTGTTAATGAACCAGTGTGCCATGATTTACCAATTTACGATGACTATGAGGATGTTTTCCCTGAACAACTAGCTGTCTCAACTGTTTTGCTAAACCCCTCTGCCATCAATAACGAAATGGTCACTGATTTACCCATCTATGATGAATATCCCTCACATTCAGGTGATGAGATAGAAGAGTGCATTTTCCCAAATAATTCTAATTGTGAAACAACCTATAAGTACCCTATGCCTCTTGAAGACACAAGCTCAAATTCCTTAGATAGTCATGATCATATGTCAAGTAAGCTGATGAGAGAGGTTGAAATGAAATAAAATCAAGCATCCATGAGCCTTATGGCCGATATACATGATGACAACTTTGTGAAATGTTACGAGAAAAACTTGTTTTCCTACGAAGATCCTTTTGCAAGATGCTTGGAATCAATAAGTTGCCCTAAGATTTTAGATTTTGCCAATGTTAAATTTGTTTCCAAGTTCTTTTATGAGTTATCATCAAGTAGATATTTCAGTTTCCTTTTGAAGAAGCATTTGCAAGAAATTCAGTCAGTGGACAAGATGCTTGCATGGATCCACTGGATTTTTCATTTCACTTGATCAAGCAGCTCATGAGTCAACTTAGTGTAGGGGTAGGTAGGAGAATAAGCTCTTCATACGAGCAGGTAGATTGTTTTCAGTTTTCTTGAATAAGCAGAGCAGGCTACAGGCAGACTACAGGTTTGCAGAGGATCAGTTGTAAAGGCCAGATGACTCTATAGCCCAAAGGGAAAGGCCACTGGAACTACTAGGTTCTCGGAAACCTCGCAGGGAGGTCTCCATCCCAGTTGGAGCCAATGTTAGCACTCAAAATGGTTTTGTAAATTTTGAGGCACTTTCATTCGTTCATGCTTAAATTGTCATATTCTTTAGTCTTTCACCTTTTGTTAAAATCCTCAGATCTTTTACTTATCTTTTGACCATCTTGATTTGATCAATTTTTCCCAGAAACTCCTATGACTCTACCTTACCTAGCTTATCGGGTATTATGGTTTTCTACCAAAATTTGGAGAACCCACTAGCCAAGTCTCGAGTGAGGACATGAATCAAGCCACAAGTTAACACAAAGCCTAGCACAACAAGCCGTTAGTTATGCCATAGGTCATAAGTCGACACACAAGCCACAAGTCAAGCAAAGCCCAACGCAAACGCCGAGCACCATACCTTTCTAATCCTCATCGATAAGTTATATGAGCATTTGCATTTATAAATCCACAAGTCAAGCCTCAAGCTCAAGTCACGAATCAAACAACACGTTCAAGCTCATCGATAAGTTATATGAGCATTTGCATTTATAAAGCCATGAGTCAAGCCTTAGGCTCAAGTCACGAATCAAACAACACGTTCAAGCCACGAGTTAATATACAAAGCACCAGGCCGCATGTAAGAAGGGCCACGAGGAGAAACTATGAAGAGGAGGGAACCACACATCGGAGGGCAAATAAAATCTTGCATGTTTCAATTTGTTTTCAGCTGCAAGGTTTGAAGTGTCTTGCGCAAAAAAAATTGACAGTAAAATTGATTATTTGATGTCCAGTTTCCCAACAACCCTTCCAGCTACCAAATCGAACTAGCATCAAACACCAAATGCCAAGGAATCCGTGAAATTCATACTGAATAAGTCACTCCAAATGTTGGTCGACTTCATAATTGTTGTTTAATGTAGAGGTTCACTATGACAATTTCATGTTATACAGAAGAGGAAATTCTTCCACTATCAAAGTTGCCTCGGGTTTATTTTTATGCAACTGGGTAGAATCTACAACAACTATCAGAATTTGAAACATTTATTGGTTATCTCCTCAAAAGGGACAAGGTTGTTGTCTGTCATTTTGATGAATTAGAAAGTCGTTTCCTGAAGTAGATGTTGTAATCGGGCCTCAAAGTCCACCTTTATACCCCAAGGTATTGGAAACATAGTAGATGGACAATTGAACAACAAGATAACTCATCACTTACCAGCTCAGCTCCAGATCAGATGGATATTTCCTAAAGATAAGGAACATGTGTCCCTTAATAGCCACCACTACAACTCATGCGCATGGAGAAGGATCTAATGCATTTACTGTTGTAGACAGTTCGCTGGAATTTAGGGATTATTTATGCTTTTAACAGAAGTCAGTTTGAATTACTGTTGTGATTAGTTAAAGATAGTTAATAATTATTTCACTTTCGGTTAAGTGTTAGAAAAAGAATCGTACAATGAGGATTTAACCTCCTTGTGACAGAGGAGTTATAAAAAAGGATCATGGATTGCAAAGAAAGAAAAAGACACACGGGAGTGGTACTCCTGGGTTGTAGCGTTTGTTTTCATTTTTAATAATAAGAGTGCAGAGACATGGTTCTTCAAAGTCAGATATTCTTGTGATGTTGGTTACAGGGTTTGTCTATTGCTCAGTTTTCATGCTATTCCATTCGCTTTTCTTCCTGATTTGTAACATGTGTTTGTAATGGAATTCATCCGATGCTCTATTGCAAGACAGGTTATAAGTTGTTTATTGCAGATATCTGAAGGTTCATAATTCATCCTTTGCTAGATATTCTGTCCCAACCATCTCTTTCCACTGATTTATGCTTGGAATTCACTCATTGCTAACTGCTCCTTGCATTTTGATATGTTTTCTCTCTATTTTGTTGCCATAATTTTATAAATCCTTCTCTTTGTAATCATCTTCTACCTCGCCTCTGTTCCATAGATTTCCATTGTCGAAACACTCTTATTATTTTCTTGATCATTTGACTCCATGCCCAATGGACTACCTCCCGGTCCAACCCACCAACCCTAAAAACCCAAAACTTTTTGTTACCCACAGATCTGCCCACTGTTAAGCTTATTGAATATCCTATTGTGATATGTATTCAAGAGATCCCTCTCGGGTTGGAAGGGGCAGCTTCCAATCAAAAGTGGATTGAGGTTACCTCGGGATGCACTTACATGCAACCCAAGTCAATTCCGAGTGATAAAATTTTGGCATCGTTGCCATGTACTAATGTTATCATCCGCCTCAGGAAGAACGTCGTTTTTGAAGTTCTAAGGTTTGTTTGAGCAACAGACAGTAGGCACATATTTGGTTGTATTATGCTCTTGCGACTCCACTAATCATAATTTCAGTTTGAAGGTGACTCCACTGGGAAGATTGGTGACTCCATGTTGAAGTTTAGATTTTGAAGGTTTCATGGCGACTCTACTGACAACAGGTCTCATGTTTCGAGGCATTCATTTATGACTCCACTGTTTCAAGATGGCTTCATTGTTAAAAAGGTATGCTCCAATGAATAGATCTCATATTCCTAGTTTTCTCAATCCCATTCCTAATATAGATTGACAAACATACCTGCCTAAGTTTAAATATCAGGAAGGAGATGATGTTGCTTTCCATTTGGTTAAATTCTACATGCACACACGTAGGCTTAAGGTTTAGTTTCATGAGGATTGTTTGATGAAAATGTTTATGGCAACATTATAAGAGGAAGCAAGGGCTTGGTATGAGAAATTGTCTCCTGCTGGCATATATTCCCTCTAATATTTCTATTCAGTCTTTTGTAAAAAGTATAAGCACAATCATCCCTCTTTACAGTTGGTTGAACCCACTAGCCAAGTCTCGAGTCAAGACATTAATCAAGCCACAAGTTAACACAAAGCCTAGCGCATCAAGCCATTAGTTATGCCACAGGTCATAAGTCGACACACAAGCCACAAGTCAAGCAAAGCCTAGCACAAACGTCGAGAACCATACCTTTCTACTCCTCATTGATAAGTTATATGAGCATTTGCATTTATAAATCCACGAGTCAAGCCTAAGTCTCAAGTCACGAATCAAACAACACGTTCAAGATCATCAATAAGTTATATGAGCATTTGCATTTATCAAGCCATGAGTGAAGCCTCAAGCTCAAGTCACTAATCAAACAACACGTTCAAGCCACGAGTTAATATACAAAGCACCGGGCCACATGTAAGAAGGGCCACGAGGAGAAACTATGCAGAGGAGTGAACCACACATCGAAGGGCAAATAAAATCTTGCATGTTTCAGGTTGTTTTCAACTGCAAGGTTTGAAGTGTCTTGCGCCCAACAAATTGATAGTAAAATCGATTATTTGATGTCCAGGTTCCCAACAACCCTTCCAGCTACCAAATCGAACTAGCATCAAACACCAAATGCCAAGGAAGCTGTGAAATTCATAGTCAACAAGTCACTCCAGATGTTGGTTGACTTCATAATTGTTGTTTAATGTAGAGGTTCATTGTGACAATTGCATGTTATACAGAAGATGAAATTCTTCCACTATTAAAGTTGCCTCGGGTTTATTTTCATGCAACTGGGCATAATCGACAACAACGATCAGAATTCGAAACATTTATTAGTTATCTCCTCAAAAGGGACAAGGTTGTTGTTTGTCATTTTGATGAATTAGAAAGTCGTTTCCTGAAGTAGAAGTTGTAATCGGGCCTCAAAGTCCACCTTTATACCCCAGGGTATTGGAAACAGAGTAGATGGACAACTCAACAACAAGATAACTCGACACTTACCAACTCAACTCCAAATCAAATGGAGATTTCCTAAAGATAAGGAACATGTGTCCCTTAATAGCCACCACTACAACTCATGCGCATGGAGGAGGATCTAATGCATTTACTGTTGTAGACAGTTTGCTGGAATTTAGGGATTATTTATGCTTTTAACATAAGTTAGTTCGAATTACCATTTTGATTAGTTAAAGATAGTTAATAATTAGTTCACTTTCAATTAGGTTTTAGAAAAAGAATCATACGATGAGGATTCAACCTCCTTGTGACAGAGGAGTTATAAAAAAGGATCATGGATTGCAAAGAAAGAAAAATACACATGGGAGTGGTACTCCTGGGTTGTAGCATTTGTTTTCATTTTTAATATTAACAGTGCAAAGGCATGGTTCTTCAAAGTCAGAGATTCTTGTGATGTTTGTTACAGGGTTTGTCTATTGCTCAGTTTTCATGCTATTCCATTCTCTTTTCTTCCCGATTTGTAACATGTGTTTGTAATGGAATTCATCTGTTTGTTAGATGCTTTATTGCAGGACAGGTTATAAGTTGTTTCTTGCAGAGATCTGAAGGTTCAGAATTCATCCTTTGCTAGATGTTATGTACCAACCATCTCTTTCCACTGATTTATTCTTGGAATTCACTCATTGCTAAGTGCTCCTTGCATTTTGATATGTTTTCTCTCTATTCTGCTGCCATACTTTTATAAATCCTTCTCTCTGTATTCAACTTCTACCTCGCCTCTATTCCATAGATTTCCATTGCCAAAACACTCTTATTATTTGCTTGATCATTTGACTCCATGCCCAATGGACTAACTCCCGGTCCAACCCACCAACCCTAAAAACCCAAAACTTTTTGTTACCCACATATTTACCCACTGTTAAGCTTATTGAATATCCTATCGTGATATATATTTGAGAGATCCCTATCGGGTTGGAAGAGGTAGCTTCCAATCAAAAGTGGTTCAAGGTTACCTCGGGATGCACTTGCATGTAACCCAAGTCAGTTCCGAGTGATAACATTTTGGCACCGCTGTCGGGGACTAATGCTATCATCCTCCTTGGGAAGAATGACATTGCTAAAGTTCTAAGGTCTGTTTGAGCAACAGACAATAGACACATATTTGGTTTTATTATGCTCCGGTGACTCCACTCATCAGAATTTCAGTTTGAAGGTGACTCCACTAGGAATATTGGTGACTCCATGTTTAATTTCATATTTTGAAGGTTTCGTGGCGACTCTACTGTTAGTAGGTCTCATGTTTCGAGGCATTCATTTATGACTCCATTGTTTCAAGATGGCTTCATTGTTAAAAATGAATGCTCCAATGAACAGATCTCATATTCCTGGTTTTCCCAATCCCATTCCTAATATAGATTGGCAGACATACCTCTCTAAGTTTAAAGATCAGGAAGGAGATGATGTTGCTTTCCATTTGGCTAAATTCCACATGCACATACATAGGCTTAAGGTTTAGTTTCATGAGGATTATTTGATGAAAAATTGTATGGCGACATTGGAAGAGGAAGCAAGGGCTTGGTGTGAAAAATTGTCTCCTTCTAGCATATATTCCCTCCAATATTTCTATTCAGTCTTTTGTAAAAAGTATAAGCACAGTCATCCCTCTTTAGAGTTGGTTGAAACTTTTTGTAGAAATCTTGATACCCTTTTTTGACTTATGAGAATTGATGTTGTTGATGAGGATGTGCTAGATAGTGATGTGAGAGAGGCCTTGTGGGAGTTGTCTTCTCATGAGAATGAAGGAATAGAGAGTAATCACCTTGATGGACAACAGATCATAGCCTCTTCTTTGAATGATAATGAGATGGATCGAGACCTTGATGCAGGCAGCCATGATTCTTCTCTAGAAACTGACGAAATTGATGAAAGATCGGAACAATCTATTCAGTTGTTTGATCTGCATGATCAAGATGAATACATGGACAATTTTCCTGAGCAACCAAATAGAGGCCCTACAAGAGGACAAATCAAATTTCAGCCAGTCATGGAAAAAAATCAATTTGTTGCTCATAATTTCATCATTGCAAACCAGGAAGACAGTGAGTCTGATGAAGGTAATACCTTGCCTCTCTGCTTTGAAGCATTTGACATAATGAAGAGAGGTTTTAAGGTTATGAATGAATAATTTTTAAAGGTTTTGCATGACTACCCATTTTGCCATCATGAAAAGGAGACACATGACATGGTCAGTTGTCATACGACACAAGAAAACACACATCAGGTAACAGTTTCTCCATTGGTTGTAATTACAAGTGAGAAGGACTTAGATGATGAGTTTCATAATGATTTTCCTAAATTTTAAGAACATATGCATCATTTATGTCAAGAGCTAGGTCCCCAAGAGAAAGATAAGGATGGGCAGTCCATCATTTCCCTATCTCCTCCATTTCCTGATTCTTTAAGTCGAGAGGTCATCTTATGGTCAAAGTTATTTCATCATGAAGATAGTGTTGCATCTTGTCATGACCAAATGCCTAACTTACCAGCTATTGTACTAAGCCCTCCTATTGTTAATGAACTAGTGTGCCATGATTTACCAATTTACGATGACTATGAGGATGTTTTCCCTGAACAACTAGTTGTCTCAGTTGTTTTGCTAAACCCCTCTTCCATCAATAACCAAATGGTCATTTATTTACCCATCTATGATGAATATCCCTCACAGTCAGGTGATGAGATAGAAGAATGCATTTTCCCAAATACTTCTAATTGTGAAACAACATGTTAGTACCTTATGCCTCTTGAAGACACAAGATCAAATTCCTTAGATAGTCATGATCATATGTCAAGTAAGTTGATGAGAGAGGTTGAAATGAAATAAAATCAAGCATTCATGAGCCTTATGCCCGATATACATGATGACATCTTTGTGCAATGTTACGAGAACAACTTGTTTTCCTACAAAGATCATTTTCCAAGATGCTTGGAATCAGTAAGTTGGCCTAAGATTTCAAATTTTGCCAATGTTAAATTTGTTTCCAAGTTCTTTTCTGAGTTATCATCAAGACGATCTTTCAGTTTCCTTTTGAAGAAGCATTTGTAAGAAATTCAGTCAGTGGACAAGATGCATGCATGGCTCCACTGGATTTTTCATTTCACTTGATCAAGCAACTCAGGGGTCAACTTAGTGTAGGGTTAGGTAGGGGAATAAGCTCTTCATACGAGCAGGTAGATTGTTTTTAGTTTTCTTGAATAAGAAGAGTAGGCTACAGGTAGACTACAGGCTTGCAAAGGATCAGTTGTAAAGGCCAGATGACTCCATAGCCCAATGGTAAAGATGACTGGAACTACTAGGTTCTTGGAAACCTCATAGGGAGTTCTCCATCCCAGTTGGAGCCAATGTTAGCACTCAAAATGGTTTTGTAAATTTTGAGGCACTTTCATTTCATTCATGCTTAAATTGTCATATTCTTTGGTCTTTCGCCTTTTGTTAAAATCCTCAGATCTTCTATTTAGATTTTGACAATATTGATTTGATCAATTTTGCCCAGAAACTCCTATGACTCTGCCTTACCTAGCTTATCGGGTTTTATGGTTTTCTACCAAAATTTGGAGAACCCACTAGCCAAGTCTTGAGTCAAGACATGAATCAAACCACAAGTTAACACAAATCCTAGTGCATCAAGCCATTAGTTATGTCATAGGTCATAAGTCGACACATAAGCCACAAGTCAAGCAAAGCCCAGCACAAACGTCGGTCACCATAGCTTTCTACTCCTCATCGATAAGTTATATGAGCATTTTCATTTATAAAGCCATGAGTTAAGCCTCAGGCTCAAGTCACGAATCAAACAACACATTCAAGCTCATCGATAAGTTATATGAGCATTTGCATTTATAAAGCCATGAGTCAAGCCTCGGGCTCAAGTCACGAATCAACCAACACATTCAAGCCATGAGTTAATATACAAAGCACTAGGCCGCATGTAAGAAGGGCCACAAGGAGAAACTATGCAGAGGAGAGAACCACACATTGGAGGGAAAATAAAATTTTGCATGTTTGAGGTTGTTTTCAGCTGCAAGGTTTGAAGTGTCTTGCGCCCAGTAAATTGACAATAAAATCAATTATTTGATGTCCAGGTTCCCAACAACCCTTCCAGCTACCAAATTGAACTAGCATCAAACACCAAATTCCAAGGAAGCCATGAAATTCATAGTCAACAAGTCACTCCAGATGTTGGTTGACTTCATAATTGTTGTTTAATGTAGAGGTTCATTGTGACAATTGCATGTTATACAGAAGAGGAAATTCTTCCACTGTCAAAGTTGCCTCAGGTTTATTTTCATGCAGTTGGGCAGAATCGACAACAACTATCAGAATTTGAAACATTTATTGGTTATATCCTCAAAAGGGACAAGGTTTTTGTCTATCATTTTGATGAATTAGAAATTCGTTTCCTGAAGTATATGTTGTTATCGGGCCTGAAAGTCCACCTTTATACCCCAGGGTATTGGAAACAGAGTAGATGGACAATTGAACAACAAGATAACTCAACACTTACCAGCTCAGCTCCAGATCAGATGGAGATTTCCTAAAGATAAGGAACATGTGTCCCATAATAGCCACCACTACAACTCATGCGCATGGAGGAGGATCTAATGCATTTACTATTGTAGACAGTTCACTGGAATTTAGGGATTATTTATGCTTTTAACATAAGTTAGTTCAAATTATTGTTGTGATTAGTTAAAGATAGTTAATAATTAGTTCACTTTCAGTTAGGTGTTAGAAAAAGAATCCTACGATGAGGATTCAACCTCCTTGTGACAGAGGAGTTATAAAAAAGGATCATGGTTTGCAAAGAAAGAAAAATACACACGGGAGTGGTACTCTTGGGCTGTAGCGTTTGTTTTCATTTTTAATAATAATAGTGAAGAGGCATGGTTCTTCAAAGTCAGAGATTCGTGTGATGTTGGTTACATGGTTTGTCTATTGCTCAGTTTTCATGCTATTCCATTCGCTTTTCTTCCTGATTTGTAACATGTGTTTGTAATGGAATTCATCTTTTTGTTAGATGCTCTATTGCAGTATAGATTATAAGTTGTTTCTTGCAGAGATCTGAAGGTTTAGAATTCATCCTTTGCTAGATGCTCTGTCCCAACCATCTTGTTCCATTGATTTATGCTTGGAATTCACTCATTGTTAAGTGCTCCTTGCATTTTGATATGCTTTCTCTCTATTCTGTTGCCATACTTTTATAAATCCTTCTCTCTATAATCAGCTTCTACCTCGCCTCTGTTCCATAGATTTCCATTGCCGAAACACTCTTATTATTTGCTTGATCATTTGACTCCATGCCCAATGGACTACCTCCCGGTCCAACCCACCAATCCTAAAAACCCAAAACTTTATGTTACCCACAAATCTGCCCATTGTTAAGCTTATTGAATATCCTATCATGATATATATTCGAGAGATCCCTCTCGGGTTGGAAGGGGAAGCTTCCAATCAAAAGTGGTTTGAGGTTACCTCGGGATGCACTTGCATTCAACCTAAGTCAGTTCCGAGTGATAACAGGTAGAATAATATATTTTCCATGTAATAAAGGAAGATACTAGTTAATAAGGCCTATTAAATAAATATGAACAAATCAATGTAAGAAGACCTAATAAAAGCTTTCGCTTCTAGAAATATCTTCCTCTATAATGTTATTTAGAAGATATAATTAGTATAAATAAGAGTAGAAGGTATGAGAGGAGATTGTCTTGAGAATTATTGTAATATAGTGCTGCTCTGCTGGAGGTTTCCCCCTTGAAGAGGAAAGTGAGCATTGTTTCCTATCAACAAAGGTATTATTCTCGTGTTGTGGTTTCATCTATTGTGTTGTTCCATTGTTATTCTCTGCAATATTTTTTGTTTTCAACTATTATAATAGATCTAGTACCTTACATCAAGTGATAAATAATTATTATTCATTTTTCATGACATGGCTTGAGATACAATGAGCGTGCATATAAATTCAAATATGGGTGATAAGTCATGTCTTTGGCAAAGGGCATGGCTTATCATTATTACTTATTAATGATACATTACATAATAATCATCCCATGTCTATTATTACATTATATTTGCCTTATGAATATTATGACATAATATTTATTTCTTACATTATGATAATCAATGTAATATACCTCGGGTATATTACTTTCACCAAAAATAATCTTTGATAATTTTGTGCAATAGTCCCAAGTACACAGAAGGTTAGTCTCTGGAAGAAATGCATAATGTTGTAAACTTTGAAGAGATGGATCTTTTGGGAAAATGTGATAGCAACAAAAACTTAAGAAGGATTGAAAGGTAAAAGGATTTTCCAAAGATAAGATTAAAAGACCTCCACAAATAATAACTTAGGAAAACTTCAAATAATAATTTATGAAAACTTGATCACAAAAGTGATTGGATAAGATGAAAGACTTGAAAGACCAAAAGCATGAAAAGGAGCTCTTTACATAAGAACAATTTTCAGTATAATTTGAAGGGGATCCTAGAAGCAAGGATGATTAGTTGAGTTATGAAAATCCATAAATAATGAAATCCCTCCCAATCAGAATTAAATTTAAGATACACTCACCATAAAAGCAATTTCAAGACTTTAAAGTATTCAGACTAAGGAGGGTTCCTTAAGTTTTAGAACTTGGGGAAATTGTTGAACTCAATGTTGGTGTGTTTTCCAGCTTGTTGAGGATTTTTAGTGGAGTGACTAGCCTTGGTTGTGAGTGATTCCTAGCTAGGAGGAGTTAGTGGCTAGTGTTTTCTTATGGTTTCCCTTGTTAGGATTTGGAAAATTTGATTTGTACTAGCTTGTATTGAGTTGTTGATATGTACATGTACTTCACACACACACACACACACACACACACACACACACACACACACATGTGAAATGTTCCAAATATCCAAATATTTTGTACTTGCATATTTAAATTTCAGTTGATGTTATCTTCATAATTGGGTAGAGTATAATGTTGGTCATGCATGTTGATTTGACATAACATTGAGTTGAATTTGTTAAGTGATTTAATGCATATGTAGAAGAAAAAGGAGCATATTTATAATTGTAATAAGTGTTTTCAAACCTGTTATATGCTTAGAAAGTGTACCCAGGGGTTGAAACTTTGTGGTATCAAGGTAACTTGCTCAATATTTATTTTCTTGGGCTACTTGGTAAATTGGGTAAAAAATAAGTGAAATATTTGTTGTAATTGAATATTTCAGATTCAACCCTAAGGTTGAAAGTTCACATGAGGTCGATCCAGAAATCTCAGGTTGAGGTGGAATTTCTAATTTGCATAAAGTTCAATTTTCTTAAATTTGGACAATTGTGACTATCCTGCATCCAAAAAATTAGGCAAGAGGGGTGGAATTCGCAAAGGTACCAATACCCTCTAGAAATATAATTCTATTTGTATTTTTTTAAAATCGATGTAATTGAGATGAGAATAACGTAGTGAACCAAAACCTTTAAAATAAACATATTTGGTTATTATCAAGAACATATGAGTCATGCATTATTAATATTGACAATGAAATTATATTTTTTTAACAAAAACGGTTATAGTTTGTATTAACAGAAAAAAGGTTGGGTCAGGCGTCAGCTAGCAAGGGTACATTTGATCAAAGTTTCCATCCCAGAGTCAAAATCACATCGTGACCTTTCATGTTTACAAAACAGAAATGTACCAAAAATCCCATATAAACCCAATTTATATGTCCAAACATATTTGACATGAAAACATAAACTAGGACACTTGACAACAGCTTGCACAAGATCCTGAAGAAATTGCCTTGAATGAAAGTGCTTGGTTGGATGATGGAGTGAGAGAAGGGTGACGCTAGGCCCCAACGATGGCATTAGATATATTCTAATACATTTGTGGGGGAGTTCTTCCACCATGAAAATAATATAATGCTCCTTTCCATGTTATGGGATATATATTATACTTCCCTCATTATTGACCAATAGAGTGCTTTGATTCAATTGTTTTTTAGCTTTAGCTAGTGAGTCAGCAAAGGCATTTTGTTTTCTGAGGATGTGGGGGTATTTAAGATTTGCATAGTGTTTTTTTATTTCTTGTATGTGAAGAAGGATGACAACAAGTAAAGGTTGACATTTTTTTATGAGTCTCCCGAGTCCTTTAGTAATCAATTCAGAGTCACCCAACACTATCAATTTGGATATACCTCTTTCCGAAGCTATTTGCAATCCCATGTAAATTTCCACCCCCAGAGTCAACAATGATTCCCCCTCACCTGCCACCCCTGGGTTTTTGGATGAGGCCCCATCAAAGAATAATATCAGGAAGGTTTGTTGCTACTGCCAATTACGAAAATCGGGGTAAGAAAATCTCAACTGCCATTCATGAGTCTGTGTCTCACTCAGAGATAGAGTGCGAGATAATATATTTGATAATATGAAGCCAAGGACATGACAGATCCAATCTCTCACTTTATCTTCAAGCACTGATGTAGGATTTTTATGGAATTTTAGATTAGAAAAGAGTTCGGCTATCAAGCCACATGCTTTTGAAAAGGCCCGTTCTGGCGGATACAAAATGTTCTGAAAGATAGCTTTATTTCTCGATAGCCAGATTTCCCAGCAGATATATTCTGGAACCTACCTCCATAGTGTTGAAAAGAGTTGTTTTTTTTTTAAGTTTCCAACATATCTTTGCTTCCATAGTGAAAAAATTTCCATCCAATTCATTGAAGGAAGAAAATGAGGGGCTATAGGATCATACAGTAAATCCTAGATTTGTTGAGAATAAGGGCATTCAAAAAAGAGATGATAAGTCTATTATGAAGTTGTCTGACACAGAGTGCATATTGAAGGTCCCATGATCCCACGTTTTTGTAAATTCTTTGTAGTTAGAATTTTTCTGTGTTAGAATTTTTCTGTGGAGCATGATCCAAGTGAAGGCATTTATTTTAGGGAGAGAGGGACTTGACCAAACAATTTCCCAAAGCCTGGAAGGAGTCATTACTAGTAATTCAGAGATCAGTTGTTGGTAACCATGCTTTAATGTGTAATCTAAAGCCCCCCATCTGCACAAATATTCAATTTGATTTCATAATGGTGTGCATCCTGCCAAGTTGCTATAGAATATTGGCACCAAAGGTTGGATATGATCGGGAGGTTCCAAAGGTCTCCAACATTTCCAAGCTCCATAAGAAGTCCAAGAGGAGAAGTCATGTAGGTGAAAGTTAGTCTGATAGCCCGACTAGTTCTTTACCTAAGATGTTATCCTTCCAGACATCAATTATGACTCCATTGCTAGGGGCCCAAGCATGTTTGGATTGAATGAGAGGGGTCAATTTCTTCAGGAGTTTCCATATTGAGGACCCATTGTAGGAAGGCAGGTGTTGATCCAGACTGTGAAGATGGGGAGAAGAAAGATATTTTACCAAAATGACTTATTTCCACCATTCTGAGGGGCCTGAGATGAGGTGTTGGGGCAATTTCGGACCAAGTTCAATATTTATAAGACTTGGAGTTCGAATTTCCAGTCCCCCTTTCTGTATTGGTTGGAAAACTGTGTGTCGATTGACTAGATGAATTTTCTTGGTGTTTGTTTTTCCACCTTCCTATAAGAAGCCTCAGAGATATCTAACTATTTTTTCAAGAATTCCTTTTGGTGCTAGAAGTCCTACACATTGAAAAATTGTCAAAGCAAAAAGGATTGATTTAAGAAGAACTATCTTACCGGTTTGATTTAGCCATCGCCCACCCCAGCTTTGAATTCAAAGCTTGATCTTGTCCAAGATTTCTTGACCAGCCTGATTATAGGATGTTTTGAGGAAGATTGGCATCCCAAGATATTTAAAATAAGTCCATGTCACTACTACAAGAAATCCAAAGATATGAGAGATCACATCCTGTAGATATCTTGTAATGTTCCACCCGTATATTATGCTTTTCATACTATTAAGTTTTCCTCCAGAGGCCAAGAGGAAACAATCAAGGATGTGTTTAAATCTTTTTGCTATTATTTCGGATGTGGCTCCAAGAAGGAGGGTGTCTTCTGAAAATTGTGAGTGGTTAATTTCTTTAACCCCACGAGCAAAATGTATACCAAGAATCCAGCCCAACCTTCTTTCTGCTTCAAGCTCCCGGCTTAACGAGTCATCCATCAAAATATACAAAGAAGGAGAAAGAGGGCATCCTTGTCGCAATCCTCTTGTGGATTTGAAGAATTGGGTGGGTATTCCATTGATCATTGGAGCTATCCAAGGTTCTCCAATGCAAGCTTTAATCCACTTAATAAAAGCATCCAAGAAACCATAAGGTTTTAGAACTGACAAAAGGAAGGAATGATTGACCTGGTCGAAAGCATTTTCCATATCAGCTTAATCACCATCCCTTTGTCTTTTCGACTTTTGCTAGAGTGTATTGATTCTTGGACTAAGACAATATTATCTGTAATTTGTCGATTTTCTATAAATCCTCCCTGATTTTCTAAGATTAGCTTGGTGAAGAGAGGCTTGAGGCGATTTGCTATTATTTTAGTCAATATCTTATAAGAAGAATTGCAGAGGGAGATGGGCCTAAACCATGAGAAGTTGGAGGGGTTTGTTTCTTTGGGGATCAAAGCTAAGAAGGTGGATTTTTTTGCCACTCCAAAATTTTATTTTTTAACACATAGTTTAACATTCACTTGAGGTCGAACTTTATCATGCTCCAGAATTGTCTGAAAAATTAGATAGAGAAGCCATCTAGACCACGGGCTTTATCAGGGTCTAAGCTCCAGACAACCTGTTGAATTTCCTCTTCTGTGATATCCTTAAGGAGAGAGATGTTGTCTTGTTATGTTATTTTGTAAGGGATATGTTCTAACATCTCTTGTATGGATTGATCATTCCCCTCTTCCCTATTTTTCTGATACATATTCTCAAAGTGATGAAATGCAACAGCTTTTATCTGATCTAGTGAATCAAGATTTTGTCCATTTTCACTTTGGATTTCAGTGATTGTATTTTTCTATCATTTATATTGTGCTTGTTTATGGAATAAGGATGTGTTGGAGTCTCCATATTTTAGCCAAAGACTTCTTGAATTCATTCTCCAATGTTATTCTTCTTTCCTCATGTAGGATTGGAGTTTCTGAAAGGCCTCTTTCTCTGCGGTTAGCAAGGTCATTGTGACCTCTTCCTTTTCTAATCTATTTTGTATCTATGTAAGCTCATTTTCCCTTGATCATTTTTCTTGGGAAGGTGGAACATAAGAAGATTTAACCCATTCTTTAAGGGTTTATTTTATAGATTTTAAATTGTCTTCCCAAACATATTTCAAGGATCCATAAATAGGAAGGGACCAGGTATGTTGAATTAGGTTGCGGACAATGGGGGAATCTGACCAAAGTGGGGAGAACCTAAAAGGGATACGTCCTAGATTAGGGGGGTTGTTGAATGAGAGGGGGATGGGTTTATGATATGAGATGCCAAAGGGAATAATACTATAAACTAAGTCATAAGGAGAGAGAAAAAATTCAGATCTGATTGAAAATCGATCAAGTCGAGCTGCAATATGACTCAATCGTGTTCTTGTATTGCTCTAGGTAAATTTCCCTTTGAGGGGGCATATGTCTTGCATATCCCAGTCCGAGATAAGATCCATTAGCTTCTCACTAAATGGATCTCAGACTTTTCTTCCTCCTTTCTTTTCGCCTTGATGCAAAGTTATATTGAAGTCTTCTTCTATTATAGCTGAAGTTGAGTTTATTGTCTCTATGATAACAAAAAGAGAGGACTGACATTCTAATTTTTCAAAATATAAATTGGGCATATAAACATTAATTAAAGATACCCGAAATCTTGATTCCCTATTTTTTAGAATAGTAAGAATCCAATGCTTTTCTTGATAAGATACCTCTAAATGCCATTTTTTATCATTCCAGATGGTGAGAATACCTCTAGATGATCCAATGGAACTAAGTGAAAGTCCCGAGGTGAATTTTGTTTCTTTTTTTGCAGTTGCAAGGGCTACAAAACCCTCCATTTTTGTCTCCTCGAGGAGAAATACATAGGGCTTTTCCAACAATACCAGATATCTTAAAGCTTCAAAGTTGTTAGAGTTTCCTAAGCCCTTGCAATTCTAGGAGAGAAATTTCATTAAAGAAGGGTGGAGTGGGCCCGACCACTTTGGATCAGGGGATATGGACCTTTATTTCCTCTCTTTTTCCCAATGTTATTCTGAGATTTTTCCTTGTTGGTTGATTCTTCTTGTAGATCCTTATTTGTCTGTCTCCCTGATCTACGAGTTCTTTCCATTGTAATTTCTTGCTCCTCCACTTCCTGGTTAATGTTATTTTTTGTTGAAATGCGGGTCAAAGAGATGGATTTCTCTGCTTCTTGGGCTTCTTCTTAACTGGCTTCCTGGAAACTATCTTCGGTCCTTGAATTTTCCCTTGTTCTGACATTTGACTATTGGGGAATATGGGTTTCAGGATATTTATGTGGTTGTTGTGATGGGGCTGGTCCAAAGTGATCTTCTTTTCCTGACGAGGATTCACCCAATATTTCAAATGGGTTTTGTGATTCTGGGAGGGGATTCATTGAATATGTGTTGTTTTTTTTTTTGTTGAGCTTTATTCTAGAGCGTCCTGCAGCCAGGGCGAGAGGCAGGCTGAGGGTTTGTTGTTGCAGTTGCAGATCACCCCCCATATTTCTTCCCCGTGTTTAATCTTTTCCTATATGGGTGTCATCCTTCTTCCTTCTCTTCTTCTATAGATACTGGGTTTTGCTTATTTTTCTGACAATTTCGAGAAAAATGTTGTTACGAGGAAAATATCTCTATGGAAAGGGGTAAACCACAACATACAAAATGACATGTAGAAATAAACTCTAATCCCAAGTATGCTATATAAATGAAATTCTAACATGACAAGGCTAAGAGCCTACCTCGTCTAGACGGTCAATGAAGACCATCGTTGAGCACACAACCCAAAGCTTTATACCTGCAACTTGTCCTCGACAACCAAGATATGAAAGCATATGATGATAATACATAATGTTAGCATATAGATTAGCATAATCCATTAACATACATGACAAATACGCCCATGGAATAATAATTCAAATATTTGCAAGATATCAATTGGACGA
Source organism: Picea engelmannii (assembly GCA_009831015.1). Taxonomy (NCBI): domain Eukaryota; kingdom Viridiplantae; phylum Streptophyta; class Pinopsida; order Pinales; family Pinaceae; genus Picea; species Picea engelmannii. Next base: position 160,341 of record ML784780.1, on the reverse strand, counting down.
GAAAAGAGTATTTCTATTAAAATAATCAACAGAAGTACATAGGTGACAAAATTCTGTAACGACACATATTAGAACCAAGAAATTAAATCCCTCTAGCTGGGCCTCCACCACTTTGATCCTCCACCAAAGGAAATCTCATATAAAGGAGTCAATAAGGTTCCCCATGACAAAGAAGGAAGATCTTGGGGGATGAACAAGGAGTTCAAACTTTCAAGGACAAAGGGATGCAGACTCAATATGAAATGAAATTTCTCCAGAGTGTCTTTAATCCCAAAGTTGAATTTTTGAATCGCTCGAGGCTTGGATATGGCTCAATTTATAGCCTTCAAATGGAACCAAAGGGTCAATTCGGAGTGTTTCTAGTATATGGAAGGTCAAGGATCATAGATCTCGTGACATGGAATGGAAACCCGGCATAATTTTTAATTTTGAGCACCAAACCCGATGTACGTGGGTTGTAGTGGAGTAACCTGCGTATACTCTTGTTGTATAACTGGTAGGGCACGTATATGTGGAAAAATATGATTTTTGGCTCTGGAAGGCACAAAAGGGAACTACAAATCTGCATAGGGAAATGGAAAGGCCATCCAAGCAAGTTGCATGGAGTGAGGCAAAAAAATTTGTAACAGATGCCCCCCTAATGCCTGAGGTCAGAGAAATATCTGCGACAGCTGAAATACATTATAATTCCCAGAAGTGGAGTAATGGAGACTCAGTTGGAAGTACTAGTTACTCATGAGAATTTTTCAATCCATAATGACTTTGTTCACATAGCTTCCAATCTGAATTACACTGCAGATCCATGTGGAAATATATCAAATAGTTGTTCATGGCCATGAATAGGCAATACAAAGCGGACATATGCCATAGGTTGTCATAGTCACGAATAAGGCATAGTGGAATCCGGTCTCAAAATCAATATGAAGACATATGTATACAATGGAGTACAATCTAATCTCCCATGATCACTGAAGTCATATAGGTATTGGTCCAATGAAAGACAACAACAGATGAGGAAGGATGCTACTGTAAGTTGGAGGTATTCTACATTATCCGTCGAAGGTGCAATTCTACATCATGTGAATAGAGGAGTTGAGGTCAAACACAATGAGACTTCGTTTGGTTACCGATCATTAAGGTATATCGTTAACAAACACGAGACAACCTATCGATAATGAAATTAGGTATCAAGGCACCAAGTACATTCTACAAGTGTGAATAAGGTTGTTGAGGTCGAATACTTGAAGAATCCGTCGATCAAGAGACATTGATATATTCCCAACTATCGATGGTGGGAGAACCTGCCACTGATGACTGCAAACCTCTAGGTACTCATAGGACTATAGGTCTCATTTCCATAATAGATTAGTTGAAGTCGATGGAAAGAGACCTGATGAAAGGAGAGCATTAGGGCATCTCTCATCATTCAGCAGGAGGTCCAAAGCAATAGCTTGATGATTAGGAAGAGCTCGAATGAATAGTATGTTCACGAACCAATGACATTGTGCTTCCCTCGCATGAACTAGATGCAACTAGTGCATGAAAGAGACCCTTTGAATAGCAACCAATAAGGAAAACAGTTGACAAAGGAGAGGAAACCACCAATAAGGCTAATGGAATCCAAGACATTGCACCAATCCTAATGTGTGAATAGATTTCTTTCCGTCAAACACAAGGGAAACCCCCCAGTCAACGACCAATGAGGAAATGTCAACTGTTGGGTTCAAGGTTACCTACCCATAATGAAAGTAGGACCAGGGTGCATGGTAGGACTACAACTTCATGTGACTCTGAGATACACTGAGGGTATGGTTGACATGCAAAGTCAAGAGTTTTGAGAAATGGTTGACACAGGCTTATGGACTTCCTTTGAACAAGAGCATGAGACATACTGATAACTCATGCATCATAGACTTGATGATAAAACTCTGTGATGCAGGAGACATCAACAAATTCTCCATAGGGACTAGAAGAATAACCAGTCGAAGGAGTAAACTCTAAGTAACGAGCTCATCTTCCTAAGGTCACATTAAACCCAAAATTTGGATGAAAATGGACTCAAAGGTTTGTGCTTTGTTCAAAGGTGACATGACTTCTATCGATATAAGATAATATTCTTTTCACACCCGTCTTTTTTTGTTTTTTCATAGGCAAAGAAATGTTATGATACTAGAGAGGAAACGAGTGTTGTGAGTAAGAAACTAGCTCCAAGCAGTGAAACATATCTATGTTAAATGCAAGGAAGTGCATGAGGGGCATGGACACTCGGGGGGATGTTTCCTCTTAGGGTACAGGGTGCCAAGATGCAAAGGATATTTAGAAGGCTCTTTTTGGCTTGTGTTGCAAATTGATGAGGTAAGAGGCTTATAACGAGAAAGTGGGAACTGACAATAGGTTCAATACTGCAAGCAAAATGATGGAATGCAATTACAACTTAACTCCAAAAAAAAAAAAAATCTTAGATTTAGTCCCCCTAGGCCCAAAAAAGTATAAAATAATACCCATGAGAAATCTTCTAGCCAATGGTGACTAGAGTATTCATTTTTTGTAAGTAGTCTACTTGGTTCAGAAAAGGGTTAAACTTATACCAAATAGACATCCTTTCAAATCCATTTTAACGAGTGTGAAAGAGACAAGTGCGCTCGAAAATATTTCTCGTTTTTTCGAGAGTCAGAAAATATCTTAACCAAGACTAGGGGGAGTCCCATAGATAATGGTCAGAATTCTTATGAGCAAGAATATGGGGTTCGAACGCAAAGTCATATTGAGACTATAAGGAACTCCCGATCCTAAGGAATAACTTATGCATGGGCACCAAATGGCACAAAGGTTCTAACTAGGGTACCCATGTTTGGTAAGTCTCTACCACTTATGAATGACACTTCTAGTAGTAGTGAGAAGGTTATGTGTCACTAATAAATGGATTCATACATAGGGTGTATGGATCACGGTCATAGGATGAGGCAAGAGTGAAAAACATAGTGAAAATCTATCCTATATGTCGGTGAAAGAATATACCTGCCGAAGGCATGAACGGGCGGTATGACACTAGAAACCGCAAAAACTCCTGGAGAAAACCACCAAAACCAACTCTTTCTACTGCGTTATTAGTCCATAAGGTCAAAAAATAGGAAAAACTATAGAAAGTGGGTAAACATTTTCTACTAATAGTAAAAATAGACCATTTTACCGTACCATTTGAGTTTTTTCACCCACATAGTGCATTTTAGGCCATTTTCCCCATGATCTTCAAGTGTCAATTGTAGGAGCTATGATCAAAGAAATCAACAAATGACCAAGTAAGTGCCCATCCCCTGTTCTTCAATTTCAATGGTTTAAATTCAATTTTAGGCCTCATTTTTTTAGTATTAGAGGGTGTAACATGGAAACTAGGGTATACGCAGGTGAAAATTCATCGGGTTGCATATCTGACCCCATATACGCGGGAAAAAAATCTTGCACACGTATATGCAACCCTATACGCAACTATTACAAAGTTAGCCCACGTACAAGTCCGTGAACAAATTTTTTGAAAGGTTTTAACTCAAAAAATGGTTTCGCCTTTGCAGGATGGTGATTGAATGGAGGGAAAGGGAGCATGTAGAGATAGATGCAACAATGAGAAGAGATGAAAGGGCCCAACAAGTTTTAAAAATATGTGGCCTTTATAAATTTTGGGCTATCAAGGGAATGGGGGCTCATGTGAGGTTACTCCAGTTGCTAGTAAACTACTAGGATCTGGAGACAAAGTCTTTCAACCTCGATGGGAAACCATTGAAGATTGAAGTGGACGATATATAATTTATCACAGGATTGTCTCGCTGAGGTGAGGTAGTCAATCTTAAGGCCCGAGGGGTTGGGGGTGGCATGACTATGGAGGAGTACAGTTCCACCCACTATGTTTCAAGCACAGATAAGGTAGGGAGGCGACTCCCTACCAGGGTGATCGAGAACCTGAGCTTAAAATACTGTTGTGTTTGTACTCACACGAATTTTTGGTTCGACCTCATTGCACTATGCATCAAGGCCACTCTTGTTCTATGCAGTGGAGTGTGTAAGACCCACTATTTATGACTGGTGTACCTCACTGTTGGCTAACATGAAGAGCCAATTAACGAATTGCAAACAAGAGAAAATGAGAAATTTCGGATTTGCATACATACTGTGTAGTTTTGTCTTTGAGAGGGTTTCAGGTTTGATCTGTACAATAGAGATTACTCCACATGGACAGTGTGATCCAACCATTTCATGGTGGACCGATGTGATGAGGTGGCTAGGAAGTGGTAGGGTGCCAACCCCCTACAATGATGAGTTATTTTTCTGGTGGCACGGATAGGTCATAGCCATTGACGACTACCCTTATGACATGATCAACTATAGAGGTGATCTAGACATGCCTTTGCACCAGGTTCCGCCTACGGTGATATTGGTAAGAAATGTTTTTATATATTTCATGTTTTTGTGTTTTTAAAAAAAATAAAAAACACAAATATTTTTGTATGGTATCAAGTATTAACAATTGCTTTCTTACATAGATGTAGGTCTGCACCGGCCATAGGGATTCCCACGACATCCGTGGAGGGGATGAGGAGATGAACAAGTGGGTGGAGACGCGGAGAGAGTTCTACAAAATGTGCAGGGGAACCTGTCTCGATTGATGCACAAGAATCCTATGGTTCAAGTGGAGGATATGCCAGAGGCAATCCAGGGGCAGGTAGTGGGTGTACCCCATGCGTGGGTGTGACTCTTCTGATGTCTCGCAAACGCCATAGTGTGCTATCGTGATACACATCTTACACCACAGGCGTAGATGCCATGGTCATATTATATACCGACCATATATGTATTTTGAGGGCGTGAGCCCCATTTTGTACTATGACACCATATTTTTTGAAATTGAAAGGATGAAATATTAAAAAAAATGGCCTTCGTCTTTACTTATATATGTTACAACGTGTAAACGTATGAATGTGTTTTCTTTTCTTAGTTATGTGACAATTGTCAATCTAAAATATAATAAGAATATGCATCTGATACATGATTAGAACTTCTAGGTATATGATTATAAGTAAGAAAATCAAAGTATCATTCCAAAAGTCGTACCCGTAGGAATTGTCAGAGTAGAGTAGGATCTCACACACGGTAATTGTCATTCAAATGACATACGACTAACTAGGAGTCCAGGCGAACCTCTAAAGATCAAACACCATGTGAAATGGCATCGCGTAATAATTTTATAACGACGCTATACTCAGACACATTATTCATTGATGGTTCTAGACGAACGCCTCCTGAAGACACCATTTGGCACTTGGGTGAGCAAATGACCCAGACGGCAGAAGCCATGTTCCATGTATGACAAATGGCACCATCCACGAATCCTAAGTAAATTGAAGACTTTGTTCAAATCTGCCAACCAAGGGAAACTTGATAAGCAAGTCGATGAAACAAAGGAAAAGAAGTATATACACTAAGATACACTAGTATAGAGAAGGTCACACCTGAGCTTGAGCGCTCAAGCATAATACCTTTTAAGGTAGATCCCATTTAAGGGCTCATCCAACATATTCCCTCCATAATCTTCCAATTCATAAGCTCCTTTCTCTAAGACACGTCACACGACATAAGGATCGTGCCACATGGGGTTAAACTTTCCTGCCCTCGCCAGTTCTTTGGCTTGGTCATAAAGGAGAACGAATTCACCCTCAGCATATTGTCGAGGATAGACAAACTTATCCCAATGAACCTTAACACATCATTTATTCTCTTCGATTGTCGTAGAGGCATCCCGACGCTGCTCATCGAGATGCTCCAGGTGTACGAGGCGTTCTTCAAGATCATATGTGTCGGGTGGAAGCTTAATTGCCAACTTAAGGGAAGGAATTTTGCATTAAATCAGAATAATCAACTCCACACCATGTACTAATTGAAAAGGAGAGAAACCAATGGAAGTCTTTATCGAGGATTAGTATGCCCAAAGTGCAAGGTAAACCATCATATGCCAGTCGCATTTACTCTGGCTGACAATTTTTTGCAAGTTGGTCTTGAGAGATTTATTCACCGCCTCGACTTGTCCATTTTCCTGGGATAGTAAGGGGAAGAATGACCATGATTAAACCCCAGTTTTGATGCTAACTCTTTCATTGTTTCATTTTGAAAGTGACTACCATGATCAATAGAAATCTCTCTTGGGATTCCAAATTGGGCTATAATATGGTTGAATACAAAGAATGTTGCAGTCTTACCATCAGATTTAATGGTAGGCATGGCCTATGCCCATTTAGCAAAGTAATCCATGGCTACAATAATGTGTTGGTGCCCCCCAGCTGAGGCTGGGTTACAATCCATAAAATATACCCCCCACTTGGTGAAGGGACCGACGATGATGACTGGGTGAAGAGGGGTTGGGTGCAAGCGCATTTTCCGAGCAAACACTTGGCAAGGGTGACACTTCTTGACTGCTTCAACACGATCTTTAAAAATTGACGACCAAAAATAACCGGCTTGCAAATCTTTTGGGTTGTCGCAAGCCTGGATAAATGACCACCACAAGCCCCATTATGATAGTCATTGAGAACAGACTTCGCTTCCTCATGAGTCAAGCAACGATGTAAAATATTACCCATTAGCACCAGAAGTCACCTCTGGATTGTGATAGAGGTAAGCCCAATACCCATCAGTTTATATGTCATGGTTAATGGATTTAAAGAGGTCAAATGGGGCAGACTCAAGAGAATGTCATTTTAACTCAGAAAACTAGGGAAATATGCACAAGCAAATGAGGTCTTGATCAACTTTAGCTAGTAATTTCTAGCAAGGGTGAGTAGGAGGAAGAAATTGAGGAGAAGATGTAAAGGTATGCTCTAGACATCAAGTCTTCCAACAACCTAAGGAGGAAAAACTCCGAAAACAATATCCTCTTAAATTCAAAGTTTCGGGAAACTGAAAACGCTATAATTGCACTGCAATCAAACATTCATTACAACATAGTCACCACAATCCATGTGAATCCTTCGATCATGAACATTCAGTATCAGACACAAGTAAGATGGAAATAGAAGTTGACTTTCATTAAACAAGAAGTCTCATATCAAGTTACATAACCAGAGAACCAAGGCTTCAGTAAAACATTACAATACAGGAGCTTAGCTCAACCATCGACCATAACGAAATATCAAAATTGAGTATATATACTCAAAACTGCTGCAACTACTAGGAGCCTGATTGGACCCCTACATTCAAAGATTCCAGTTGCGTCCACTCTATCAGACTATGTAGACATTCTTTTATCATACACGAGCTCAAATCAGCATGGGCGTTGTAGGAAAATATGCTCGCAAGAGTACCACGGGCTAACGGTTTAGTCCCCACAGCCAGACCTTCCATACCTTTCATTTATGGAGTGAGCCGAGGTTTCAACCACCACTCCTTTTTTCATTAACTTCCTTCATCATGATGAGGATGATACTTAACGCCCATGGATATACCATGTGCTGTTAGTGGCCCTTCGAGTCAACCCAACACCTTGAAACCATGATGGTCTCCTTCTTTAACTCACACGAGCATCTTCGACTTTTGGTGCAGATCTCATGAAATTCACATTCTTTCCTTCGCACTCCCAAAGCTCCCGATGCCAGCTTCTCCTTCACCACATTTGTTCTGCATGCGACCTCGAGCCATGACCATGGGCCCAACTCCTAGGCGCATCACAATTTCGCACTTCAGGGCCTTCACATCACTTGACTACACTCTCCCGATACCCAATATTGCAAAATTGACCTTCTTCAATTCGACGGTCAGATCTACTATGCATCCGACGACCACGATTGCTCCCAAAACTCCTAAAATTCACTCTTGCAAACCATTAGATTGGCTGCCACCTGTCCCTATAAGATCCATAGTCTAGATCTAATCTTCATCGTATTGGTATTTGGCATCTCAGGAAGTTGAAAGGAATACTAACCTCCCTTCTCCCGATTTCTGATTCTGTGCTCGCCTTAGATCGACGGTCCATGGCTTTCCTTGATCCAATGACTGAGATCATTTCACAAGTTTTCACCTCACGAGTCCTTACGACTCTGCCCTTAGAATTGTCCAACTCGTGAAACCGCGAAATCGTTGATCCTGAGCCACGTTCCCTTATAAATTGAATTCCCAAGATCATTTCACGAGTTTGGACTTCACGAGTTCTAACAACCTTGCCTCTGCACTTCCCGAGTTTTGAAACTGCGAAATGTTGATCTTTCTCCATGTGGCCTTCCCAACGCCAACATTTAGGATTGACCTCACGACTTTGGGCCTTTGTCTGACGTTAAACTTCGCGTGACTTTATGATCCCGATCACCTGAGGGCCGCAAATCTGAACTTCGAATGGAAACTCCTCTGCTGAAAACTGAACTTGCTCACTCGCTTGATTTGAGTCCATATCAAACTGCTCTAAGTGTTGTGCTTTGTGCTCATGGCTGCAGCCTGCATAAAATAAAAACTTAGACGACTGGCTAAGGGTTTGGGAAAACAGAAGGATCAATGACAGAGGTAACGGAGATGAGTGCTTAAACAAAAAGGCGTAAACAAAATGACTCTGCCGGCTGAAGGGGAAAATTTAAAGACATGGCTTGCGAAAGAGAGAAAGATAGGGCATGGGCATCGACTCAGGTATAAACCAGCAACTCACAGGACCCTGACAAGTTCATGTGATAACATTGGCTCCAAAGGGGATGGCATACTCCATATGGGCTACCAAGAACGCGCAGTTCCAATGCCTTATCTATTAGGCCATGTAGTCTTTATAAAAACAAAAACAAAAAACAAAAATGATATTTACAATGACGTGGGAAACTTCTCATGGCATTAAGTAACAAACTTTTTCAGAAAATGCCCATTTACAGGGCTACCAAAAACTTCAGCATCCTCCAAATTTTGCAACTTGTAAGTGTTATTTGAAAAAACTTCAGAAATTTTGAAGGGCCCGATCCATAATGCCCCAAATTTACCGTGCTTGCCTTTATCCTGCTTGGGCGCATCCCATTTTAGTACTAGATCTCCCCGCTGGAAATCCTCCTTTCTTACTTTTCTGTCAAAATC
>ML784780.1:126023-144558 GCA_009831015.1 Picea engelmannii | reverse complement strand
CGCAGGATATCGTCCATCATCCTCATGAAAGTGGCTAGAGCATTTGTAAAACTAAAAGGCATGACCAACCATTCAAAAAGGCCTTCCTTTGAATTGAAGGCGGTCTTCCATAAATCTGTATGTTCTATCGGGACCTGGTGGTAGCCAGACTTCAGATCAATCTTACTAAATTATTTGGCCCCCATGATTTGATCAAGGAGGTCGTCGATTCGGGGAATCGGGTACCGGTTTCTAACTGTGATTTTATTCATATCTCGATTATCAATACAGAGTTGCCAGGTTCCATCTTTCTTTTGTACTAGCACGATTGGGCTCCCGCAAGGTGATGAGCTGGGACAGATGTGCCCCTTGTGGAGCAGTTCTTGGATCTGTCGCTTGATCTCCTCATTCTCTAACAAAGAGCAGTGATAGACTGGCCCATTGGGCAGCGGTGCGTCGAGGATCATATCGACGGGGTGCTTGAGATGGTAGTGCAGAGGTACCCCTGTAGGTGAGGAGAAGATATCTGAGAATTCTTCCACGACCTTATCCACTTGCTTCTACTATGTGGAGAGGTCGGTCGCAGAGACCCTGGATGTGGTTGTGATCTTTTACTTATTCTGAGAGTGAATCATGAAGAAGACAAACTTCCCTGTCTGAGAGATGACCTTCCTACATTTCTTAGCAGAGATCAAGGAAATAGCACTAGGTGGGACTGCCTCGAGTATCCTGTACAATTTCATGTTCAAAGTAATAATAACACTACGAGGCCGAGACTCATATATAACATGATGTTTCCATAAATAAGGTTGGCCCAAAAGAACATCACAAATTTCGAGAAGAAATAAATCACATAATACCTCGTCTTTGAAGGGCTTGATATCGTACGATAGTTGGCACTGTTGGCTGACGCGGAGATCGCTTCCTTGGCGGAGACATCCAATGGTGTAGGGTTGTGGGTGCGACATTGTTAGCAAGGAAATTCGCTTGACGATCTCTACTGAGATGAGGTTCTTCTCGCTACCGCTATCAATGATGAAGTGCAACGGGGTTCCTTTTACCCACATCTGTGAATGGAAGAGGCACTCTCCTTCTTCTGGATCGTCTGGTTCACCAGGCTAGAGCTTGGTGGTAGTAATGGTGGCACTAGATTATGCGTCAATGATTCATCTTCCCCTTTCTGGCTCTGGCTCAGAGTCAGTATCTGCATCTGATTCAGAGGCTTTCACTTCAGCCACCAACGACTTCTTTGAGTGGCAGTCAACAATGTTATGCCAAGGGTTCTTATGGAAGTCGCACCACTTCCCGGTATCTTTCTTTGTCTTTCTGGTGTCCTTCTTTGCTTGTGGATTGGACTGGTTGTCCTGATATTGTCCATCTTTGCTTTGTCTTTTTTTCTATGGGTTGGGGCCTCCCTTTCCCGACTTTTGTTGTGAGGGGTTCCCAGGCCCAAATTGCATGTCTTTTGTTTGAGCTTCTGCTCGATTTTGACTGCATATCGGTAGGCCGTGCCCAAGGATGAGATGTCCAGAAATTCCATTTTGGTTTGTATGTATCTATGTAGAGCACTGCGATACTTGAGCACCAGATTTCGCTCTAAATATTTGATAGCCAGCTTGGTGCGCAAGGTATGGAAGATATTTTTGAAATATGGCACTGCTTGGTCTCTTTCTTGCCGCAATGTGGTCTGTTTGGTATACAGGTCATCATAACTTTTGACAGGGTAGTATTGTTCCTTAATAGCATCCCTAAAGGATTCCCAGGTGGTCGTGACTGAAAATAATGGGGTTTCCTCTATTTCCTTTTGCTCACAGAAAGTTTCCCACCAATCTTTGACATGGGGAACGACTTTGAGGAGTGCAAAAGTAATCTTTTCTCTATTCGAAAAGTTATGGACAGAAAAATACCCTTCAAGTAGATTCAACCACTTGTCTACAACATCTTTGTCTATCTGACCTTCAAATATATGAATATTTAAGTTTATTTGTACCTTGAAGGGGGCGATGCCTCCGTTTGAAGAATATGTGTCGCTTGTTGGTAGTCGCTGAAGGATTTGCGCGAAACTATCCATCATATCATTCCTTTGTTGCGTGAGGGCTTCCTCAATCAACAATTTGAAAGGATCTCATGTACTGTCATATTTATTTTCTCCTGCCATGAGAGGTCGCTTAGGCATGTGAGAGCTTTTGTCCTCAAGAGAAACAACTCGAGACCCAACTCTTTGTCCTCCGACCTCGTTGGGGACATGCATTAAGACGACAAGGAGCAGACCGCTCTAATACCACTGATCCGGATTTTATGAGAAGAAAAAAATGAATACATATTATTAACAGGTGCTTAACACAAAATAACAAAGATACAGCCAAACTGGTTTTTTATTCAATAACGAAATAAGCTGAAACTGTAAAATGCAGCGGAAACAAGCTTGCTAGAATGGTGGCGGCTTATCTTTGAGAAGAGATGTGACGGATGCACGCATTCACAAGAAGAAGATTAAAATGAGGCTCTGAAGGCCTTTTTACAATAAACAAGAATTCCAAAAACACTAGACATCCAAAAACCTAACCCTGGGAGATGAAGCGCCAAAAATCATGTGGGCCTCGTTTGGGTAAGTTAGTACATCAATTTCCTGGGGTCGTAACTTTTGCATACAATCTTCGTTTTAGGCGTGTGATAGCCCGTTGGAAAGGTATCATCGAGGAGATTCATTTTGGGGGCTCAATCATGCCTTTAGCCATCTCTAAGGAGATCGATCCTGAAAACCCTTCATTTAGGCCCTCAAAATGGCCCCGAAAGTTAAAACTGCTAAAAATAGTAAATTGCCAAAATTGTCAGAAAACTGTTTTGAGCCAGTTGGAAAAGGTGGGTGGCCACCGATATCCATCTGCATCAAATACTAATATCTCTTCAATTCCCATGTCCTTTGCATCCCTTAGACCTAAAACGAGAGCTTCATACTCTACCACATTATTGGTAGCTCTAAATTCTAATTTGTAGGACAAAGCTATAGTCCCTTGAGAAGGTGAAACAAGAACCACTCCAGCACCAGCACCTTCCTTAGAAGAGGATCCATCGAAGAACAGTTTCCACACAGAGGTGATAGGAGGGGAATTTTCACAAAAAATAATAGGCTTCTTTTTTATCTCCAGAGGAGGTTCAGGAGCGTCGGTGAGTTGTAGAAAACTAGATCCCAAATATGTGTCAAGAGAAAAGATAGGATGGTTTGTGGGGTTTTCTTCATCAATGATAATGTAGTCCAACTGAGCTTCCCTATAAAGTCTCTTATGCTCACCCCCAAACACCGGAATGGTAGCATAAGTGAGGTCCATCCGCAAAGTTCCTCCTAGTCTTTTTATCCAAGATCTAGACAAAAGCATCCCGAACTTAGGGGGAACGTCAGCTACCATGATGTCCATGATCACGCTTTTCATTGGTAGCTAGAACAGAGATACAGCCAAGTCTTTGATAACCCTAAGGCACTTGACCTTCCTGGATTCGAAATAATACATGTCATGGTAGGCTTTTGTAATCTTCAGACTAATCTCTTCCATGACAATCTTAGGCATAAGATTGTGAGATGCCCATGAATCCATCAAATAGTTGTGCAACACCTTGTCATGTATGATCAGTGAAGTATATAAGGGAGGGGATGAATCATCTCTATATTCTACCAAAGGACCTAGGATGACTGCAGGCTTCTCTTCTTGGAGGGGATGAGACGAAGGTTTGGGCTACAACATTTTGGAGAGGCACATTCTGAAGTCTTCATGCTTGACCAGCTCTGAAATGGGTACCAAGATTCTAATATTTTGTATTTCATACTCATAGCTTAAAGAAGAGGGGGGCTTTAGAATTTCTCTCACTTCTGGAAAAAGACTTTTGACAACCGGTGGGGGGGTCTGTGCCTTCTTTTCCTTTCTTATGTCTGTAATATCTTTAGCAGGTGTTTCTGCTCTAGTAGGCCAATTAGGGATGTCTGATTTCCATTATTTCTATTTGGACCTCTGATTATATCTGTTTGGAGTGTGATTGGTTTTTTCCCCTTTACTCAACTCATTTAGTTGGTTGTCCATTAGATACTCCTCGTATGCAGATTGATTTAAATGGGGAAATGAGGAGGTATCCCCAAGACAATGGATTTCGGGATCAACCTCCTCTTCCTCTACTTCTTCATCAGTGACAATGTTATTTTGGAGAGGGGCTTGAATTCTTTGATCATCCCTATCTTGGCCCCTCTGATCTCTTGGAAGTATCTGAGGAGAACTATTATGTCTCTTGAAGGTACCTCTGTTATCAGCATTTTGAGTACTTCTATAGGCTTGTCTTGCTTCAAGTTTTACCTTCTCCATATCAACAGAAAGAGATTTTACTAGTTTTATAAGCTCATCATATTGAGGGTGGGTAGTAGAGGAAGAGGTTGAAGTTTCAAACCTTCCCCTTCTTTTGTCCCTGTCAGACTTACTCCTAAGCTCATCAACTGCCATAATGTTGGATTCTACTTCAATGGTTGCATCTTGCATATGAGCCAAGGAGGTAGCTCTCCTTTCCTTTCTCTTAACAGGAGGCARAAATCAGGGTCAAAAGAACTAGAATAAGTAATCTTTTTCTGTAGGCTTAACCTCAGTGGGAATTTTACTATACATTTTATTAAATCTYTTTGAGAAGTCAGAAACATATTCCCCTTCATTTTTCTTCRGCGATCCAAACTMTGTAATATAGTAAAGGAAATCCTTTCTATCCCCCCAATTATTTAAGAATACTTCATCTAGGGCTTCAATCCCATCAATATATCCAAGAGGCAAGGCCCTAAACCACTTCCTAGCCTCACCCTCAAGGCTATGAAMAAAAATYCTCATCCATACATCTGCATCCATGATGACATGACAATCTGCAAAATTGTAAAAGGTTTCAAGGTGTTCCTCTGCAGTTATGTCTCCCTCGCCTGTGAACTTGGGAAACTGCTTAAGGTAGCCATCCGCTGGGAGGGCATTCRGAGGCTGCGGAAAAACAAGAGGGGCATACCTAGCAGCTATTATAGCTTCCATCCTAGTTTTGGGGGGATTGGATCCTGCCATTGGAGTGTTAGATGGAGGAGAACCAGGAGAAGATGGAGGAGAACCAGGAGGAGATGGAGTTCGGACATGCGAGACTGGAGCTGTGCTTCCGGGAAAAAAAGGAAAAGGCTGAGTGTTAGGAGATAAAGATGAGGGGCTAGAGGTAACATAGGTTTCCCCTTCTGCAGTTGCAACAACTCTAATAGGAGGAGGAGTAGGAAAGTCTTCTAAGGTCAAATCTCTCTACTTCCACTTCACAACTTCGGGGGAGAAAGGGTTGTCAAAGCTCTCTACTTCCAAACCAAGAATAGGAGGGGAGAAATCGACAAGAAAACTCCCAAAACCTAAATTTCTTGAAACTCCAGCAGTTTGTATAATAGGAGAATCAGAAACAATTACTGGAGTTTGTAAAGAGGGATTATGCAAATTAGCAGAAAGAATTGGTACAGCAGTAGAGGTACCTTTTTGAGCAATTCCCTTTTTGATAATTTCCTCTGGGTCAGCTTTAAATGTTGCAGGAGGCAACAGTGAATTGGACCTCGTATGTCTGCCTTTAGGAGCTAGAACTGAAACAATGGAGTCGAAACAGTGGAGTTGCTAGGTGCAAGTTGCAATATTCAATGGTACTCATATCTGATGCACCTTCAGAATGAGAGTTTCTTTGTCGTTCTACCCTAGGGAAATGTCTTCAATTCATTCCTCGGCAATGGTGCCAGAAATTTTAGCACCAGAAGTCACCTCTGGATTGTGACAGAGGTAAGCCTAGTACCCATCAGTTTATATGTCATGGTTATTGGATTTAAAGATGTCAAATGGGGTAGACTCAAGAGAATATCGTTTTAACTCAAAAAACTGGGGTAGTATGCACAAGCAAATCAGGTCTTGATCAACTTCATCCAATAAGTGTGAGTAGGAGGAAGAAATTGAGGAGAAGATGTAAAGCTCTGCTCTAGACATCAAGTCTTCTAGCAGCCTAATGAGGAAAAACTCTAAAAACAAGATCCTCTTGAATTCAAAGTTTCAGGAAACTAAAAATGCTATAACTGCACTGCAATCAAACATTCATTACAACACAGTCACCACAATCCATGTGAATCCTTCGATCATGAACATTCAATATCAGACGCAAGTAAGATGGAAATAGAAGTTGACTTTCATTAAACAAGAAGTCCCATATCAAGTTACATAACCAGAGAACCAAGGCTTCATTAAAACATTACAATATGGGAGCTTAGCTCAACCATCGACCATAACAAAATATCAAAATTAAGTATATATACTCAAAACTGTTGCAACTACCAGGAGTGTGATTGGACCCCTGCATTCAAAGCTTCCAGTCGATGCCCACTCTGTTAGACTCTGCAGGCATTCTTTTGTTAGACGCGAGCTTAGATCAGCATGGGCGTTACAGGAAAATTTGCTCGCAGGAGTACCACGGTCTGACGGATCATTCCTTCCATACCTTCCATTTATGGAGTGAGTCGAGGTTTCAACCACCGCTCCTTTTTTCATCAACTTCTTTCATCGGGATCAGGACATGACTTAACGCCCATGGATCTACCATGCGCTGCTAGCGACCCTTCGAGTCAACCTGACACCTTGAAACCATGATGGTCTTGTTCTTTAACTCACACATGCATCTTCGGCTTTTGGTGCAGGTCTCATGAAATTCACACTCTTTCCTTCGAGCTCCTAAAGCTCTTGGTGCTAGCTTCTCCCTCACCACATTTGTCTTGCATGCTACCTCGGGCCATGACCATCGGCCCAACTTCTGGGCGCATCACGATTTCGCGCTTCGGGGCCTTCACATCACTTGACTACACTCTCCTGATACTCGATATTGTGAAATTTCCCTTCTTCAGATCGACGGTCAGATCTGATATGCATATTATGACCATGATTGATCCCAAAACTACCGAAATTCACTTCCACGAACCATCAGATCAGATGCCACCTGTCCCTATAATATCCACGGTCCAGATCTAATCTTCATCATATCAGTATTTTGTGTCTTAGGAATTTGAAAGGAATACTCACCTCCCTTCTCCTGGTTTCTGATTCTGCGCTCGCCTCAGATCGACGATCCATGACTTTCCTCGATCCAATGACCCAGATCATTTCACAAGTTTGCACCTCGCGAGTCCTTACAACTCTTCCCTTGGACTTTTTTGACTCGTGAAATATTTGATCCTGCGCCACGTGCCCTTCCAGATCATTTCGCAAGCTCGGACTTCGTGAGTTCTAACAACCTTGCCTCTGCACTTCCCGAGTTCTGAAACCGTGAAATGTTCATCTTTCGCCACATGCCCTTCCCAGCGCCAACGGCTAGGATTGATCTCACGACTTTGGGTCTTTGTCTGACATTAAACTTTTCCTGACTTTATGATCTTGATCGCCAGAGGGCCGCAAATCTGAACTTCAAATGGAAACTCCTTTGCTGAAAATTGAACTTGCTCACTCGCTTGATTTGAGTCCATATCAAACCGCTCTAAGTGTTGCACTTTGTGATCATGGTTGTGGCCTGCGTAAAATAAAAACTTGGACGACTGGCTAAGGGTTCGGGAAAACAAAAGGATCAATGATTGAGGTAATGGAGATGAGTGATTAACAAAAAGGGGCAAACAAAACGGCTTTGCCGGCTG
The DNA here is from genome assembly GCA_009831015.1 of Picea engelmannii. Taxonomy (NCBI): domain Eukaryota; kingdom Viridiplantae; phylum Streptophyta; class Pinopsida; order Pinales; family Pinaceae; genus Picea; species Picea engelmannii. Next base: position 136,883 of record ML784780.1, on the reverse strand, counting down.
AAGGGGAAAATTTAAAGACATGGCCTGCGAAAGAGAGAAAAATAGGGCATGGGCATAGACTCGGGTATAAACCACCAACTCACAGGACCCTGACAAGTTCATGTGATAACATTATCTACCCCTCGACGATACAAAGTGTTACCGGTAATAAGATATTTTTTAGTCTGATGACATATACATCATTGATCGTCTCCCAACAGATGCTAGGGTAGCTTCAAGGTTTTAAGATAGATCAAAATGTTTCCATGCCAGGGGTCCGAAGATGAGATAAGGAATATATTCTCATCCGTGAACGAGTCATCATGAAAAACATCCTCATCTATTTGAGGGAAGTCTGATATCAACTTGGAAAAAACCAGCAATTTCTTAGACTTCACCGAAGCGAAATCGAGATCAAATTCTTGCAAAATAACAATCCACTTATTGTATTTCCCCCCTATGATACGCTTGGTGAGGACGTATTGAAATGGATTGATATCCGCAACTATGGTATTTTTTCAAAGTAATCTATAATGTCATAATCTTTGAACCGCATGTACGACGGCCAAGGCCAGCTTCTCTACCTGAGAGTATTTAAGTTTAAGGCCGACTAGGTTTTGACTGATATAGTAGACAATGTGTTCATGGAGCTCATCGTCCTCCTGAACTAGAACCATACCACCGTCCCTTCGGACGCGACGATATAGAGAAAATTGTCTCTACTATAGTATTGAGGCTTAAATAGAGGTGTTGATACCAAAGCTTTCTTAACGGCATTGAAGCATTCCTAGGCTCGCTCATCCCACATAAATGGAGTATCCTTCTTCAACGAACACATGAAACCTTTAGTTCAATTGGCATATTTCACTATGAATCGACGCAGGAAATTAGCCTTCCCCTGTAAACCTTGAAGTTGTCTAATATTGTGCGAGGGAGGCAATCGAAGTATTTCCTTAACCTTCATAGGATCTAACATGATCCCATACTTAGACACTAAGAATCGTAAAAGATGGCCAGACCTAACACAGAAGATGCACTTGTGAGGGTTCAACCAAATGTGGTAGTAACGACATCTCTCAAATACTAATCAAATGTGAGCGGAGTGATCTACTCTCTTGCGAGAATGAGCAACGAGATCTTCTTGGTAAGCTTTGACAATATGCTTAAGATTGTGAAAATCAAAGGTCATGGCACATTGGAAGGTTGCTCCGTCATTTTTAAGACCGAAATGCATTTTCCGGTATGCAAAAGTACCCCAAGGAAAAATAAATGTTGTCTTATGTTAATCCTTAGGTTTAATTTGAATTTGATTATACCCTGAAAATCCTTCCATACAAGAAAATACTTCACTTTCTGCGCACTCATCAAGAATCTAGTCAATGAAAGGAGTAGGGAAGTTATCTTTAGGACAAACCTTGTTCAGGTCTAGAAAATCCATACATGTGCAAATGGTTTCTTGCTTTTTATTTACGGGAATGGGGTTGGACACCCATTCAGTCAAGGGAACTGGGTATATGAAACCGACATTAAGTAGCTTCTCTACCTTTGCCTTAATAGCAAATGCCTTCCTAGGATTAACCGCTCTAAGACGTTTCTGAACAGGTTTAGCATCGGGATAGGTTTTAATATCATGTTCGACAATGTTGGGGTTGATCCCTGACATCTCTTCGTACGACCATGCCAATACATCACAAAATTATTTGAAGAGATCCGTGTAGATATGAATTTCTTAGGCGAACAATCTGCATTAATATATGTGTTCTCAATTTTGCCAGGAATAGGAGGGATGTCTATTGTGATGGTAGGAGAAATATTCACTATGTTTCCTTCGGCATAAATACCATGCGTATCTAATGGAACCACAATGTGACTGACCATCTCACTCAAGGTAGATCTAAAGTCGTCATGTTTGATCTTAACAAGCTCCGGGAGGAAATATGATCAATGATGCATATCATCCCAATGCCTATAATTCCCATACATGGCCTCTAAGATGGCTTCATTTGAAGGTAAAGTATCATAGAGGTAATCATGTGAACAAGATGATTGAGAGACCCATATGAGATCTAGAACATGATCCATCTCATCTGTCAGCGAGGAGGAAGGATCTGGGTCAATAGTAGCGTCAAGAATAGACTGATACACAACCTTTGCTACTAACAGTGGCATTGCCATCCCAATGTGCGACTGACCTTCATACGACATAGTCGGGAAAGGTAGGGTCCATGGGTCCTTGAAATATGAAGTATGGAAAGGAACGAACCTCATTGACGACGAAGACTCACTGGAAATGGCATGAATATGGTGAATTGGTGCCATGAAACCAAAGCTACCCATCAGAGAGGAATACATTTCAACACCAACATCCTCAGTTGTCTGCTGAGAATTATCGATCACAGGGACCGAAGGTCCAACCAATGCACTAGGACTGGCATGCGCAAAGGACAAATGATCAATCATCATTGTTTTCCCTTTGTGAGGAAAACATAAAATGCGGAAAACGGACAACACAATGACTGTCATGGCATAACTCCAATTACGCCCTAGTAGTAAATTAAAGTTGAGAGGTGCATCAACCACTTTGACATCAACCTCAACTATCTTCCTACCTAACTGGACCAGAAAAATGGGAAGAATTTCATGGGGTCGAAACGAACGCCCATCAAATGCAATCAACATAGTCATAGATTAGGATAGGGTCGGAGAGCCAATGGCTTTCCAACAGGTTAGGGACATCACACACGTCACATCACCTTCATCAATTACAATGCGTTTGATGGTAATTTTTGTGTACTCCACATGGATTTGAAAGGCCACATGGTAAGGTAAGTGAGGCCTAACATCCGTGACGTCAAACTTGATAACCTTCAAGCCACATAGGTCTAGAGCTCCTAACACATATAATAAGGTGTTCCTCTGTGAAGGACACGTCTGGAGCACCTCCAAAGCCGACATCGCACATGTGGTTTGGCCCAGATCTTTGACAATTGAATAGTTTTGGGCGGCTCTGGCATTACGATTGAGGGTAGAGCGCTTTAGTACTCCTTTTGGAATACGATGCAGAAGTTCCAGATTTTCGATCTGCAAGGGTGTTTCTGGAGGAGGAGGAGACTCTGGACCTATAAAATTCTGTGAAGAATCGTAATAATGAGATTGAGTGGCTACATAAATTTGAGACTTTACCATATTGACACATAGATGGCCACCTTCATGTGTCAAGGGTTTTTGACTCTTGCTCGATGCATTTCTGGTGTTGGAGGCCCCCGAGGCCATGTGCTACTTATGTGGAAACAAATTTGTTAGCACAACAGGTGACTGTGATAAGAGCCTCGAGGCTTCCTCGATTTTGGGGCTTAGGTGGGTAAGGTGATCATATTTACAAAGTTTACAATAAAACTTCACCTTCCGCTTTTCTTTCTTGCCCTCACTAACATTATTTTCGATCTATCATCGTTAGTGTCATCCTTGGCTTTATTGTTATTTTTCCCACCCTTACGATTATTACCTCGTCCTTTCTTTTTACTCCCTCCTAGTTGTTGGTTACCATTTGGGCTATACAATGACTATACAAAATGCACATCCGCTGACTGGGTGGGGGTGGAGGATGAAGCCGAAGCTTTTCCTGCTACAGGCTAGCTTAGAGACAAATCTTTCAACTGGTTCATCACCAAGTCTGTAGACTTAGCATTTGCAGAGTCTATGATTCCATCGACATGAGGCCCGGGCTTTTGTATAAGGTCATAGTTCAACCACGGTGTGTCAGGAATAATTTCATACAACATCCCAGATTGAGCGTATATGAGGTCCAATTGCTGGGATTTGAAGATAGCTTCTTCCTCAGATGTTACTCCGGATGTAGAGACATCCTTCGAAATATAAGGCAATAATGGCTTAAGGAACCATTCCAATAGAAACTCTGGAGGAATGTAGGATTTGATCAACCTCTTCTATCTACGCCACTCTTGTCTATGGTCTGAGATATGTGTGGATTTATCTTAGTGTAAGGTCGACAAAAGTTCTATGCTGACATCGTAACAAAGTGTCAACTGTAAGTGGTTGAGAAAGTCCAATACCATCTAATTAAAGGTTCTGTATGTTCCCCCTGGTAGCTCAATGTACCATTTTGCGGTGACCCTCGTGAGGGTGCATTGAAATAGACTCAAACGAATAGAATCGTCATTTAGGGAGTTTGATGAGCACCATAGATGAAAAGTAGTAATGTGATCACATCGATCCTGACCAGTCTTTCCTTCGAATTTTGGAATGTTTGAATGAAGCTTGGTGGGGACGGGGGACCATAACGGATTGTGACGCAAAGGGTCATTTTGACAAATCTGGCATATTAAGTGTGGCTAGAAAAGGGAGTCGAGGTTGCAGCGTCTGAGCCCATGCTCCCAGGAAATATTGGGACTGAGGGATTGCAAGCCATATAGGGTTTTGGTATATGCCATGTCCCTGTCTGGTAGGATAATATCCTCCTCCAAACTAATTCATAAAAGATTGTATGGGAACCATACCCACGAAAATGACAAGATGAGGGTTATATAGGTTTCTCCCAGCTGAAGGGACTCTGGGATGGAGGTTTCCCATAGTGTGAAAACGACTCCCTCTGGATGGGACTCCAGAGGATAGAGGGGGATTCTCCATAATAAATGTGTTTGTTAGAATCAACATGGAGGAAGAGGGGATGAAGGATGGAATATAGGAAGTGAATTGTTTGCCCGGTTGATCACTCCATCCTAGAGCATTGAGACTAGGATTAGGCCCAGAGGAAAGAGGAGTCCAACCTCCAACTACAGGATTCGCTTGGGGAATATGACCTCCACCAAACAAGAAAGGAGCATAAGGAGGATTCATGCCTCCGGGTCCAAAACTAGGATTTGCATTAGCTGTTGGAACAAAGGATGAGAATTGTGACGTCATGTTGGGCATACCAAAAGTAAATGGATTAGAGGCCAAAGGTATTGATTGAGAATTGTGACTTGACATACCAAAAAGATATATGAAAGGGTTCATTCATGTGGGTCGAGTAGAACTCAGAGGTTGTGTAGCACTAGAGGCGGGGACCTCCGGCACACCCACCGTCAAGGATGAAGGAGTGGAAGGGATCCCACTAATCACAGAAGATACAGGATTCAAAGGACTCCTTAAGATGTTTGGGTCTGACTCAGTACTCATAACTAGATGATCATGAATCTGAGAGGTTGAGATATATGTACCACGTTTATTAACTTTACACCTTTTCAAAGGAAGCTTCAGTAAAGGATCAAGATGTAGTGGTAACTTCTGTTAGCACTCTGTAAATCTGTTTGGCTAAGAAACAAACGATAGAGGTAACTTTTTCAACCAACTTTGAGACCTGAAACTAGCCTTTCAGATCTAGAAAGGGCTCTCTCAAGAGACATTGTCTTAGCACAGGATATAGCTTTAAAGTTGTTGGATAGATTTAACACCTTTCGAAACAATAAGTTCTGGTTATATTGGTGCAAAAGCGTGGGCTATGGAGTCAGTTCGAGAAATGATAGAAACAAATGACTCGGTGAATGAACTTGAGAGGATAAAGGCTAAGCAAGCAACAGTCTTCAGTGTAAAATCGTTGTACGAGGCGGGGAGAGAAACATAGAAAGCAACTTGTAGCATCGTTGAGGATGAATTCAGAGTTTAACTTAGAGGAAAACAGTTTGTCTAAATGGCGCGAACAAAGGGCATTGTGCGACGAATCTCGGGTTCGAAAATTCGTTCTAATTTAGACAGAAAAATATATGAATAAAGAAAACAGGAAGCACATACGCAAAGAAAGGAAACAATACATCCAACTTCTACAATTAGAATCTCTTCATCAAGTTACGAGACTTTTGCATTAAGTTTTGATCGAACTCAATTTACATTCAACAGACGTTGTCTATACTTAATTTTGTCAACCAACCTTGTTTACATGAAAATGATCCCCATATATAGAAAACTAATGTCACCCTTAGCTGCTAGGGTTGAACTACTCCCTCCTAGAATCATGGATCCATTTTATTTGAAAGAGCTACAATAACTTCAACGGATTCACTAAAAATAGAAAAACTGACTTTGCCAAAATCATAATCATAACTGAAATATTCTTTACAATCATTGATCATGATCAAAATTCGACAATATGGTTGTGATGAGCCATCATTTGCGCTTCTAAATACTCTGTCACCCTTGCACAACAAGTCTACTATGCAACAATAACCTACAACAAAAATGCAGCGGATTGCGCAACAAACTGACAAAATAGGCATTAAATATGACATCATATCTCACTAATAAAAAACTATTTTCCAAAACGAAGAGAGTTTTTTGTATTTACACTCGTTATAAAGAAAAACCTTTCTCGGTTTCTTGAAATTCATCTCCAGCTGGCCGGAATACATGTCACAAAAACATGTATCGGACATGAAATCATGAAAACTGAAAAATAGGGCTCAAAGATCCCTTCAAATCTCCCAAAATATGAAACTTTTTTAAAATATGAGAGAGGTTTTTATTATTCGGTTTGTTCTCAACAAAAACCTCTCGGGGATTTTCAAAATTCCTCTCTAGTTGGTGAGAAAGTGATCTTGAAGTTGACCACTAAACCAGTCATTTGCGTAGCGCGACCTGTAGCCTGTGCGTAGGAAAATCCACTGCGCGATCACATCCTCTACGCGACAAAATCCATTGCGCGACAACAGCCTATGCATGAAATAATCCACTGCGCGACAACATATTATGTGTGACAACATCCACTGCACAACAAAATCCATTGTGCGATGAAATCCACTGCACGACGAAATCCACTGCGCGATAGAATCCTTTGCGCAGTGAAGTGCTCTGCGCAGCGCGTAGAAAATTTTGCAACGCGCAGTTGCAAATGGAAATGGAACAAATAAATGATAAGATTCCTTTTGACACTGACCCTTGGAGATGGTAGATGCTACCAGTCATAAAAACAATATGGGTGCTAACATGCATGGCTCTTCAAATTGTTGACAAACCTATAACCTTAGTTATGAAAATCATGGTGCTAACAATTGGCTCCAACAGGGATGCTATCCTCCCTGTGAGGTAACAAAGAACAATAGACCAGGTGCTTATCCATTGGGCTTCTCCCAAACTCAACTTTCCAACTATAACTTGTAACCTCCATTCGCTAAAAACCCAAAACTGTATATGCTCCAAACTGAAATCTGAAACTAAGTTGAAAATGAAAATTACATATTGCTAAAAGAAATGCTCGTAGTACCAAGCTTATTAACACTCCTACCTACCCTAACTGCTGAAAAATATGTCAATCAAGTGAAATCAAAATGTCAATGCAACCATGCAAGCACTTTATCCACTTTTTGGTTTCTTTGCAGATGCTTGCTCCAAAGCCTATTTACTGATAAGTCATTCAAAAATTTATCTATAAATTCAAATCTCAAAAAATTAAGAACATTGGGACTGTTTGTCACCTCCACCAAAACTGCAAATGGATCCTCTAAAACATGCACAAAACAACGCCCATGTTTCACCCCTTCAACTGCATTCTCGTTTTTATGTGATTTAACTTGTTAATTGCCACCAAGAGGCTAAAAACTTTGTTGAGACTGCTGGAAATAACAATCTTCTGATTCAGAAGACAGTGCTAGCTGAAATGAAACCCTTGGTGTAAAGCAATCCATATCTAACATCGACATTGATTGACCATTGTCTTTATTTCCAAGCTGGTAGTTGAGCACAGGCTGCAAATATGAACTGAAATAACCTTCCATGTAATCAACAATACGGTCATTAAATGCATGAGAAGGTTGTTGGTCTTCCTCACTGATAACAATTTGTTCATGTAAAACAGTGTCACTGTGAATGAATTCATACTTCTCTGCTTCCTTTGTTATCTCATGATTTACTTTCAATAATTCAAAGGAAGAAAAACATAGTGGAAGATACTTTTCATTTGCAAGTCCACCACTTTCTTCATATTCAACATCATGTCTGGAGGATTTCTAATTTGAAACATTATAAACATTTTTCTTCAACAATTTGAAAGAAGCAAAACACAATGGCAAGGTTCTTTCACCTGATTCAAAACCTTCTTCATTTTCTTCACTGTTGTCATATGCACATTTTTCAATTTCTTTGGATTTATGAACACACTCATTTTCAAATTCATCTTCGACCAATGGATACAATTTTGAACTGATAAAACCTTCCATATAACAAGCAACATGGTCATTAAACATGTGAGAAGATTGTTGCAATTTCTTGTCAATTGTTTCCCATGAATCAATGTCATTTTGCATCAACACACATTCCTCTGCCTCAGTGATGATCTTTAAATTTTCTTTCAACAATTTAAACGAAGCAAAGCATAAAGGTAAATAATTTTCTTCAACTGATTCGATACTTTCTTCATATTCTTCTTTGTAGTTGTGATAAGTAGGTTGATTGCTCTCATTACACCGTTGAAAAGGAACATTTTCTGATAAAGAACATGCAGCTGGTTGTTCTAGGAATTCAACATCATAACCATCATCATATTCATCATATATAGGCAAATCAACAACATCTGCAATGTCATCTAACAAGAAAAATATTGGGACATCAACCTGCTCCTCAACAAGCTGATTTGCAAATTAATTTTCTTGACTACCTATAAATGAATACATAAAACAATCATGGCCTGCGCGGAATGAGAAGAGGTCCAAGCGTTTTCCTCTACGGCTAGGGTTTACCCTAGTCGTCACCCTCGTCCCTTTCATCAATCTGAAATCGCTACCGCCCTCATCCCTGTCAACTGAAATCACTTGGAGAGGGGCGCGGCCTTCGTCTGTAGTAGCCGAGCTTTCTTTGCATACAGGGTTGCGGATCGGCTTTTTTCAGAGCATTTCGCCTGCGTTTTCCTAAGCTCTTGCATGTGTTTTGGAGCAGTGGTCTTGGCTTGCCTCTGTGACCTGCTCCGTCTTCTTGTTTGCTGGTGGTCGCCGCCCGGCTACGATGGCCCCAGATCCGATTCCCGAGTTGGAAGAAGACCCTTTGGAAGCATTCAAAACGTTAGTTCGCTCGGCAGAACCTAAATCCAAGCCTTCTCTCTCATCTAAGTTTGTTAAGAAGATGGAGGAGATCCCCTCTCTGGAGCTATCTCCAGAGGACCCTTGCAATCTTGCCCTCCTTCTAGCAGAAAAGGCCCTCATCAGAAAGTTTACGGGGTTATGGCCTAGCCCCAAAATGGTGGAGGCATGGATGGATGATCGTTGGAAGATGATGATACAGGGAAACGTTTCTCTGTGTGCAGTAGGCAGGGGTTTTTTTTTCTTTAGTTTCTCGAGGAAAGAGGACCGTGATCTAGTTTTCAGATCTGGACCCTATTTCATGGGATCGAGAGGGTTGTTCTTAGCCCCCTGGACTCTTGAATTCAATCCCGGAGCCGAGATCATAGCAGCCCCTATTTGGGTTAGGCTGCCTCATCTTCCCTTACATCTATGGGGGATAAGATCTCTGGAGGACATTGGAAATAAGCTTGGGCGTTTCCTGGACAGGGCGGAGCCGAAAGGGGATCAGTTTACCTACGCTCGTATTTGTGTTGAGGTTAACCTCGAGAAAGGACTTCCAGAAGCCATTAAGCTCTCCCTGGGGGAATGGTGCCATATCCAAGAGATGGAGTACGAGCAGATTCCTTTTAAGTGCCTCTGGTGCCATGCTTACGGTCATTTCGCAAAAAACTGCCCCAAAGCCCCTGAGGAGCCGGGACCAATCAAAGAAGATGATTTTCAGCCAGTATCTAACCGACGAAGGCAGCCAAGGCGAAAGGATCCACTAGCCCAGGCTCCGAAGGCCACACATTCAGCAGAGGCAACTCTAGAAAATAAAAATAGCTTTGATGCATGAAGGAAGATGAAGCCCTAGATCCAGAAGCAACAACAGTTAAGGAAGATCCTCCGGCAGACGAAAGCCTTCCGGATTCCACCCCCCCAGATTCAGTAGCAGCGAGAGAAACTCGGGCTTCAGCTCCGGAACCCTCTGCCTCTGCAGGTCTGGTTGTTTCAGTCCCCTCTAGTGGCTCTGTGGAAACTTCTGAACCTAAAGACAATTCAGTTCCGTCTCCACCCCTTACCCGAGGGTGAAGGACCAACAAAGCGCGAAGAGAAAAGGAGGCGGCCTCCAACATTTCTTTAGGTTCTCAGAAAAAGTTGGATCCCTACTTTAAGGGGAAAATTTCATCCCCCTCGGTTTAATGCTTTGCTTTTGTCTTCTACTATGCTCACAGTTTGTGAGAATTTACTCATGTATGCAATTTTTGTCATTTTCTCGAATTAGCTCAAGAAGCAGATGGGATTGGTCTCCCAAGACATTCACAAGAAGGTTGGAAGCACTGTTAGAGGTCACCAACCTTCTTCAGATTTGTAGCTTCCTGATTCTGGCTTGCCAGAATGTCGCTTAATGCAACATAACCGTTCTTGTCAAAAAAAGAATACATAAAAAAATCATCCCCGTGCTTATAATGGGATGGATCAAAAGCTAAATTAGCACCTTCTTTTTCAATAAGTGGAATATAATCCTTTGCAAAATCATCAGCATTTAAACCTTCAAGAGGACATATGATATTATTAACTCTCTTCTCAATATTCAAATCAATTGTTCTTTGTTCATATTCATTGTCATGTTCTTTAGCATCCAACTCCTCATTTCGAATTTGTTTACATGCTTGAATATTGTCTTCAACTTCTTCAGCATTGTTGAACATCTGCTACAAATACATAGACTTCCTCTCCATTAGACGAAAATATAAGTCTGATTGAAAGGTTGTTACATAATGGAGCATGGCAGCAGTTTTAGGAGGTTGGACTTCTTTAGGCAGTTTATAATAAAGATTAGAAAACCTCCTGCTGA
>ML784780.1:64486-79862 GCA_009831015.1 Picea engelmannii | reverse complement strand
TTCTTTATTTTTAATCCAAAAGAAGAATCTTTGTGTGCTCGTCTCCTTAACAAAAGATTAATATTTTCTGTGTGGAAGCATCATGAAGATGCTTATGTTCATCATGACCAAACCGATGAGTTATGACAGGTTTGGATGGGTGTAGGAATGGGAATTCGCATGCTTATGAAAAGAACTCAAATGTATTTGCAATTTTGCATCTTACCATCTGTAGTTGTTAGCAGTGTAATCGAAAATGTGACCAGAGAATGATAGCTGGGAGTAGTTAACAAACTGGATTTATTGTGCTTTGTCTGTCATGAAGTACAATGGAGGAGTTCCAGTCATTTTCATGATAATAGCACATGACAAAATCCAGCTTAAAGTCTCATTTAGATTAGTAGCTGTCATCTTCTTGTGCTTTTTGGCTGTCATATTCAGTGTATCCTGTTTATCAATTAGCCATAGGCTCCTCCAAAAATCTTCCCTGTTCTTGTGAAATTAATGCTTCGAAGAATTCCCAGAAGTGGCATCTCTCTATTGCAAGGGAAGGGTAACAATTCTCACAAATTAGCAGTGGTTGCCAATTTGTCCGGCTGTGATGCACTGCTTTATCATCTGTGCAGTTCAGAACAATTACCTTCCGATATAGAGGCTTCCGTTCAAAAATCTAAATTGTTATGTGTGCCTTTTAACCCATTTTGGAAGTATCCTGTATCCCACACCTGCAATTTGTAAGGTTCAACATCGGATAGTCTTCATTTTAAGAACACATTCTAGCTGACTAGGCCACTGCCAGAAGTGTTGCTGTCTATGCCAGCTGTCAGCCAAACACATTTTTGACAGAGCCTCCCACACCCTGTTTGTCTCCTCCTCTCTCTCAGTCTTATTGGACCACCATGGTGTTGTGACAAGAATTCTAGACATAATGGAGTTAGTTAAAATCGCAGCTCCCGTGAATGTTGCAAATGTAGGCCTGCCAGGTTCATAAGGAGATTCTGAAACCATTAGCTGGCATATTAGACTCTATAATGAGGGGCATATAGTCTAAAACAAAGCCACTGTAAAGATTGAACGACAAGTAGGACCCATACATAACATACATCATAGTCAACTGGGAAGACCATCAATCTGTATTCCATGCAGTGATCCAAGGGTTGTCCAAGATAATTGTAGTAATGCGATGTTTAAATAAAACCTTTATCACCGATGTTACGATTTCATGGCATAACCAGGTCAAGTTCATACATCCCAAGATGAATGGCTGCACTTGTGTGAACCTTACCAATTCTGATCAGACCCTGCTTATCCTCCTCACTTTCCTCAACACATTTGTCATCTACAAATAGTGTAAGAATATAATGATCTTTAAGCGGATCCAAAAACTTCTCTTGATCAAGAGATCCATGATTAGAGTTGGCTGTCATATTGGGCAGTAGAAAAATTTACAGGGTGATGGAGGAGCCTCCTCTTGCTAACCCTCATCTGTTACTGCAATTCACTCTTTTCTTAAGTGGGGCTTAAATGCAATTATCATTCACTGTATTGTTCTTTTCTTTCCTTTTATTTATTTCATTTCTGGACCTTTCTGTTGGTGTAGTAAAGGATGCGATTTATGTTTCTTAGAGTTTGACATGTTGGTTGATTGACCATACGTTTTGATCAATTTGTATATGTTGAATTGGCAGCAACATGTGTTATGAGTTGTTCCTTTAGGCAGTCACAGTATGACTTAGTTATTACCATCCTTCACTCTTGCAGGTGTCTTAGGAAATAACAAAAGATAATATGGGGGAAGGCATCCGCACTAATGGGATTCCAAATGGGAAGGCTGAAGTGAGGACTTCAGCAGTTTTATCTCAAATCGACGAGTTCTGCTTTGCACTTGGTGGAAACAAACCAATCCGCAGTATTTTAATTGCCAACAATGGCATGGCAGCAGTCAAATTCATGCGGAGTGTGAGAGCATGGGCTTATGAAACATTTGGGACTGAAAAGGCTATTTTACTTGTGGCTATGGCCACACCTGAAGATATGAGGATCAATGCTGAGCACATACGAATTGCTGATCAGTTTGTAGAAGTGCCAGGAGGTACCAATAATAACAACTATGCAAATGTTCAGCTCATTACAGAGGTTCGTTTTAGAGTGATACATCAAATAAGCTTTTGATTTTCACAGTATGTATTTGGAACATATGCACCTTAAAAGCATAGAAAATTTAGCTTTTCTTCTTGACGTAAAGTACAGATGATTTCCTTGTTCCTTTATTTCCTATTTTCCCAACTATATTTCGATTCTCTTTTGATATCAAAGTTGTCCTGTAGTAGATGTATTAAGGATTATGTCTTCAGAGATAATGCTATACTGAATTAACTCCCCCCCATATGGAGTTTTTAGTGATCCGTCAATTTGTTCTCTGCCATGAGATTCATTCAATATTTTGAATCCAGTCAATCTCATACGTTTACAAAGATCTTGTTTGTCTATAACCTCATTTGTTAATACAGATAGCAGAAATTACGGGTGTTTCAGCAGTTTGGCCAGGTTGGGGTCATGCATCAGAAAATCCTGAACTTCCTGATGCATTAATTGCTAGGGGTATAGTATTTCTTGGACCCCCTGCTGCACCCATGGCAGCATTAGGGGATAAAATTGGATCTTCACTAATTGCACAAGCAGCGGGTGTGCCAACCCTTCCGTGGAGTGGCTCTAATGTGAGTGGAATACATGTTATCTGCGTTGACATTTTTATTATTCATCTGGATCCTAGGAACTTAACTGCTAAAGCAAAACAGCAAACTGGTTTTGGGCAAGATTGCATATTATTACTGTCTCATATTACTGTGGTTAAAATTCTCTGCACACGCAGGTAAAGATTGCACCTGAAAGTTGTTCAGATTCTATACCTGAAGAAATGTACAAGGAAGCATGTGTCTATTCGACTGAGGAAGCAATTACGAGCTGCCAGGCAGTTGGCTATCCTGCTATGATAAAAGCATCTTGGGGAGGTGGTGGTAAAGGAATTCGTAAGGTATGTGACCATTCACTAGGTGTTAATTTGTTGCCGAAAATGGCTGAAGCCTTGGCTAATTTTGTTTTGGTATTGCTAGGAGCTTTCAAGGTTGCTTTCTCGTTTCTATGATCCAATTAGTCCAAGCTTTACAATTTCAATTTTCACCACAATTATTAGATTTGTATGAAGATTTTTTTTCCAAGAAAACAATCGCCATTTCTATTCATTATCAAATGGAAATTACATTCTTCATGCACTCTTGCACTTTCAAAAAGAGCAGGCTTGGTGAGATATTCTGAATATACATCAAAGTATCTGTCTTTTAAAGGGCTTACAAAATCCGTCTATGCAGGACATATAGTCCTTGCCTAAAAAACAGCTGGAAAATGCATATATGTGTTCCAAATAAACAAGCAAGTACTGTGGACACATACAGTTCTAAAGAGAATGGAAAACATCAAGTAAACTTTCTCCCCATGAAGCATATCATACTCGGTTTTCAGAAATAATGAGAATTCCATCCCTTTCTTCCTTTATAATCACTAGCCCTTTAGCTTCCTGATAAGCATCTTTTGAGAGTGCATCCACCTCTACATTCTCTTCTCTATAAGCATGAGTGAAGGAAATCAAGTCAAAAAGAGAAACCACCTCCTTCAGCTGATCTCCTATGGGCCTAAGATATATATTCAGATTCAGACCAGCACCCTTCATCCTTTGAATGACCAGGCTAGAGTCTCTATAAACCTGGATCTGCTTGATGTTCATTACCAAAGCTTTATTAAGAACTATTTTTAAGCCCATGAATTCTGCATAATTATTTGTACCTGTTCCTAACCTTGCTTTGAACTTTACATAATAACTCTTTGAAAGAAACAGAACTTCCCCAGCATTACTGTAATTCTGTGGACCTTGCCTTGCTCTATCAAAGAAACCCCACACCTGAGTTTATTTATAACCAGGTCCTCCAGATGTCTTTCATTTTTTTGACTAATAGGCATCCTACAAGCTAATGCAAGGGCCATAATTTTTGAGTAACATTGAACGGGAGGAATAAATTTCCCTTCAAAAACCATGGAGTTCCTTGCCTGTCAAATGCCCCATATAGTCAAGCAACGAACTGCTATGAACTCTTGTAATTAATTCTCCAATTCAGACCAGATCTGATTGGCATACATACACTTTATAAGTAAGTGATTTATTGTTTCATCGCTGTCTCTGTACAGATTAGAAATTCCAGGACCTTGCCTAGTTCTTTTCTGCAATATCTCCCATGTTAGGGCCTTGATTTTTTATGGTCAACCACATGAAAATGCGTGTTTTCTTTGGGGCCTTTACTCTCCATATAACCCTCCCTCCATCACCAGTCCGGCTGTTCCACCTTTGAATGAAACATAGCTTGGTACCCCAATCGTGCTGTGTAAATGCCCAAAGTTGGATTTTTTGACCAAACAACAGAATCACCTTCTTCCCTTATTCTAACATGGCTTCTAGCTAAATTGTCTATATATGCATTCCATTCTTCTGCTAAGTCCCCTTCCAGCCCTAAATTATGAGCCTTTAGCTATCCTTCTTTTCATATGTTTGTGGTGTTTATATCTACAACTTGATTGCCCTGATCTTGAACCACCTTCAGCAATATTTCTGGTAGATTATACTCATTTCCACACCTGATTCATGGATCAATACCAAACCTCACTTGTTCCCCATTTCCCACTCTTTAGACCAGCCAATTGCCTAACATGAGGAATGCCTGCACTAATACTTTCCAGCGGATGGACACTTTTTTAATGTTTCTCCTTGTGCTTCTTATCCAGTTTATCACTGTTCCAGGCACAATATATATCTGAACAATGATTTTCTTCCACAGACCTTCAGTAGAAATCATCCTCCATTTGCTCTTTGCTGTCAATGATTCCCCAAAGTAGTAGATATTCTTTAAATTCCATCCACCCTCCTTAGGCTTTGCTATTAGTTTCCAATTTACTAGATGGATTCCTTCATTTTCCCTCTTCCCTGTCTACTCAGCCCTTCTGTAATCATGAGAAAAAGCAATGGAGACAAGGGGTACCCTTGTCTCAGGCCCCTTGAGGGATTGAAAAACTTTGATGCTGAACCATTAATAAGAACTGCAAAGGAGACTGATGTTACACACCCCATGATCCGATTCACTACAGACAAGTTGGAATTCACATGTATAAGAATTAACCTCATATACAGCCAGCTTGACTTGTAATATGCCTTAGACAAGTCCAACTTCATTACCATGGCTGGCATTTTTTTGGACTTCATAAAATGCAGACCTTCTTGGGCAGCTTCGACCACATCATGGATTTGCCTTCCCTCCAGGAAACCAAATTGCCTTTGACATGGCCTCCAAAAAGATATTTTTTAATCTTGCTGCTAGAATCTTTGCCACCATTTTGTAAATACAAATATATAAAGAAATAGGTCAAAATTCATCCAAGCTAGCTGGCTAATCCATTTTTGGTATTAAGGATGTGAATGAAGCATTTGAAAGCTTCCTGGACCTTCCCTGAATTCCTCACCTCTTCAATCACTTTTATGAGGTCTTCTTCCAGAAGCTCATAGAATCCTATAAAGAATTCTATTGGCCAACCATCTGGCCCAGGGCTCTTATCTCTTTTCAATAATGCCTTAACAAGCTTGAACTCTTCCTTGGATACCTCTTTTGATAGCATTTGGTTTGCTTCTTCTGTTACAATGTGGGAAAGGAGGAGGATAACTTTAAGATCTCAGTTATATTTGCTTTGTTTGGCTTTGTATAAATGGACTGAAAATGGCCAACCCTGATTTCAGCTATCTCATGGAAACTACATGCTTTGCTCCCATCTAATCTCACTATCTCCTAGATAGTGTTGACTCTCTTCCTGTGATTGGCAAAGTTGTGAAAGAATTTTGTTTTTCCATCTCCTTTCTCTATCCATACCACCTTACTCTTGGTCCTCCATTCAGCTTCCCTCCAGTAACTTTTGTTTTTTGATTTCTTAAATCTTAAGACTTTTTTTTTCCTCAAAGAAAACCCGTTCTGTATTCTTCTCATACAGATCTGCTACTTTAGCTTCCACCTCCTTTAAGTCTTTATCATTATTTTTAGATTTTTTTGAGGCCCAATTTGAAACTGCCACCTTGACCTTCTTTGGAGCAGCTACAAATTGAAAGCTTGCATTATCCCTAGAGTTTGCATCAAAACTGACCCACTGCTCTCTTACTGTTTTCACACATTCCTCATCCTTGAACCAAAAGGGATTAAATTTGAAAGGGCCGATAGGCTTGATGTCCCTCTAATTGAGCTGCAAAAGGATAGGTAAATGATCAGATCCACCTCCCATTTCTACCCAAGTTCTGATCCTTTCCACTTCCATTAATACATTTTTAAAGACTAGGAACCTCTCAAGTCTTTTGGAAGCTTTAGCTTTACCCACTCTATTATTTCTCCAAGTAGGGATAATCTTGATTGGTTCTAACTTCTACATCCACTAGCGCTGCTTTCTCTACCTTGTATCTAAAAAAATCTGCTGGATTATATGTTCTTGTTGTGGACCCCCATATCTCAGACCTCCTAAGGGTAAAGTTTAGGAAGGAAGAGTTCAATAAGGGCAAAATTTTTCTCCAACCAGATAATATCCCCCTTAATTCCCATTACCATCTATAGCTAACAAGGTCCATTCCTTCAACAGTTTTTCTCAAGCTTCCATGATCCTCCTCCCTTCACCCATGGTTTCTTGAAGCGGGATGACATCTAGATTATACAGTTGCACCAGTCTTACTAGGCCTAGCTTTTTGGAGGGGCTACCCAACCCTTGGATGTTGAAGGATAAAACAATCATTGAGTAACCCTGGCAGGGACTTGTCCTACTCTAAGGAATCCTCTCAAGGATTTCTGCTTACCTTATTGGATTTCTTTCAAAGCCTTCTCCTGCGCATGATGAAGAAGTGAATTTTTGCCCAGCATTATGGAATGAGGTTCTCATACGGGATCAGAGCCCAAAGCCCCAGCTGCACCTACTCCCATCTTCCCAGATTCTCCTTTCCTGGGTCTTAGCACATATCTAGGTTTGGACTGACTGTAGGAAAAGTCTTTAGATACTGGTTCTGAATGACTATTTTCAGAGGCAGTACCATTCTTATTTGCCCCTTCCATTTCGTTGTTTAAATTGATAAAAATATTATCTTTCCCCATGGCTTTGGTAGTCCACACTGGATCCTCTTGAGGTTCCATAAGGTTTGTTTAGATTACTTCTACTAGTTTCCTAATAGTTGCCACTGGGGATGGCCAATAATCCCTATCCCCAAAATCAAAACATGCCCTATTCACAAACAATGTGAGGATCTGATTTTGGAGAGGGTGACTTACCAGAAATGTTGTCATTGGGGATATTTACTGATCCTAACTTTTGAATTGAATTCACCTGCTCTTGACTTCCTTGACCAGCTGGAGTTCACACATCCTCTGCTTGTGCTCTAACTTTATTTGACAGCTCTTCCTCCTGTATCATATTGCTTTTAGCTTGCTCCTCGATTTTGTCTCGTATCCTTCCCTGCTCTAGGGACTCGGTTGCTCCCAACTTTTCCCCCACATAATTATCATTTTTATCCTCTACATTCTTCTAGATAGTATCCTTTTTTCGCCAAACCTTCTTCTTGAATGAATGTGCACAGTCATCCAATAAATGGCCACAGACAGGGCATCTGGCGCACCAAAAAGGGATGCTGACATAATCTATAATTTGTATACGAGTAACGAGTGTATGACCCCAACTCCATATCTACACTGTCCGAAGACCATCTTTTAGGTCTACTTAAATTAAATTACTTGCCACTGTTCTATACACTCAGATTTTATATGAACTAGCAACTTCAACTGTCCTTCCAAAACTGTCTCCAATACATCTAAGCATCCTATCAGACCATGGTTCTAATGGAAGTCCAAGGCAGCTTCACCCACACCAGCTACTTGGAGATCGATTCCATCCTTGAGTCAAAACATGCAAGCCACCTTTTTAAAGCCAGTAGTGTCGGACCCAGATACCACTGTGACCCTAGAATCTCATCGGCATCCCTCTCTGATTGGAAAATGAATCCAATCCATCCTCTCAACAACAGGTGGAACTTTGGGTCATATTCCAATATTGGCCTCCAAGTTTCCTATAACCAGTGATTTAAAGTTTCCTCCTTGATTTGTCTCCCATGAAATCTCCCTATTAATGCTTTCCCTTGTAGTTCCAGAATTTGCCCCAAGTAAATGTCCTCCTCAACCACCATTTTAACCTGCACCCTTTGCCTTTTCATAAACTTGCAGGGCCTTTTCTTTCGTGTTGTATCAGATCCTCCATGCCTACCTTCTTGTCACTGCTCGAAACCAAATGGAGCTCCAAAGTCTAGGTTACACTACCTATAAACCCTTTCCCTTTGCTTTCATCAATGTGTTTTGTTTCTTCAACCAGGAGATGCTACACTGTGTGGTTTGTGTGTCACCTCGATTTGGCTGGACTCGATCACTTGAACTCATAGGGATGTTTGTAACATAGGCATGTGATGTTTCATATAGCCCTCCGTCCTCGAAAACTCTTCCCCTGACAACATCCTTTACTCTTTTGTCCAGAGCCTTGTACTACATATCTCCGCAGTCAATGCCCTTGTCAGTGCTGTTACTGTCCCTCATGATGCTATTTGGATCCCCTTTCCTATAGTTTTCTAAAGTCTTCTCTTGCAGATCTAGACTCCCCTTGGCCTTGTCTTCAGCTACCTTGACTTTTGGTGCTAGGTCCAGTGAGGATACAAAGATCTGGACCCTTCGAATGGATCTGTAGATAAGATAAGATAAGATAATTCTATTAATGTCCAACAAATGACCACAAAAGTAGGTCAATGGGACTGAGAGCTACATCAAGTATGCGTACAATGTGGGAGTGCAATCGCAACTCCTAGATAATGCTGAAAATGCCGAAAATAACATAAAGAAAGAAATCTAAAGTCAAGTAGTCTCAGAAAGTATGTAACCATGATAGGAGAGAGAGAGAGTGAGAGAGAGGTCTGATGATGAGGCCAGATCGGATGGCTGAGGGCGAGGGGGGTGAACTGGGCATTGGCTCACTGTCGGAGTCCTCAGGGACTATCGGGAGGTCCAGTTGTATGATCTTGGGGGGATGTATGAGCAGGGGATACTCCTAGCATTCGAGGCTGAAAGAAAGAAATTCCGAATAGAACTCTGGTAGCTTGTCTGAAACTGGGAGGTGGTTCGATGGACGGGAGGTGCCCTGCTTTGGAGCTGTCTAGAGCTAATCCCTCTAACTCTTTGAGAATGTGTGGACTGATGTGTCATATGATACTTCCGAATCGGTCTCGATGATGATGATCTCCCTGAGGGAGAGGCTGAGGAGAGACACGAGGTCTCACCAGTCTACTGTCTAGTGTACTTTGGGACTCATCCCTCTGCTCGTTGCTCCAATCTGATGGGTCAGCATGAAAGTATGAGGTGATCATCTTGGTCATCCCAAGGTGTGGCTTGGCGTGCAAGGACTGAGATCTGTGGCAGAATATCTCCCTGATGAAGAGGGCTAGGCATCTCTGGTCCTGGTATTGGAAGAAAGTAGAGAGTGAGCCCCCTGAGTCCCTATATAGGCAATAATAGCGTCCTTTGATCTCATAATATATAGGACACCTAAAGATGAGGTGCACATCTCCATCAATCACCAAAGGTCTTGGACATCAACTGCTGTTTCTGGTATTTTGAGATTGGGGATTTGGCTTCTGAACCTTGACGCGATGAGGCTCGGCTTCCAAATGAACTACCATTCAAGTAAGTTGGCAGGTATACAGCCCTGACTGAATCTGCCATAGCCATTTTCTTATAAATAAAGAGTTGAAGATTTCAAAAAGATTAGAGAAGATAAGATCAGATCAGAGAGATGTTGCAGGTGGTATTGCCTCTCTGCTCCTTGGCCGCCCCCCTTTTTCCCTCCCTGCCAGCATCTGAGCTAATTGGGGGAAAAGATACAGGAAATAGCGGGGGAAATGGCCACGTACTACAGAAGAGCTTATCCCCAGATCTGGATTGCTTGCAGGAGAATTCTCACCAGATCATGTGGCAGGTTTATTTCATAAGCTCTTTTAATAGGTCCATGACTCCATTGATACCAAAGTAAGAGTTCTAAAACTCTACTAATTCTTCTTGAATGAATAGTTTACTCTTTGGAAAAAAAAGTTAAATAGATCGAGTAAAGAAAGGTCATGACATTTTACCATGAAAATGCCAATACAAATATGGATCTCCTATAGTTTTCCACATGGAAACTATATAGTATATAGTATATACTTGAGATCTAGGGAAAATATTTATGCCTACAACCCTGAAATAGGTAGCCTCAATGACAAGTTGCCCAAGCACAGATTGCAATGATGACGAGAAAGAACAGAAATAGGACAGCACAGTCTGAACTACTCCCCCAGGGAGCTTCATCAACTCAGAGGTACCCACACACACATGGTCATGACCTTTATTTCAGAGCCTTACGTGACATTGTAGTTGGCACTGTTATGGTTAGAATTCACAAGGCTGGTGATAATTTATAAGATATGTGTTGGTGTTCTAGGCATACAAGGTTTACAACCTCTTCCCCCACTTTGAAGAATGGTTTTCCCTGATGCCAGATGCTGAAAACCTGTTTGCAATATACTTAGCCTGTTATAAAATAAGAACAGCTAGCATACTTGTCCAAGAAAAATATCGATAATATCCCTCATCTACAGCCAAGATGGATATAACCTTTAGGTCTGGAAGACTAGAAGTTCATAGGATGTTTTGTGGCAACTATCTACCATGTGGTGTGTTCTACTGGCAATCAGTTGTATCAAAATGTTCATCAATTTACCCATGTCTGTTTATATCACATGTATCAAATTGTATGCCCATTACAGTCATGATGGGCTAAGCCCTATACCTCCTATAGTTAGTTGCACAGTTGTTTGGGCTGCCATCTACAAAGTTGCATGTGTATCTTCTTGAGAGAGTTCAAGGGCACGCCAATTTACCTATATTTAATAGCATATAATAATTACCAATTCAACAATCCTTAAAAGGAACCATGGTAGAGGTATTGCCAAAGCTTCGATGGTCTGTAAGAAACTCTCACTCATGCGTCTTTTTTGACTCAAAAGGTTGGATTTTGTCATTCTTTGCCCCCTACAATTGAAGCATTTTGAATTCAAACTAGCTGTCTCATTTGCATTTTATAAGGAGCAATGTGTCAGACTGGTCCCTTATATCTATTCTAGGTCTTTGCCTCTTAGGTTGTGTTGGGATATTGCCAAGATTCCAGTCATATCATAGGGCTATCTAATCTTATCTATCTGCAGCACATTTGCTTCTAACTAGTTTGAACTTTGCGTGTATAGAATCCTGTTCTAACTCATTACAGTTCTTGTAAGCTGTGTGCATGTCTAAGATTGCATGCTTTAGATCTACTCAATTAATTTCCTAAATTTTTTCTTGAGTGTATTGACATGGCAACCGGAATACACAATGGGCATTAATTTATAACAATTGCATCAGTTTGGCTATGAAGATTTTGTTTCCTCATGCGTTCAGCCATGCTATGGCCTAGCCTTTTTCTAATAGCTTTATGGAAAAAAATTCTAAAATTGTAATTGCAGAGCATCTTACTTTATAAAATATCTTACATCTGTTCGCGAGATTCAATTGGATAATGCATCTGATCAGGTCCTGGAAATCAATGTTCTCTATGTAGGTTCATAATGACGAAGAGGTCAGAGCCCTATTCAAACAAGTACAGGGAGAGGTTCCGGGTTCTCCAATATTTATCATGAAGCTTGCATCTCAGGTACTAAAATAATTCAAGAAAGAATGCATAGCTGATAATGGAACTTGGATGACATTGTGGTTGTTGCATGCACACAACTTATAATGGTATTCTTTATTGAAGTGGAAATGGTTATTGATTTATGAGATTTCTAGTAAGGCAACAGGATTTTGTAGTGAATGAAGCATAGGTTTTTCTTCATTGTTTTGTCTAATCCTGTATGAGACAAGAAATAGCAAAGTTTACTCTGGGCCTACTTTTCTGTTTATTTTATGTGCAGTTAATGCTTTCTCTAACATCATTAACATACGTAACTCTGCCTTTACAGAGTCGACATCTAGAAGTGCAGCTACTTTGTGATCAGCATGGAAATGTGGCAGCTTTACATAGTCGTGACTGCAGTGTTCAAAGAAGGCACCAAAAGGCAGGGATTTCTCTCCTCCATTTGTCTTATATGAATTCTGTTTTCAAGTGAAATAGATTAGATTGAAAATGATGTTGATGTATTTTCTAAGCCCTGTCAAGTTAGATGTCATAAGCACTTTGTTGTATAATGTGTTATTCTCAGAACGCAGTGTATTCTTTTGCACTGACACATATAAATACAGAATGAGAATAAGGAAGCCTGTTACCATTATCACTAGATGCATGTTATTTCAGCATTACTGCTGAGCACTGGGTATGTAATTGTTGTTAATGATGTCAGTTCTTTGTGATTTACAGATTATAGAAGAGGGTCCAATTACAGTTGCTCCACCAGAGACTGTGAAGCAGTTAGAGCAGGGTGCACGGAGACTTGCAAAGTGTGTAAGCTATGTTGGGGCTGCAACTGTTGAGTATCTTTATAGCATGGACTCTGGCGAGTATTACTTTTTAGAGCTGAATCCTCGTTTACAGGTATGTAGAATTAGCTTCAAGAATGTCAGTAAGCATTATGAGCATGGAACTAATAACTTTTGCTTTTATGTAAAGGTTAGATTCGAATTTCTAAATGTCTTGAGGTGAATAGGATGGTTGCTTTATTAAGTTTACATGCCTTTGTAGGTTGAGCATCCTGTTACAGAGTGGATAGCTGAAATGAACTTACCGGCAGCCCAAGTTGTTATAGGCATGGGTATTCCTCTTTGGCAAATTCCTGGTATGCACTCAGTAAGGCTGCAGGTTGAATTATCTTTGTTGATATTATATTTTGACTACACTAATGGAAACCTGCTATGTGCTGACGTTCTTGGTGTTTCCCTGCCTTAGAAATAAGACGATTTTATGGAAAGGAAGCAGGAGCAGGCTATGATTCTTGGCGGAAGACATCAGTGACAGCTACTCCATTTGATTTTGACCTGGCAGAATCTGTCAGACCAAAAGGACACTGTGTAGCAGTCCGTGTGACAAGTGAAGATCCTGACGATGGTTTTAAGCCTACCAGTGGCAAAGTGCAGGTCTGAAACAATGCTATTAGGGACACTTATTGAGAGATATTAAGGTGGAAATAAATTGGCAAGAATTTGTTAGAAATTAGAACATAGATACCTTTTCTGGATAGTTATTTCCTGCTTGAAATTTGTCTTGTATTTTTGAAACATTTGCAGGAACTCAACTTTAAAAGCAAGCCGAATGTATGGGCGTATTTCTCTGTTAAGGTAATGACCTCTCTTTGTACACAATATAACTTGAATAGCTGTTTCATATTTGCTCTTGCACCTCATCCTCCAAACACATGAAGCATGCTCTTTCCTCATTGAACTTAATGTGAGGACTCAGGAAACTGCCATATGGGATAGGCAGTAGTGGGTCATTGCAATGACTTCATGATGCAAGAGCTATCTACAAATTCTTAGGATGTATATAACTTCACCTACTCCATTCCCTTCTCACTAGCAGGGTTATTCGTCTTTGCTTGCTTTCGTGGCAAGATTCCAACTTCAATCACATACGGTGAAAACTAGGAAAAACAATTCTTCATGTGCCCTGTGATGCCTTAACTAGCTACTACTGCATCACATCCTCTGGTTGCTGCATGCACATTCATGAATCATGGATTTCAGCTGATGTAGTTGTCAAAGTTTCCCCATAAGACTAAATTACCATGTCATACCTAAATCCTCAAAAAGTGTTGAAATTTGTAACATGATTTTGACTAAACTAGATTCATTTGCTTTTCATGTCCATTGCAGTCAGGAGGAGGAATTCATGAGTTTTCAGATTCTCAGTTTGGTATGTATAATTTTTTTTTTTCAATGGCTTAATAATTGCTTCTGCTAAAGGTATGTACTGTTAATAACAAATAGTTGTTATGAGTTTCAGGTCACGTGTTTGCTTTTGGAGAATCTCGAGCTTTGGCCATAGCTAATATGGTACTTGGACTGAAGGAAATTCATATTCGAGGAGAGATTCGTACTAATGTTGACTACACAGTAGACCTTTTGCATGTATGTTAATCATTTTATTATGCAACATTAAAATTACATCATGTTATAATAATTTCTTAGGTATGGTTCCAAGTAAATTATGTGAGGAAATTTTACATTGTTATATGATAATATTGTTTATTATAGAGCTGTGTAAAAGATGGGTGTTCATTTTTTACAGGATGCGGAATATAGAGATAACAAGATTCATACTGGTTGGCTTGACAGCCGGATTGCAATGCATGTTAGAGCAGAGAGGCCAGCTTGGTACCTTTCAGTGGTTGGAGGAGCACTCTATGTAAGCCTTTAAATAACTTAAGTTTTGGAAAACCTTGAGGAAGTAGTATGTTACTATGTCCTATAATTGCCTTAGTTGGTTTGTCATTTACCCGATATCGAGCTCTAACAGGATCATTTTATATCAGAAAGCATCAACAATGAGTGCCGCAAGGGTTTCCGAATATATTGGGTATCTTGAGAAAGGACAAATCCCTCCCAAGGTAGGATGCGTTCTTTATTCAAGTAAATAATCAGGGAAATTATTACATTTACAGTATAGCTTGTACCTTTGCAGAGGAAAATTTGTCAGAGCAGTGTTGTATGTGACCCTCTTAATCTTTTAAATTTGTATTAATGGTATGTTTTTTAAATGCAGAATATCTCTTTGGTAAACTCTGTAGTCTCTCTCAACATTGAAGGGATCAAATATACGGTATGCATTCCTTTAAAAGTTGACATTCAGTTCTATATTTTTTGCTAATTAGTTTATTATTTCAAAGTCGAATAATGGAAGCTCTATATGTATATGGCATTTCTTCATTTTTTTTGTAGATTGAAATGGTAAGGGGAGGACCAGGCAGTTATAGACTAAGGCTTAACCAATCAGAAATTGAAGCTGAAATACACACACTACGTGATGGAGGGCTACTAATGCAGGTGCCTTCCTCTATTTCCTTATGTTTTACATTCATACCCTTTGCATTCTATGTTACAAAATAACCTCAGGATATTGTCCTAACACGGAGCTTTTTGTTTTTCCCATTTAATTTTGTTGAATTATTTATTGATCTCTTGTATATGCAATCAATATTGAGCCTTCAAAACATTTGAAATGCATAGCAGCTAGCCTTATGCAG
>ML784780.1:20648-46528 GCA_009831015.1 Picea engelmannii | reverse complement strand
TACTCTATCAAAAGTAGAAAAAGAGCCAAGTACAAAGCTAAAAGAGGAAGTGCAAAATAAGTGCAGAAAACAAAATCATGACAAGTAGAAAGGATGTCAAGGCGTTCTGGGACTAGAAGCCGAGGCTGAATGGGGGGACAGAAAAGAGGTTTCCTAACAGAGTTGTCCACCAATGTGAAGGGTCTGACACATTATCTGATAATGTCATCAGGCAAAGTTGCTTCAAGAAACACACCCCAAGGTTGGAGGCTTCCCTGCATAACGCAGACTTCCTCTGGAATAGGTACCAGGTCTGAGGGGTATATATTCAACCAAAGTTGTCTGGGACATCCAACCTCATCTCTTTGTTGACATGCCATTTGGGTGGGGCAGGCCACAAGAAGAATGGAACCCTGGTGGATGGCGTGGATGGCTTAGTACTTGGTCAATCTCTTCTGAATGTTTCCCTTACACACCTACTGATATTCACTTTCAGATCCACAAACTACAAAATGGTCATTACTTACCCTTTATCTGAGCAATAATCCAATCCCAAAGACTTTGGCAACCTTGCAGTCCCATCTCTGCTTGTGACAGATCACATAGCAGACATTCATTATAGTGATGAAGTTGATCTTTGTCATCCAGTTCATTGTTAAGGGGTTGTTCTAGGATGGATAGTCTGACAGTCTGGGAGAAGTGTCTGGAATGCCATAAGATTGACCGGTATTTCTTTTTTGTGAACGGAAACATGCCACATTTAAGGCAGTTGCTACTCCCTTTCATTTGGGCAAGCTCACAGTTTTTAGATCAGATTTGGCAGCACCATTTTCTGCCAGAATTAGCATTTTCAGGAAAGATGTAGAATCTTCACTTTGGGGCCAAGGCAGATATGCTGGCTCTTCTTGTATATATAGGGAAGGGTAGTCTGTTTACTCACAGCTTGGCTGTATGATGTATGATTCCTGATAAATTCTTTATTGTTTATCAATGATATAAATTGCATTTTCCAAAAAGAAATCCCCTTGTCTGTATTCATGTTGGAATCATGCTTTTTATATAAGTGCCAATTTCTGCAATTTGTAAATTTGTGTGTAACTGCCCCTTGGATGTTACCTATTTATCGGCCATTACCACTTGCAAGTACATGTGCAGAATTTCCCTTGTTTCTTGTTGTCCACGTAACTCAAGAAAGGTCATTAGCTATTTTCAGTTGCGATGATTAAAGCACGTCCTACTCGGTGACTATCTACCCAAAGACAACATATTCTGAGTCAGGTAGGGAAGTTGTCCTAATTGACAATTAGGAGGAAGCTGACCATTGGGATAGAATACTATCTTCTTTCTAGAGGAGTGTACACTAGTTTTTGCATATCAGGAAGGAATAGGAAGTAAGGATGTATTATGATGTTTGCACAGGATTCAAGTAATTTGATGCCCTCAGTTTCATTTTATAATTATAATTGGATGATTTATCTAGTTATGTGGCTACAATATAATATTCCAAATGAAAAGGGGCATTGACAAGATAATTGGAAGGGTGATTTTTGACCTTCAACATTGTTGAATAGTGAATTAGGCAAGTTATCATTTCCTCCCCAAGGATTAAAGCATTTTACATTTGTTGACAAAATTATATTTATTTTTTTCAAAGTCAGGAAAGTTAATACATTTTTCCCTTTTGTATGTCAGGTTGTGCAGACTTTGCTATATTGTCTAGATGATCCTCAACTCCCTTCACTACAGTGGCAAGAGTGCATGGCTGTCCTTGCAACTCGATTACCGAAAGATCTCAGATCTAAGGTTTTTACCTTGACATAAGAGTGCCAAGTTAAAAAGATTGGAAAAATAGTTTGTTTTGCTTTACTCATTTATGTGGTTCTAATCTATCGGTGTTTTCTCAGCTGGATGCTAAATATAAGGTGTATGAAACATCTTTTGTAACTTCTCCAAGAAATGTAGACTTTCCAGCAAAAGCTTTACGGGCAACATTTGAGGTGAGCACAGTTAGTAAGGTTTCTATGTGTGTTAATGATGTTTTTACTCCTATGCATTTGGATAGCAACATGTTCGCTTCCACAATATTTTGTCAAGAACCTGAATTTCATGTTGCTTCTACTTTGTATACAGGTTATTTTTTTCCAATTCCTGTTTTATTATTCTGTATCAGTAGCTGAACCTAAATTTATAGGTTGCGATTACAAGACTGCATTTGTTTCCCTTTATGATGTATTGTTATGAATTATTCATAGAAATTGTTTCATATGTCAGGCATTCCTTTCGTCTTGTCCCGAAAAAGAGAGGGCTTCACAAGAAAGACTTGTTGAACCTCTTCTCAGTCTTGCAAAGTCTTATGAGGGAGGCCGGGAAAGTCATGCTCGTATCATTGTTCAATCACTCTTTGAGGAATATCTACATGTTGAAGAGCTTTTCGGTCAAAACGCACAGGTTTTTGCTAAGTTTATATCGGTCCTTTGATTTATTAATTATTTTAAAAAGAACTCATATCATATGAAACATTGACTGCAGTTTCATGCAACGGTAAAAATTTACTTGATCTTCCGTCACAAGTATTTTGCATAATTGATAAACATATTTTTTTCCATTTTGAATGCTTCTTATATTACAATAATAAACATGAGATTACTTGTAGAAATAAATCAGAGCACTGATGTTTGGCATAGGATCCTTGCTTTATCTATCTGTAATTATAACTGAAGAACTTGGGGAATGCTATACCGATTTATGTAAATTAACTTCCCACAAGAAAGAAACATGGAGGATACAGATTATATTCCAGTTACTGAATCCACTGGATTATCTTATTAAAATTCATCTTTTTTGAGTACCTGTATTATTTAAGAAAGAGGGAATAAGTGCAGTGAATTTTTAAGCTTTCGTTGTTCAGCCAGAGTCTAAGTGGGAGAGTTTTTCTTGTGTCAGGCTGATGTGATTGAAGGTCTTAGACTTCAGCATAAAAAGGATCTTCTTAAGGTGGTAGACATGGTGCTTTCTCATCAGGTACACCAAATATACAGATAATTTATTTTCAGTAATTATGTATTTTCTCTTTGTTGTATTTCTTTATCATGTCCCCATTTTGAGATTTGAGTGTATAAAATGACTACAAAATAATAGACTTGCTATTATCTCATATTATACAGATTTAATGTGAAAATACCATTTTTAATGTGCCCGACATTAAATTTGAATGATTGGAAAGTAAAAATGAGCAAATCCTTTTTCAATTGCAGGGAATCAAGAGGAAAAACAAACTGATTCTACGACTAATGGAAGCTCTTGTCTACCCCAATCCTGCTGCCTACAGAGAGCAGTTGATTCGTGTTTCTGCTCTTGGCCATATAAACTACTCAGAGGTATGGACTTAGACATGAAAGTTTAACATTTGCTTGATCATTGACCTCAGTGCTGTTCTGTAGATACAGATGTGGATTTCAGGTCCTTGATGTTGGCTTAATTAAGTTTTATTTATCTAGAATTAAATTCTATATTGGCTGGGAATTGTGAAGCATATTTTAGCTGAAGAAAAATGCAATTTTTCTTAAAATGCCTATATGGTGATTTCTTGTGCTAAAGTGCCATCTTCTCTCTGATGATTTTTGCTGAATTTCAAGTGCTTTGGAATGGATTTTTAAAGGCTTATCATTCACAATACTCTCTATTATTTGCAATTTTGGAAAGCTCTTCCCTAACACACCATTGGAAGATTTGCTCTTACTTCAGCATCCTTGCTTGCTGCCATCACTCTTGCAATTTCTGGATCAAAGTACTTGAATACAAAGAATATCACTTTCTGCTATATCCTATTCGATTTTGGAGTTCCTTTAGCAAAAGTTTCTCTTGCATGCTTTGCTTTCTATCTTCAACATACTATGTAATATGTTGTTTCAGATGGACTGTTTGCACAAAGCAAAGCAACTCAGTTTCTTTTTCTACTCTTATTTCATAATGTATGTCATTCCTAGATGCATAAGCCCAAATTTAGAGTGCCGAGAGTGAAATCCTTTTCTCTTTATGCCTAGGCCCTAGCCTTTACAAAATATCTAGATTTTACAATAAAGTGGCCTGATGAGAAGAATAACCTTATTTAGCAAAACTAGAATCATCCTTTCATCTGATTAAAGAGATTTCTTGATCATAATAAATTCAACTCTATTGAAGAAACACATTATATTTTCTCCCCTGAGAGTGTACTTTGTTTTTTATTCCTTTTTTCTAAATCCTATATAATCGGAACAAGTGGAAAAAAACACTTACTTTTAGCACAACTCATTTGATGAAACATTCTTTGGTTTCCTGTAAGTGAGACTGCAACAATTAAAAAATATGGTTTATGAACAATAATTTTTATGATGAACGGGAGCAGGAAAGTCTTTTTAACCCTCTGGATAAAGCACAAACTAACCAAATCTTCAACCTCGACTTTGATGCAGTTGGCACTGAAAGCAGGCCAATTACTAGAGCAAACCAAATTGAGTGAACTTCGTACCAACATTGCTCGGAGTCTTTCAGAGCTGGAGATGTTTACCGAGGAAGGAGAGCCAACTTATACACCCCGAAGAAAAAGTGCTATTGATGAGAGGATGGAGGATCTGGTAAACGCACCGTTAGCTGTTGAAGATGCACTTGTCGCTTTGTTTGACCACAGTGATCATACACTTCAAAGGCGTGTTGTTGAAACATATGTGCGAAGACTTTACCAGGTAAGAATAAGATGTTCTGTGCCTCTTTTGTAAGCCACTTCTTGTATCTTCTCATTAATGATATGTAGTTAGAGTTTTTCCTGCATCTTGTATCGTCTTTCTGAGTCGTAATTTTTTGTTTTGTTTCCAGCCCTATCTTGTCAAGGGAAGTGTTAGAATGCAGTGGCACCGCTCTGGCCTTATTGCATTATGGCGTTTCTCAGAAGAAAGCACTGCAAGCAGTAGCTTACCAACTATTCTATCTGATAATGCAAAGGATAATAACAGTGGAGAAAAAAAGTGGGGAGCTATGGTAATCTTGAAATCTCTTCATTTTCTTCCAACAGCAGTAAGTGCAGCATTGAAGGAGACAACTCATGCATCATCTTATACTACCGATGGTGCCGTTCCAAGTGGACTTGTTGCTCCCACGGGCTTTGGTAACATGCTTCATTTGGCTCTAGCTGGAGTGTACAATCCAATGAGTTTATTGCAGGATAGGTAAGCTTTGCTGACTAAGATGTTTGACCCTCCTTAAATTTCATTATAAAGGCACTTTAAATCTGGCAGTGGCATCAAAAAGTTGCGCACTTTTATTTGAAGTTACTACATTGGCTCGCATTGGTGTAAAGATTGGATTAAGAACATTGTCAATGTCCACTCTAGATGGCACAGATAGTGTCACTGCCATTTTTATGAGGTCATTTTGTCTGGCACGTTTTAAAAAAGTAAAAGAGGCACTGTGTTTGTATGCATACTTTAAATGGGCGAATAGAAGAAAGGAAACATAGAACATTTTGATGGAAGCTCTAGGTATCTTCCTAGTACATTGTAAGTCATGAAGGAGCATGTGCCATTTACAACTGCTTTTGATAGCTCGTTAGTAGATGAACAATTTGCAGGTTTCATCTGATTCCACATGATAATCCAGGTATATGCTGTTTCTAACTTTTAGTTGTTCTTTGTTGTATAATGCAATTCTCTGTTTGGTGTACTTCAGTGGTGATGAAGATCAGGCCCAGGAAAGAGTTAACAAATTAGCGAAAGCATTGAAGGAGGAAAAACTAGGATCAAGCCTTCGAGTTGCAGGCATTGGTATGATAAGTTGTCTTATACAGAGAGATGAAGGTCGTGCACCCATGCGACATTGCTTTCACTGGTCCTCTGTAAACCAATGTTACGAAGAAGAACCTTTACTTCGCCATGTGGAGCCACCTCTGTCCAATTTCCTTGAACTGGTGTGACTTGCACTACACTAGCCATTTTGCATTAGTGATGTTTGCAGCAAGATTCTCTTTTGCATTCATGGATTCTATCTGTTTTACATCTCTAATTTATCTTGTCTCCAACAAAAATAATGCTTTTCAGGACAAACTTAAAGGATACAAGGAAATGCAGTATGCACCTTCACGAGATCGGCAATGGCACATGTATACGGTCATCGACAAGCCAGCTATCCGCAGAATGTTTCTCCGTACGCTTGTCAGGCAGCCTAAATTTGTTGACGGAAAAGGAGACTCAACCACATCAATAATTGCCAATAGTGTCGTCAAATCTTTGATGGGAGTTTTAGAAGAATTAGAGATGCATGCCCATAATGCAAATGCTAAATCTGATCATGTGCACATGTTCCTTTGTATATTGCGTGCACAAGAATTAAGTGATCTCATTACTAATTCCAAGTAATATGTCACTCTCTGCTTGTTGTCTTCCTTACTACTTACACTCATATCCAGCCGATGATGGGGTTCATGCATGGAATTCTATGTTTTTTATTTTTTCTATATACATAATTGCAAATATATATTTAAATTTCTTACAAGCAAAGCCTTCTGACACCAGGAAAGTAGAGATAACCCGTGGCAAGGAAGATGTTGCAGTGGCTGAGTTTCTACGTGATTTAGCTTACCAGGTGCATGATATGCTTGGTGTTCGTATGCACCGGCTAGCAGTTGGAGAATGGGAGATTAGGTTTCGACTAGACTCAGTGGGAGTGGCAAATGGAGCATGGAGGATTGTAGTAATGAATCCTACTGGGCATACTTGTACTGTGCATGTATGCTTCTCTCTGTTTCTTCCCTACAATAGCAATATATGGCAAAGGCTGCAGTAGTTATTAGTGACCACTATTGTATACCACAATAAAATATAAGAATAAGAAGTTTAGAATTGATGAAGTTGTAGTCCATTTGCCAGTCAATTCTTACATTAGATTAGTTGTTACATCAAAATGCTATTATCTTGTATTAACTATGAATTTCAGTTCGAATTTTTGAATGATAATGGTCCAGATTTGAACAGTTTATTTTTAACTGCAGATATACCGAGAGGTGCAGGATACAAACAAACATGAAGTTGTGTACCAGTCCCCATTGTCTGTGGCTGGGCCTCTGGATGGGATTCCTGTGGCAGCACGATACCAATCCCTGGACATTATTGAACGGAAGCGTCTTATGGCAAGGAGGAATAATACAACATACTGTTATGATTTTCCATTGGTAAATAGTTTGTATGCCTCATTATGTCTTATCTTTCAACATTTACTCTGATAAATGAATACAAGACTGATGATTTCAGAGAATGGTATCTACCAGTCTGGAGACCACTTCTATACACATTGTACAACCTAAAATCTCATTCCAGATGCCCATGATGAGAAACCCTGGCTTCTCTCTCCTAAAGAGCTGAACTTGTTTGTGTTCTGTCATGATCCCTTTTGCTCCTCTTACAATGTCTAGATTGTCTCTCAGGTGTACTGATGTTAGATTCAAATTTTGTACAAACATGTTGAACTAAATTCTCCCCGAGTATCTCCTATACTTTTGCCAGAACATGCACTTGAAATTTTTTGTTGAATTCACTTGTTAGATATGTTGCAGCACATGCATTATAATTTTCTTCTGTTATTTGCTGTTATGTGATGCCATGTAAAATAAGTTTTCCTTATACAGTGAAGTTTTTTGATTGTAGGTTTTTGAGACATCATTGCGGCGCCTTTGGACATCTGGCCTTCAGAATGGAGACAAAAACAATGACAAAGTTAAATTCAAAGCTCTGGAGCTCATATTTTCTGAGAAGCAGGGCACTTGGAACACTCCTCTGGTCACTGCAGAGCGACCTGTTGCAACAAACGATGTAGGGATGGTAGCTTGGTGCATGGAGATGAGCACACCTGAGTACCCTGGTGGACGGACTATTTTAGTGGTGGCAAATGATGTTACACATAATGCAGGTTCTTTTGGTACAAGAGAAGATGCCTTTTTTGCTTCTGTGACTGACCTTGCTTGTCAAAAGAAATTGCCTTTGATTTATTTGGCTGCCAACTCTGGTGCAAGAATTGGAGTGGCACTAGAAGTCAGAGCTTGCTTTAAAGTTGGATGGTTTGATGAGTTGTCTCCGGACCGTGGGTTTCAGTATCTTTATCTCAGTCCAGAAGACTATAAGCTCATTGGTCCATCTGTAATAGCACATGAGCTCAAGCTAGAATCTGGTGAAATCAGATGGATTATAGATGACATCATTGGTAAGGAAGATGGACTAGGTGTGGAGAATTTATCAGGCAGTGGAGCAATTGCAGGTGCTTATTCAAGGGCATATCAGGAAACTTTCACATTGACATATGTAACAGGCAGAACAGTTGGTATTGGTGCATACCTTGCGAGGTTGGGAATGCGCTGCATTCAGCGCCTTGATCAACCTATAATTCTCACTGGATACTCAGCTCTAAATAAGCTTCTTGGACGGGAAGTGTATAGCTCTCATATGCAATTAGGAGGCCCAAAAATCATGGCAACAAATGGTGTTGTTCATCTAACTGTATCTGATGATTTAGAAGGTGTCTCGGCCATCTTGAAGTGGCTTAGCTATATTCCTCCATATATAGGAGGACCTCTTCCTATTGTGAAGCCTCTAGATCCCCCAGAAAGACCAGTTGAATATGCTCCAGAGAATTCATGTGATCCTCGTGCAGCTATTCGTGGTGTAGAAGATAATGGTAGGTGGCTTGGTGGCCTCTTTGACAAAGAGAGCTTCACAGAGACATTAGAAGGGTGGGCAAAAACAGTGGTTACTGGGCGAGCGAAGCTTGGGGGCATCCCCGTGGGTGTTATTGCTGTTGAGACCCAAACAGTGATGCAGGTGATTCCTGCAGACCCTGGTCAACTTGATTCTGCTGAGAGAGTAGTTCCTCAAGCAGGCCAGGTCTGGTTTCCAGATTCAGCATGTAAAACAGCACAAGCTTTGCTAGATTATAACAAGGAAGAGCTTCCTCTGTTTATCTTGGCAAACTGGAGAGGGTTCTCCGGTGGTCAAAGGGATCTTTTTGAAGGAATTCTTCAGGCTGGATCCACCATTGTGGAGAATCTCCGCACATACAAGCAACCTGTGTTTGTTTACATACCAAAAACAGGGGAACTGCGGGGAGGAGCATGGGTGGTAGTTGATAGCAAGATTAATTCAGATGAAGTTGAAATGTATGCAGAAACAACAGCAAAAGGTGGTGTACTAGAACCAGAGGGAATGATTGAAATCAAATTCCGTACAAAAGATCTGCTTGAATGCATGCATAGGCTTGACCAGAATCTCATTTCACTTAAGATAAAGTTACAGGAAGCCAAGGATGATCTTCCCGGGGCTGAAGTAATACGACAACAAATTAAAGCTCGGGAAAAACAGTTGCTTCCTTTTTATAAGCAGATTGCCATCAGATTTGCCGAGTTGCATGACACATCCTTCAGAATGGCAGCAAAAGGGGTTGTGCAAAAAGTTATTAAATGGGAAGAGTCACGGATCTTCTTCTACAAGAGATTAAGCCGAAGATTGGCAGAGTCTTCTTTGATTAAGAATGTAAGAGATGTTGCTGGAAACAACCTATCTCATAAATCAGCTTTGCATTTGATTAAGGACTGGTTTTTGGCTTCAAAAGTTGGTGTTTCTGGAGAGGAATTATGGAAAGATGATGCTGCTTTCTTGGCTTGGAAAGATGATCCCAGCAAGTTGGACTCCCATTTACAAGAATTAAGAGCACAGAAAGTGTGCAGACAGCTATTGGAATTAGGAAGTTCTAAGGCGGAGTTGCAAGCATTGCCTGAAGGTCTAGCTGCTCTTCTAAAAAAGGTAAATTGTGTGGTTATTTTTCTTTAACAAAGGATTGGATATGATTCCTGGCTTTTAAGGATCATTTGAGAATCTTTAATCAATGTAGTGTTTATGAAGAATGCTAATATCATTGCAATTTTGACAGGTTCAACCATCAATGAGGTCAGAGTTGGTGGAAAAGCTTCGAGAAGTTCTCAATTCATGAGACTGACGATCATGCCAGTGCACAGTTTGACTACTTTTGGGATCTTTTATTTTCTTTATTTGTAATTAATAATTATGAATGACCAGGAATTATCTTGGCAATAGAATTTGAATGTGTATTTGTGGAGTGGTCAAATGCTTTTTCATGGGGCTGCCAAGATATACTAATGTGATTTGGTTTATTCCCCAATTTGATTATGACTACAACATTTGTTTTCTTGCGAATCTAGTTGATGTAGCAGACGGAGATACGATGGAACACGTGTTCTCCATGGAGTTGGAAGAGTTTGACTTGGTGGCCTTATTGGAAAAGATTCAGTTCTCTTACCATGTAAGAAGAAAATAAATGGCAAGGAAATAAATAAGAAATGATATTTCGTTGGAAATTTTGTTCCCTGTTTCTTTTGCATTTGATATTGTATACATTGTTTTTCAAAATACTACAATTTTTGCTCATGCCTAGAGAGCTATAGGTTATGCATTGTGCCCATTTTTGATCTGCTGTATAAACTCCGAGGTCTTATTTGGTATTTCAGTTCTCGTCTTACCATATCAGGTATAAAAAAATAATTCAACTTGGGATTCAAATACGCTGAGAATTGAAATAATATGGATTTCAGATAATTTTGTTTTAGGCATGCAATCAACATGGCAATTATTGTTAAGACAATAAATTTTCCAAAGGTGCCACATACATAAAACACATTATTTTTTAACGATTGTAAGCTGGTGAAGCTCAGGGCTCAAACACAACTTTATGTTTATTAGGAACCCATGTTTTCATCTAGTCTTAGGAGGTTTGGCCAGCCCACTAATGTTGATTGACATTATAAATGGAATTATCTACTGATCCCATTGTTTATGGTGCTCAATGGCCAGACTCCTTGATAAGTTTCCCAAATACTTTTTGTTCAAAGTGACAAATTATTATTGTTGTTCAAAGTGACAAATTATTATTGTTATTGGCTGGGGGAGCATTCACCTTTGTGACCAATGAATGGGTATTTATACCGTCACGAGCGAACTTGTAAACCACACCCTCATTTATATGTCACTATTGTTCTTGTAAGCTATCACTAATGTTATTCAAATACAAAATATTTATTATTTAGCCTTTATTGCACTAAAAGTAGCAAGGTGTATGTCACTATAGTTCTTGTAAGCTATCAGTAATGTTATTCAAATACAAAATATTTATTATTTATTCTTTATTACACTAAAAGTAGAATAAAGTAGCAAGGTGCATATAATATATATAATATAAAGGCAAATATGTCACGTCCTTAACTCTAATAACCTCAATGAAAAAAATTTGAAGTCCTACAAACTCAAAAAAATGCACTAACTAAAAAAATGCACTTTGTAAAAATAAAAAAATAAAAAATAAAAAATCAAAAAATAATAAATGGACTATAACAATTAAAAATATATAATAATAAAATAAATTAAAAATATATAATAATAAAATAAATTAGTGTAGATTCATCTCAACAAGAAGGTTCTTTTAAGTATTGATAGATTTGCCCTTTATTTTATTTTTGATCCTTTTAAGTGTTTAATAGATTTGGGATTAAGATGAATCTATGCTAGTGGATTTTCTTTTCCTCTCCTATTTGAATTTGATATTTTATTGTTAATGAACATATTGTTCATAACAATAGTATTATTGGTTGCCTAATCTTGATATTTGGTGATATTTTTTCAAAGCCATATGAAACCTAACCAGTGGCTATCACAATTTTTTAAAACAAATGAAGAAAATCAGGAGAAATATAGATTATTGTTCACCGATCAACATACTCAATACAATTAATAATTCTAGTCATAACTTCTTGAAAGAATACTAAAAAAAATGAAATTGCGAAAACCACAATTCGTTTTACAATGACCATAACAGGAGAGAAAAGTGTAAGAAATAATCCACAATTCATTGAACAGTGACCATAGCATGAGAGAAAAGTGTAAAAAATAATCCAGCCAATGTGATGCTTGGAAAATACATCACCAAAATCAACACCACCCTATTAAAAAGTTGATTGAGGAATTCTATTTGATCCCTATTAAAAGAGAAAATAAATCTATATAAAATATTATTGACATATATAAAATACAAATTTTTAAACTCAAAAAATAAAAAAATAAAATAAAAAAATAAAAACCCTGTTTTAAAAATCTATTAAGGAGAAATTAAAAATGCTCAGTGGAAATAGTCTGTTAAAAGTGCTTGTTACATAAAATGAAAATAAGCATGTATAAAATATTATTGGTATATATAAAGTGACTGATTCCAAACTCAAATTCAAAAATATAAAATAATTGCTTGTTACATAAAATGAAAATAAACATGTATAAAATATTATTGGCATATATAAAGTGACCAATTCCAAACTCAAACTCAAAAATATATAAAGTAATTAATTTCAAACTCAAAAATATAAAACAGAAGTAGTATTTCAAAAATCACCAAAAGAAGTGGAAATACCTGTTAAAAGTGCTTGTTACATAAAATGAAAATAAGCATGTATAAAATATTATTGGCATATATAAAGTGACCAATTCCAAACTCAAAAGTATATAAAGTGATCAATTCCAAACTCAAAAATATAAAACAGAAGTAGTGTTTCAAAAATCACCAAAGAAAAGAGAAATTAGAAGTGCTTTCTACTTCATAATATTCCTGAAGTTTATAAGTACCTTTTTTATATTGAAGCTTTGACACTTGTTTTATATAAGTAAAAAAAGTGAAGTTCTAAAGAGCTGTTAAAACCTCAACTTGGATGTCACTAGGAGAGCAAAAAACATTATTCATTTTTTGTGGGGTTTTCACACTTCTACATAGCAATGATGAAATCTTTTGACAAAAATGAATAGTGGTTTGGGGCATTGAAGAAGTAAGAAAAATTATTCATACCCATTTAAAATTAAGTCTTAGTATTAGTACTGTATTAAAAGTATAAGAGGCTATTGATGGAAAAATCATTATCATTGATATTAACCTAGAAGAAAGCGACAATTATATTTCTGTTGAGTTGGCCAATCAATTGCAAATTTTCGGGTCCAATATAATTCAGAAGCTAGTTTTTAACAAAAAATGCCATGGAATACAAAATCTACAATTGTTGATTGGTGACTATGTGTTCAAACTTGAATTTGATATGTACTCTATGTGTGAAAACATCGACATCATTTTAGGTTGGACATGGATCAAAGCATTGGGTGCTTTCACCTTGACTTTGAAAAAGAAATATTTGACATTCTAGCATAATAAAAATAAGATTACATTGTAGGGCCTTAAAGTGAAGTCATGCACAAAAGTTCCTTATAAGACATAAAAGATGGCTGTAGTCTAACTGTTCTACATTTTGGCCCTTTTTTCTGGGGATATTTTCTGTTCAATTTTGTTCGAAATCCGGCGAGAAATTATTGGATCTGCAGATTTGAGTGGTTAATTCTATATAATCCAAGTGCCTGAAGGGTTTTTCAGCATGCTGAATCCATTTATGCATTCAGAAATGCAATTTAAACAACAAAAAAATGTGATTTTGTACAGATTTATGTCACTGGATTCTGACAAAAAAGGCCAAAATGTAGAACTATTAGACACCGCCTAAAACATGTACCAAATGTGATAATTCAAAGGATCAAAATTCACTATAAAAGATGCAAGAACTCAAATAAATTTTTGACAAGGTTTAGCTAATAAAGATGAGGAGATTTATTGCCTTAGGAATCATAATTAAATCTTGCTTGCACAAATAAAAAAGTTAAGAATGAGAAGAAGACGCAATAAAAAATCAGGAAACGTTTCATCAACAAATAAACATTAACATTTACAATGTTTATTTGCTAAACTACCAATTTTTGTAACCATTATAGATTATTAATAAATTACATGCAATTGATATATTTTGGCAAGTTTTATGAGAATTTGTGATGAATTATCCAAGTTGAATGTATGATTGATAAATATGTGTTAGTAGTAGGCTCACTGATGAACCACAAATGTCGTCTTTTGTTTTTTTATGAAATTCTCTATCCACTGCAAAATGATTATTTATTTATTTCATCAACAACCAGAGCAACAATATTATGAGCATTATTAACTTATAAATTCAAGAGACAAATATGTTGTGGAGTTTTTCCAACTCCAAAGCCCATTGCAAGTTCATTAAATTTTCCAAATCTCTTAAGTCAGGTGGTGGCCATTCAATAGTTGATAAGGTAGACTTGGCCCATCAACCAACCCAATCAAGAAGGAAGATGGACATGATAATTCACCTATCTAGCAACCCACTAGCTAAGTCAATTAAGAAAAATGATGTACCCAAGAAATTGTTTCTTTAACAACCTGCCAACATGACAATGAATTACCACAAGGACGATGACAATTCTTGGGGGGAATTTAGTTGGGGAGAGTCTTGGAATTCCCTGGTATCTATCTTGAGGGATCCAAGAAATCCCTAGTTATGTACTCATTTACAACTCGATTTTGGTTAGATTTTCCTTAGCTAGAATAACAATTCCAAATTTCCGCGTACTCTTGTAATATCAAAACACATATGTTAATGAAACAATTCCTATTGGAGAGTTGAACTAAGAGATACTAGAGGGGTTCATCAACCCTCTTTGAGGAAGGGCTCACTTGAAGAGTTTGTTGGTAAATGAACCTTTTTTTTGTGTTTTTTTTTTGTGATTGCTTAACTGTGTATGTTCTGTAATTCCTCATGACAACATTCTATGTCTATGCGGGGCTTTGAGGAACAATTTTGTGTTTTATTTCAACAATTATTTTATAGTTGCATCTTTTGTTGAAGTTCTTCCACCAACATACTATTACCATGTGGTTGGTAGAAGAGTTGTTTTACTAAATGTGCTATAGAATTAATTCTTGTTTTACACAACATTTAGTTTTTGTTTCTTGTAGCATTCATTTCTTGCTTCGTTGGTATATTTACTTTTCAACATTATAGTTCATTTTTTGAAAGTGTAGGTTTATTATTAGAATTTGAGCTTGGAGAGTCAATGGGTACTCTATTCCCTAGACAACTTGACTTGCAAAATACCTAAACTTTTGACAAGTTGAATTAGTTGCAATAGTCAGCGA
This sequence comes from Picea engelmannii, assembly GCA_009831015.1. Taxonomy (NCBI): domain Eukaryota; kingdom Viridiplantae; phylum Streptophyta; class Pinopsida; order Pinales; family Pinaceae; genus Picea; species Picea engelmannii. The sequence goes on along the minus strand of ML784780.1, from coordinate 31,441 downwards.
CATTACAGTTCCATGATGTTTAGAGTTAGGAAAACAACTATTTCAGTAACATTTGAAGCCTAGGAGATTACATAAACAATAACAACACCTCGAAAACCTACACACCTTAGTCAACAATTTAAGTAAATCTTAGGGGATTTCGTAGCTTAATATTGTTGGAATTCTTTAGCTCACCACTTTTTGGCACCATTGTTAGGGAAGTGCTACAATATCCAAGGAAGGGAACACCTATGAAATTGGAATTCCATTGTGAGGGAAGAAGAACCTGAGTTCCTGAGTGTTTCCATTTGCAATGGCCTTCTTTCCTACATTTAGTATTTTTCTTTGAAGTAGACTGCATGCATTCCCATAGAGACAAGTTAGGCCATTTTTTTTATTATCAAAATCTAATAACTCTAGTGCAACATAACATGGAAAGAGTAGTAGGAAGGCATTTTTGAGTTGTCTAGTGAAAATCATGAGGTGAAGAATGAATGGTCCTTTGAAGAGTTCATAAACCAAGTTGTTGTAGGAGGTACGAGTGAGGTACAAGAAGGAATTTAAGGGATCATTGAGAAGCCTGGATCCAAATAGTAAAGGCCAGTTTCTATAGATATCGCTATAGAGGCAACCACATAAGTTTTTACTAGGATTACTGCTAATATTTATAAACCCCAAAGATGGGAAAATCAAAAGATTATAAATCTTCTTCATCTTCTCAGGGGTTTCTTTCCTTGTGCACTATGGCAAAAGAGAGAATAGAAGAGGAACTGGTAGTTTTGTAGTTCCCCATCAGGGAAACATATGATGAAGTAAGAATGAAGAACATTAATCCATTCGTCCTTCCTCATTTACATGGGATGGATACAAAGGACCCTAACACTTTCCTATTTGAATTTGAAGTCCTCTACAAAACTTGTGATTACAACACTGATGCTGAAAATATGACACTATTTCCTTCTATGTTGAAGGAGGTAGCACTTCGTTGGTTTATGAGTTTTTATGGGAATTCCATTCATACATGGGAGCAAATGAAGAGCCTATTCATAAAGACGTATTAGGACCATTGTAAGAAAAGAATCATCGATGATAAAAAATTTCAAATGATTCATGGGGAAGATGAGTCCTTGGAGGACAATGTTGGGTGATTCCATTTCAACAATAAAATGGCTACCAATTACAGATTGGATGAAGATTCCCTCAAGTTAGTACCACTAAGAGGAGTCAGAGATGAATGGATGGAGACTTTAAATTTAATTGGAGTTGGGAACATCTCCAATTTCTCTTACAACAAGATTAGGGAAGTTTTCAAAAATTATTCAAGAGATACTACAATAAAGAATAAAGGACCTAGAGGGATTGTTGCACAATCTTCAAAAACAATAATTGCATGGACTATAATGGAAATTGGAAATTTATTGGAGGATATGAAGACAAACATATTGCATTCTTTATCCATGCAATTTGATACCCTCCAAATCAAGAAGAAGCAAGAGGAGATAGAAAGTCTCCGACAATTTTTTGTCTGAAATGTACTAAGAAACATGCTCACCATGAATGTCTAGTAGATAATATGAAAAATTATAAAATTTGTAGGGATAACCACAACACTAGTTAATGCCCTCAATTTCCTAGTTTAAAATACCTAAATCAAGGAGCGAAGGGGAACATGGAGCAAGTGTGCTTCATCAATCAAAGAAGGCAAGTACCTTGACAAATGCCTCAAGGTATTCCTTATCAACACCCTTAGTATTTTAAATCTGTATGGACTAATCAAATGAATCCTTCCACAAATTGGTGTTGTCCAACTCCTCATCAATCGATAAACCAAGCCCCATCTCCACAATGGTGGCAATACCTAATACCTCAAGGTTAGTGGAAACCTTCTTCTCATACCAACAACCACAACAATGTCTTATGGGTCTACTCCTTAGCAACCTTGAAGGCCCCAAAAAGGATGGCCACATCAATAACAAGAAGAATTGATGCCACCTCCTCAACAAAAAAATAATTCCCAACCTCAAATATAGCCATTGATACTTGCCTAGCCTATACCAAATCCAAATAATAATAAACTAGTTCAACTGGTATGCAATAATGAGATGATCACACATTCCACCTACTCTATAGATCTCGTTGATTGCGATGAGATTCACCTTCATTCAAGGAAGGTGGTGGCAAATCCCTTTCCACCTATCATAGTTGAACCAATGAAAGATACATCCAAAAAATCCACCTCCAACTTCTCAATATTAATCACAAAAACCTTCTCAACAAGAGCAGGGATGACAAAAAGGCAGGCCACCTTTCCTATAGTGACTAGAACAGATCAAAACATTTGTTCAACCCAATTTTTACTTACTAGGATAATTTTGGAATCTGTGTTAAAATTCCTATGATATACCATAAAAGAAATTCCCATCTACAACAAGGCCATTAGAGAATTATTCCTTGACAATAAACCATGGAGGAAGAGGAAAGATCCTCAAACCATCCAAATTGTAGGCTGGTGTGTTTCTTACACTTGGAAAGATCCTTACTCCTAAGTATTCTGATCCAAGCAACCCTATATTGGACATACACATAAATAACCATCTTATCCAAAACACTTTGATTCACTTAGGAGCAACCATCAATGTCATGAATAAAGAAACAATGGGAAAAATGAAGCTATAAGGGTTATTGAGACAAAATCTTTTATTCTCCAAATGGTTGATATGTCCATTATCAAACTAGAGGGAATGATGGAGGAGGTTGTAGTCTCAATAGACCCATGGGAATACGCTTTCGACTTCATGGTGCTGCAAACAAAAACCAATCTCAATGGCTATCCCTTGATCCTTGGTAGGCCTTGGTTGGCAATTGTTGATGCCTATATTAGCTATAAATCAAGGACACGACTCTTACCCATGGTCAATTCACTTAAGAAACTCACCTTGTACCCTCTATCTAGACTAGAGGTTGAAAAACCACTTTGGGTTGGTCTAGAGGAAGAAGATGCACTCTTTGGAGTTTTTTCCCAACCTATCCTCACAATTGATAAATATTTGGCATTGTTACCCCCCCCCCCCAAGTTAGGGGTAACTAAGGAGATGTTGTCTCGAGGCTTGCAAGTTGAAGACATGGAGTGCCAAGAGCCAGATGAGAAAACATATCCCCTCATCTCACCACACATATCCATTTGATTGATGACAACAACATCCACTACACTAGTTTGTCCCACAGAGGACAACAAGTCTTGCTTCATGATGTAACAAGTCCAGTCTTGTGGTAAGTGTCATTTTAATAACTAAAGCATTTGAACATGTTGCAAAGGGTCCTTTATTGATTATGAAAATGTTTTCTTGGAAATTATGCCTTTTTCCTCATTTCACCTTGGTAGTTGACACATTTTCCTAGTAAGTGGGTCACTTTCAGGAAAAGGGTTGCTACTAGGAGGTATCCTTGAAGTGTCATTGTACCATTCCCACACATATTTATCATTTTCCACACTCCTTCCCTTTTGCTTCCTGACCTTTTGGGTTTTTGGGCTTATTGACCCCAAGAAGGACTTGTACTTCATTTCATGGAAAGAAGGGGCTAAAGGCCTAGAGGCGTTGTAGCTGGAAAAATATTAAAGCCATATTATCCTATAGATGCTCGCCCTAAGGTCATGAGAGCAATGAAATGCTTCTCCACAAAAAATTTAAGCATCTTTTAAAAAGGGAAACACATAATTAATAAATGTCCCGCTTGTTGAGGGAATGCATTTGCAGTGTCTTTTGCTTTCATTGCACATGACACTCAATGTGTTCTTAGCTACAAGTGGCATTGTGGTGCTCCTTACTTTCCATTGCACATATCACTCAATGTTTTGGACCATAAAAATTAATGGTAAATAAAGGGTTTGGAAAAATGTTGCATTGCAAACGAGGATACAACACACCCTCTACAAAGGCACCCATAAATGAGACAATATGAGCCCTTGATATGTCAAGAACCCCATGCCCAAAAGTCACACCCCCATCCACCTCATATTCACTACATGACTTAGAGAGGTTCTCCTTGGGAAACACTCCTTGACTTGGGGGATTGATCTACCCAATAGGGCACTGTGACAACCCTCCCATATCTAAATTTGGCAAATTGTATAAGGTCCTTGAGCATTTGTTTAGTTTGAAAAGGGGGGATTTAATGCACATGTTTGGGTGGTTATTTTATTAAATGTGGATTACTTGGCATGATACATGTGACTTGTGGACCCTTGGATAGCGTACTTGTTTGTCTTTGCAGGGCCTTGCCAGGTGTAAGATATGCCATGGAGGAACTGTGCCATTTTGACCTACATGGGGGGTTGAAAACCCCAAGGATGGACACCATACCCCATAGGATGGGCAGAGGACCCCGGAGCCATTGCACACTTGATATGATGGATGTTTCCTTTGGAGGAACTTGGACAACACTAGGTGATGATATCATTATATCCCCTTGCACTTGGATGTTGGCCTTTGGAGGCCCAAGACATCACCTTCCAAGCCTTGACGTCATGAGAGAGGCTAGGGTTTGATAGGATTGATGGTTTCAGAAGAGAGATGAGGTGGTTTGAAGAGGGAAGATGCATGACATGGCACTTTAGAGCATGAGAGATGGACACATGGCCTTTGGAGGCCCAATGACTTGCATCTAGAGGCTCATCATCTCACATTTGAGGCCTAGCGTCACCATTCTAAGGGATTTAATTTATGTAATTTTTTTTTTAAGTTGTAAATACAAATAGAGGGGTTCGACATCCTTTTAATTTGTTGTGGACAAACTTATGTGGACAAATTGGTTTTAGACGACCTCATATAAATAGAGGTGATCTCACTTTCATTTTACAATTCACTTGAGAATTACATAATTCTTGGCTGGAATTTTCGCCTTGGGAATTTCTCTCTCTCTCTCTCTTGTCTTTAGTGAAAATATATTCTTTTACTTGTCTATTGGTGAAGGAAGGATATCGACTTCTCTTGCTGTTTGTTTCTTGGAAATTGTGGTACTGGAATATTCTTGATAAGTAAGGGTTTCTCATGCTATCTCTTAGATTAGGTAATAAATTTCTGCAATTATATGTTTTCTTCTTGATTTCAAGGTCAATTTGTCAAACCCTTGGAGGAGTATAAGAGTATACACCCTCCATCAAGATCTATCTTTTATTGTCATTGAAAAGGCTATTGCAAAGGTTGCTACAAGGAGTAAAACGACTTACTATCAGGAAATGAGATACACTTCCACACTAAAACTAGCAGAAGAGAAGAAGAATTTACTCAAGAACGTAAATGAAAGAGCGTAAATGGCAAATCAATCACACAATACACAGAGATTTTACCCTGGAAACCAACATCGGGAAAACCAACATTCCTTGAGCGTTCTTCTGTCTTGTTGTCTTATTCAATCTGAATAAAAGGTTGGTCCACATCTAAGACACAATCAACATCATACCCTCTTGCCTATGCAAGAACAAACTTGTAGCCAATCCGACTTACATCTCTGTATGACCAACAACCTACATATAAATATTTCTCTAAATACTGGCTATCCTACGATTCATTCATTATCATTAGCCTTTACAACCTTACAATACGCCTCTTTATAGGCTTTACAACATACAAAACCCTAAAGACTTGGCACCCAAAAACAACTACAGATCCATGTAGATCATTGGCTGCAAATCCTGCAAATCTTGAGATTCTATTACAGTCGACTCCAAGTCGGATTACCAGTCAACCTTCATTCGGTCTTCAGTCGGTCGCCACATGACCACCTATTGACCTCTTGTTGGTTGACCTCTTCGACTGGCCGTCGATGCCTTTAACATGTCAAATCGCCTCGAACTTCGACTTCGACTTTACCCGGTCGACTAACCTTGCCCTTCGACTCGCTGTCAATCTACCTCGACTCTCGACCTGCTATAGATCCACCTCGACTTCGACCGTCAGTTGATTCACCTCGACTAGACTTTCACTGCAAAGAATATAACAACCCAATGTTGAGGAAAAGGTATGAAGAACCTTACTCAAACATTTTCAGATCTTGCTAGGCTAGGGAAAGATAGTTGGGAATGTTACCCAAATTTTATATCCTTAAATTCAAAACAATCACTTAATCCACATATAATATGTACGAGGGATCAAGGCTGATTTTAAATATTATATGCAACTGTGCGAAATAAAGAAAGCAAAAATATACATAAGTGTGTATATGGATAAGAGACAAGGATAAAAGTAAAATCCGAACAATATCATTAAGATACTCATGTGAGACTGAAATCATAAATCTGATTCTTTTTATTAACTTCATTATGAGATACACAACAAAATTCTTGATTTAGAAGTCTCCGATAGGAACCATACAAAAAGACTCTGACAACAAAAGAAAACTGAAGCTAAAGATCTGAATCAATTTTCCATAAAAAATGCTGTCACTTGACTCTGCAAAATATTCTTTATCAGTCATGAAATCTAATTCATAAACAAACAAGAACACACAGACTGCCAAAGATAGATCATACACCTTTAGAAACAAGTTGCTGAAATATATGATTCAATTTTGAATCCTGCTACCTTCAATAAGACCCTGCTGTCATCAAGATAATTTAACTTTCTAGTAAACTCAGAATGAATGAAGAAAATAAGTATCTCACAAGTACAGAGCAGACCTTATATCAGAAGTTCCCCTTCTGTTCTCTCTCCCTTTTTCTCTTCTTTTGATTGAGCTTTTATTCTTTCCCAATAAGTTATGGTAGTTCAACTACCTTTCTTTTGTTAAGCTTAACTAGCTTAACTAATTAGTTGAGACAAATAAATAATAATACATAAATAAGGGTCTATTTGAATAATAACTAAATAGGTGGGACCCCTTGTCACTCTAATTTTCATTTCTTTCATGATCATCAAAATATGAAATATAATACCCCCCAAAATTAACTCAAATATTCGCCTTGTAACTCCCATCCTCATATACATAGTCAAATATTTTAGTATCAAAATAAAACATGACTATAGCCAAAAATAGAATCATATCCATGCTGTTCAAAACATTCTATCTAAATGTGTGTTTGCTTTCCAAAACATTCAGTCATCATACCAATAAAAACTGTCCTCAAAAGAAAATAACATTAAAAGCATTAAAACACATATTTGATGCGAGAGGCATTTTGCCTCTTTTCATTGCTGCCTTCTTTTGATCCCTTTTTTGATTTGTCTTGTGCAACAACCTTCAATTGATTGGAACCTTGTGGGTGGATTTCACTTATGACATGGGAGAAACTATATTTGAGGTGGAGATGAGAGGACATTGATTCAAAGGAGTCTTTGGAAGACTTGGAGGGATTAGCCACTTCTTTTCCTTTATCTAATTCCATCTCGGGAATGAAAATTTTTAATCTCTTGCTTGCATGAGAGGATTGTACTGGCTAGACAACACGATCATCTTGGGAATTTGGGTTGAATGGTGGTGGAGGAGGGGGCAATGGAAACGATACTGTAGGCCAACCATTATGATGTGCAACATGATGATGACCAATCTCTTTCTAGCCATCATTTGTAGGTGGTTCTGGCTGCATAGAAACATGAGGGGGAACACAAATACCATAGAAATTTTGGCGTGGCTGGAAAGGAGGCTTCTCAGGTCTAGGTTGAAAAATGCCTTGGACAACTAGATTAAAAAACCCATCTTGGAAAAGCTAATTTAGTTCTTGCGGATCGGTGTCAAAATGTATTGAAAATTATGGCCTTTTATGGCCTCTTTGCCAATTATTTCCTCTACCTCTGTTTGCACCTCTGCCATTGTTTCCCCTGCTAAAGAAACTCATCTTGAAGAAATACTCCAAATATCAGAACATGAAAACTTTTAACAATCCATTCACTAATACTCTACCTAAATAAAATCAAGATGTTGGCTCTATCAGTCACAATAGAAGCATATGCAATCCATTCATTGACACAACCCACCACATCCAATAATCAATTGTAATTTGAACAGGGAATGATAGGGTCATTGGGAATATGAGGGGATTTATAATGAATGAAAAATTGTAGCATGGATGAGAACCAACAAATGAATATTGTTCAAGAAAAATGCAGAGCCCTTTTCTTCCAAAAACAATATCTCCATATCACAATTTCCAAAAATCATCATCCAATCCTCTTTAATCCTTTTCCTTTAAAAATGAAATTCAAGATAACAGAAAAGATACAATGGAAAATACAAACATTAAACATATATTAAAAATATATGTTTAATGTTTGTATTTTCCATTGTATCTTTTCTGTTCTTTTACTGAAAATCTGTTTGTAGTAAATAATTGTACAAGGGCATATTCATTAACAAAATGTATGAGCACTGAGAAGTTCTCTCGGTGTAAAGGATCCATGGGCATTGCTTCCCTGGATTGTTGACTATGTAACCCCCTGTATGCAAAGAAAACAACAAGTGGGGGAATGTTGGGTATGTGTTATATTCTTTGCACGACTATCCCTAGTGTCTTCTAGGTTGTGCTGGGCGCGCGAGGGGGTTTGAGGGAGTTTTTTTTCCTCTGTAAACGTGTCACATTTTTTCCTCATTTTTCGTATTGCCTCGATTTTCATTTTCATTGTTGGATGATTTTTCGGCACATGGTTTTTGTTGATGGTTTTCTATTTCCGGTTAAGGAATTAGGGTTGTTGACTAATCTAGGTTATTGGTTTATGGTTTTGAATACCATTGGCTCTTATATGTACATTGTACTGTAAACATGTATCACATGAATGAATATAGAATATGCTAGTTTTCTCGGTTTGGGTTTGCAGGGGAAAAATCTATGTGTAATGTTTGTATTTTCCATGGTTTCTTTTCTATTCTTTTACTGAAATTATGTTTGCAGTAAATAATTGTACAAGGTTAAAATCTACAATTTTCTTGCAGGTGAAATCACATAAGAGTTCGATCAAGTTTGGAAAGGGTGCTAAACTCTTTTCTAGTTTTGCGGGACCTTTCGAAGTTGTAGAAAGGAAAGGACTTGTGGCTTACCAACTAGCCTTACCTGATTCTTTGAGGCGTATGCAGGATGTGTTTCATGTATCTATTTGTGACATTATATTTCAGATCCGTCACATGTTATTGACTTGATTTCTTTGCAGATGTTAGATGAGGGTGCTCTCATAGCAGAGCCAATTCACATACTGGACCATCACACTCGACAACTACAACGTCGAATAGTAGATCAGGTCAAGGTCCATTGGGACAGTTATAGTCCACATTCTGCTACGTGGGAAGACACATATGAGATGCGTCAATGGTTTCCTTATTTATTTTGATAGTTGGATATATAGATTGGTATTAGTTGTGTTTGTTGCTTTCATTTAGACAGTAGAAAATTCATGATGAATTTTAAAACAAGAGGGGGTGTATGTAACATCCAGTTCCACTGATCACATTATAACATTGACTTATTCTTTGAGGACACTTGCCAACAAGTGATCTGGTATAAAACTTGGTACATTATGATTTTCAGTTTGATTTACATGCTTATGATTTTATTATGAGTTACACTGTGATGAACATTGATATTTATATGTTGTTTCTAGATGTATATATATTGACAGGTATTATGATGAGGTTTCCTGAGTGTGCAGGAAATATGACAAGTTGAGGATGCAGATGGCATCAACAAACTTCCTTGGAATTCACATTGAGTTAGGGAGTGGTCTTGTATTTTGGTTTGAGTATTTGATTTATACGCATATATCATTGATGATGAATTCTATATGGATTTCATGTATATGGATTATTGACATTGTTTTTTTCATTGGATGCAGGCTTGGTGACGCTTGCTAATCCGACTCACATATGGAGTAAAGGGATCATACAAAGAAACCAAACAGATGAGGGAGAGGTGTGACATCATCCCTATCACAACCTACTAACACTGACGTCGTGACCTGAACCAAGGTTAGTGATTACCTTATTCAGAGAGGTCTAGATGTCGTGATGGCAGATTGAGACAATCGCTCACGAGGAATTCTAAGGGGCACACAATAAGGTGGAATCCTTATTCCTTAGAAAATCCCTTAGTCTCTCACAATGTCGACCAATAGAGTGTTGACTCCAAGTGTCTGACAAACTTCCAAACTAGCTAAAACAAAGTTACCAACTTAATGAGAACTATGACCTCAAAACGAAAACTCTAGCCCCAAAAACCCAAATTTTTGCAAAAAAAAACATGAAAATCAATCCCAAAATCAAAAAGTGGTGCTACCAGTAACACCATTTTTTCAAACGGGGTCAAAATTACAACATTTTTCAAACATGGTCTTTAAAACTCATATAGTAGTTCATAAAAACCTTCAAATCGACACCTAAATAAAAAAATGATGTTACAGATTTTTTTTTCAAAACGTTAAATTTATAGATATTTTGAAATCACATTTTTAGCAGTCGGTACTATTAAAACCAAAACCTCAAAATCAACCATCAAATTGAAAAATACTGCTACCGGTAGCACCCAATTTAAATTTGGGGTATTAAAATGACATCATTTTTTAAAGTGGTAATTAAAATCATCGTTACTGCAAACAAAATCATCAAATCAACCCTTAAATGTGTACTTTAAAAATCTTAGTTTATCATTCCAAACACAACATAATACATAATTCCATGAAAACAATACATTTAAAAATATATATTCAAAACCCAAATTTGGAAAAAAAAAACATTAAAAAGGTGGATAAAACTAAAAAAGAATGATTTTTTTTTTAAATTTTCCCCAGCAAACAATAATTTAAAAAAAATATGTTTTTTTTTTGAAAAAAAAATAG
>ML784779.1:852475-895350 GCA_009831015.1 Picea engelmannii | reverse complement strand
ATACGAAATAGCAACAGAAATAGCACTTGAACAGAAATAGCACTTGATTCGGATAGCAATGTTCACAGGCCTCTTCGAGGGGGCAACCTCCAATCGAGCAGCGCTCTGTTACAATAATATCCAAGCTAGGGTTCTCATACCCTTGACTCCTATTTATACTAAAAAGAAGCATCTAGAGGAAGATCCTTCTAAAAGCGGAAGCTTCTATTAGGTCTTCTTACATCCGCCTTATTCTATTTTATTGAAAGGTCTTATTTAATATTGACCTTTATTACATCCGAATACATTGATCTACCTATGTGCGGGTTAGGACCTTAACATAGGCAAGTTGTGGATTTTCTAAGTTAGATTAGATTGCACCAAAACCCCCATTTTAACATTATTAAACATTAACCCTGATATTAATCTATATCAATCAACATATTTATTCTAATTGTTACTACATAATGTTATATTAAAAGTAAAATATGAAATTGTTTTAAGGAATAATATTTCAATGATTAAATTTTTTTAAAGTTGTAAGAAAGGGGAATAATGCAAGTATGGTTTAAAGGTCTTAAACGTATGGTTAAGAAAGAAAAAACGTGAGGTGGCAAGGGGGGCCATAAACCACTCGACCCCTACTCCTAACCATTCTTTAATTTACCATTTGAACTATGATAGACATATGGTTTGAACATGGTTTTAATTAAATTTAATAATGGTTAATGATTAAATAAGGACGGGGTATGGGAGAAAAGGACAAACGTGAGGTGGAAAGGGGGATCAACCATTATTTAAGGATTAAGTAATGTTTTAAAAAAAGTGGATGATGTATGTATTGAGAAAAAAGGGATATAAGGACAAAGATGAGGTGGGAAAGAGGGGCCCCTCATAAACCATATGCAGCCTCCTCTTAAACATGTATCGGTGATGTCGGCAAACCTAAATGATTATCAACGCTAGCATGTTGGCAAACCAAAAAGATTGTGAACGGCGATACATGTTGGACCATGAATGAAAAACATGATTAAGAGTCGATTCCTTAATGCATGGATGGAGAAACTATAAGGCTGGATTTCAACGAAAGTTCATGAAGTGGGAAGATAATTAAAGTGTTGGTAGGTGTGCTAAAGGAGCTCAATGCATATTACCCTAGACATTGGTGGAGGTGCAACACACTGCATCGAGCAAAACTAATTTTAGTTTTGTTTTTTCATAAATTTGACCTTGAGCTCTATCTTGTGTGTTCCTTACACCATTGGAAATGTCTCACTAAGATCTACAAATTCTTTGTTATAGGTTTCAGGAGACTCCTCGCTATTTGTTTAATATTTTCAATTTTGAATACTGACACATTGATAATAATCGAGGAACTTGATAACACAACGTTTCAATGAGGATTCCCATGAAATACTCACCAAAGGAACCATAAATTAAAATTAGGGAAGTATATCTAAGCTTATTACTCAACTTCCAATTGAATTCTCTATTTTTAAATGCACCTTTTTCAGGTGTGTTTCAAAGTTTTATGCATTGGAAACTCATGTATTTTGTGGTAAATGGCATCCAAGTACTAATATGGAAAGATGATCATATTTAAAAATTTGAATACAGAATGTATGTAGAAGTAGAGTATAGAAATATGTATGCTATACTTTGGGACAAAGAGGATTCGCTAGTACACAAAAGTGTCTCCACAAATTTTATCTACAACTAAGGATGAGATACCAACACATGAGCAACAATCAGAAAACAAGAATCAATCTTAAATGAAGAGGATGAAGTACATATCTCACGATACACCAGTCCCAATAAAAGAGGCAAGAGGGATCCATAGTGTGCAAATTACTCACCACATTGTATAAGGTGAACTAGGACCAAAATCCATGATGGCCCACAAGCACTAAAATAAAAATTTGAAATGTGAATGTACATGATGTAGGAGGTACTAAATTATGAACATATTTGCTATCAATATTCCCTCATCATTCCACAAAGGATAGGGTCAAAAAGTTGGAAAATGGAAGGTCACGAGTCAGGAAGGTGGATGATCAAGGTGGATATCGGTGGCCACCCACCTTTTTCGACTGGCTCAAAACAATTTTTTGACAAATTTGACAATTTACTATTTTTAGTAGTTTTTAACTTCTGGGGCCATTTTGAGGGCCGAAATGAAGGGTTTTTGAGATTGATGTTCTCAATGATATCCAAAGGCATGATTGAGCCCCCCAAATAAATCTCCTCGATGATACCTTTCCAACGAGCTATCATACGCCTAAAACGGAGATCGTATGCAAAAGTTACAACCCCGGGAAGTTGATGTACTAACTTACCCAAACAGGGCCCACATGACTTTTGTCGCTTCATCTCATAGGGTTAGGTTTTTGGATGTCTAGGACTTTTGGCATTCCTATTTATTGTAAAAAGGCCATCAGAGCCTCATTGTAATCATCTTCTTGCGAATGCGAGTAGCTGTCACATCTCTTCTCAGAGATAAGCTGCCACCATTCTATCGAGTCATTCACTTTGTATTTTACAGTCTCTGTACATTTATTTCATTAATAGAAATCGTGTATTACTGTATATCTGTGTTTATGGTTGCATATCTGATATATTTCTGTTATATTATTGAATATTTGCGATATCTCTGTGTATTTCTTTATTATATCTCTGATCTCATTTCGTGCCAAAAATAATCCAGATCAGTGGAAGGCCAATTATCATGGTGAATTTTAATAAATAGAGGGATTTTACTCTAATTCTGGGATTTTGGTTCTTGGAGCTTTCATGTACTACCGTTGGAACTTTAATGAGAATAAGCCTTTTTGTCTAAGGTATTTTATGGAGAACTCATATTCTTGTGTTGCACTTGTTGTGGAATGTTCTGCTACCTTTTCTCAAAACTAAAGTTGTGTAAGAATGTATCTCACATTGTAGATTGTTCTCATGTGTGGATACTACATTTTTATTTATGTTCTTCGGGAAACATTTCTTTAAATCTGTGGATACATGACTCTTTAATTATCGGACCAAACTACAATCAATAAACCCCCAAAACCAGTAATGGTTGTTGATCCATAATTTGGATGGCTTTCCTATTCCAAATGGTGTGAGGTCTAATTGGGACTTCTCATTGGGGTAAACCCTTATTGTTGATCTAGGTCACATAGACCACATCAACATACACCTATCACATATTAAGGAGGAGAAATTGGTTTTTATTTCTGATTAGCATTTTTATATATGTTTTCAAAATAATTATAAAATTGAGACTTTAAAGGCTATTTTTTTCTCTAACATATGTGTAAATCCATTTTATTTTTAATGAATATTAAGTAGTTGTGTATGTCCTCAAAAGAAAGTGTTTATTTTAATGGGAAAAGGCTATCCATGTATTTTGACTTTGAACTAATATAGAAAAAATAATCCCTTGGATATAGGAGTTGGGATCTAAAATCATAGTAAAAATTATGCATATGATCATCTTCCAAAAATTTACCTAACATTAGGATTAGAGAAGAGTACTAGTTATGCTTTTCTGGGGTGTAGATTGAGGAATTAAATATCGCCTCAGAAAACATATAAGAAAATAGAGAAGAAAACATGACTATTGGCTCTTCACCCTCAAGGGAGGTAGAGGTAAATTAAGCACCACAAGGAGGATTGAAGCAACTTCATGAATATGAGAATACCGATTCCGATAATGAATGAGTACTTCATTCACATTCTAAAACTCTGAATTTGAAATTATAGTTGGTCATTGGAACCTTCTCATGAAGAGCAGGATGAACTTACAATTAAGAAGAAATGGATAAAGGATAGAATTGATGATTATTTTTCATTGGAACATAATTTAAATGTCCATATGTACAATTAAATTTGTAAGTGTAATATACACTTAAAAAATGTAATTTCCATTCAAACATTGAATAGAAATGATGATTTTTTCTTTGGAATTTTTTTATGTAAACTCCTTGGATCTATTAGTCATGCAGCTCTAAAGTTTATCTAATCCAAAACTTATCATGCTATATAATGATACCAATCAACAAAGTAACTAAACAATACATATAAAATTAATACTTCACAAGGATAATTATATTAAGATATATAAAAAATAATTAAAACAACACACTTAGTATGAGACACATCACCTTGTGATAGATCTTGGTGATCATTTTTTTTTCCTCTCTAATATCATTTTCCTCGAAACCTCAAAACACTAATGTTACCATTTTAAACAAAAATAATTATATGTTCATCTACCTTTTAAGTATAAATAATTATATATTCATCCACCTAATAAATAGCACATGGACATCCAAAAAAAAACATGTTAGTTAACAAGGGAAATAGTTGCAAAGCACCTAGTCCCTACTTAATTTGTATCTCAACCTAGAATAGCAACCCCCTAGAAAAAGACCTTGTAAAGAATTTATTGAAAAAATGTAAACTCCAATAAACAAAAATAGAAATTTATTTTTTTCTTATAATCCATAATACTTTGAATTGAAATTTACAACTAAGTACACTACTATCTTTTGAATATAAATCTATAAAGACCAATTAATTATCAAACAAGGTTCTATATGAAAGATTAAAACATATATCGACAATCTGAAGTGATGCATCCATATAATTGGAAAGCCATTTCCTTTCACAATAATGCTCAGAAACAAGAGGCAAGAACCATTCCCGGTATATATGTGCTAAACCACCGACAAAAGTTTTCAACACTGGAGTTACCTGCCTCCCTAAGGGTTGTGGTTATCCCAAAACCAATGGAACTCACTTTACATGCAATGAGAAGATTTGGAGAAAGGTTGAACTTAGAGCGTAATCTCTTTTGTAGGAAAGAAATTATACTAATCTCTTGATAGGAAAAGATCATATGTCTCCTTAACTATTGTAATAGATTTCCTAGATAATAACCAACGTAGTAAACACAATGTGAAGCACATCATCACGTTGGTGGTGGATAACACACAAACATAGGAAAAGAAAGGAATAAAAATGAATGCACACCAATATTTGTTCAGCCAAAAATTACCAGATATCTATGAAAAAACAAATGAATGTGGAAGTAATTGTTATGACACCCATCATGCAAAAACATTAGAACCATACAAGAAAGACTATGAAGACGATCCCATTGTTGCCATGTAATTCCACCCCTAATTTTTTAGGAATGTATATCCACATAAACCCATTTAATCAACACTTAAATAATATATTATGAGTGGCATAGATAGCCCTTATTTTCATTAATTGACAATGTTCAATTATATCTTATAGATGATAAATCACACTTAATCTTATTTATCTGAGTGATCTCTTGAATACTGAATTTATGTGAGTAGATCATTGATGCAATATCCTCCCAAGAGACTGAGAAAAATCCATATTGATCATAAATGTGTTGATACATATTATTACGTTGATAGGTATATACCTATTGGAGATGGGTATAATTAATAGGCTTTTAATGACATATTGGTTTTTAGTGGACACAATTTTATATCTTCAAAATATTCTTCTTTGTCACAATAAATTAAAGGTTGTGATTCCAAGCATTAACTTCCTTGCATGACAAAAGATATCCATTAGTCATTAAAATGGGTGATTAAGGTGATTAACATCGCAATGACAATTTACTTTAGATTTAGGATATTATTGCATTTAAATTTAGGTTTTTTACTGTGATTTAATTTTTTACTTCATTTATGATTTTTTTATTTACATTTCTTTATTGAGAGGTCATCCCCTTCTTTTAACTAGGTTTCTATTAATCAATGTCTATTAATAAATGAATGGGGTGCTCTAGGTGAATCTAGCACTGCTTTGTTAGCACTCTGTAAATTTGTTCGACTGATGAAACAAATGACAAAGGTAACCTACAAACTAAATTTATAGCTGGGTACTAGCCTGCTCAACTAAGAGAGGGCTCTCTAATGCCACTTGATATTACTTTGACAATCAATGGCTAGGTTTTGTTGTTTTAGGGTTTTTTTTATAAGTTTTATGGCAAGGAAGGGGAGGGACACTCATGGCTATGGAGTCAAATTTCTGAAAACAAATAGAAACAATGACTGGTCGGTAGAACTCTTCAGAAGATAAAGGATAAATGAGGCGATGAATCTAAGTTATAAACTGTAATTTGCAGAGTGCAAGAAGAAAGGGGAAAACAAGTAAGTGCATCAGAGCATTAATGAAATGAATTCTAAATCAGTTAGGAAGAAACTTAACACAGTTTAAATTGCTTAAGCCAAAAACATCATAAGATGAATTCTCAACCTTTAAACTATCCAATTTAAACAGAAGACAGTTCTAATGGAATAAAAAACACAACAAATACATACAAAGAGAGAAGACAAAACTCATATCACCACCATTAGAATCTTTTCATGGGGGCTTCAAAGACTTATGCATATGTATTTTGTTCAGCTTCAGAAAATTACATTCAAGTTTGAACAACTAAATTGTGCCCGTGCACTTCTGCCAACCCTTAATACAATTGGAAATCCTAATATTTATACAAGTTCGAGTTCCTTCAGTTTGAAACCGATTACAATGCTTGAAATGAAACGTTTCAGTTTTTGAAACTGTTTACAATAATTACAAATGAAAGTTTTGGTATTGGAAGCGATTATAATGATTAACAAGTAAAATGTTTTATGCTCCAGCTATTGATTCCTTTGATGCTTCAGCTCCTTCCTTTGCCACTTGTTTTGTTCTAGTCTTCTGCTTGATCTGCCATCTTCAATGACACTTGTACATCATCTATTGCTTATTGGAAAACTGCACTTTATCTTACATAGTCGTACTATCTCCTTCCATTGCAAGTCGGAAGGGATATCATAATCCATCATTTCATTGATCATGATATCCAAGTTAATGCAAGAGTCATATGTCATGACTGGTGGCCCCACTTTGACTTCTTTGAACTGATTTGGAATCTCAAAATCTGTAATTAGATGTTCAACCAGGGTTTTTCCTTTCAGGTTTTCCTCCAGGGCTTCAAACTTGGAGTGGTCCATTCTTCACTGAGTGAGGTGAGCATTATATTCTTCCTGATCATATAATTTTCCTTTGCCATCCCAAAATGATGGGAGGCATTTAATAAACAACTATTCAAACAAGTCCTTGAATTCTTTCACACTTTTCTCCATCTATGTTGCCTTAGTTTGGATTGATCTCAGCAGGTTATGTTTAGCAATAATCCTCCCATCCCAGATGATCAGTGTAGTTTTATCTTTGACTCTAATTGTCTAAAGTTCTGTAGTAGGGATGGAGTTTAGCAGGTTTATGGAATTCTGGGCCACTTTGATGGTTTCTTTTCTAAAGTCTCATTTACAATGGTGCACATGCTTATGGCTGTGATGGCCATGCTGTATTTATCATTGATGAAATTCAAGTACACTCTAAACTTGGTATCTTCAAGAACTATAGAATCCCAGATGATGTGCTTGGCCCCTTGCAACAGGCCTTTACCTCTCAATATCATCTTCAATTTATCTATCCTTTCCTACAAGGCTCCATTCTCCCTTTGAAGTTGGGATATTCATTCATCCTTTGCTTGCATTTCCTGTTTCAATTTATCTATGTCCCCTTTTAACCCCTTGATTTATCCTACCTTCAGGCTAACTTGTGACATACCCTGGACAAGTGCTTCAGTGTTTGGCCCAACTTCTATAGCAGGGGGTACAACTACAACCCTGTTCAAAAAATCTTCCTATCCTTGTGACCAATTGATCTTTTCTTTCTCTTGTCGTAACACCCTAGCTTTGCATTCCAATGCCTCTTGTCGAAATGCTTCCTTATCTTGTTATAGCGAAACCAGTTATGTTGTTTGTGGATGCTCTATGGCAGAAATTTTCAGTTTCTTCTTCAAGCTCTGAATTAATTTGTATTTTTTAGACAATGAGGTTTTCACCCCTTTGGGACCTTTATATTCCAATCTTTTGACCTGAATCTACCACGCTCTGCTAGATGCCTTTTCCCACCTTAAATGTTCTTCTAGTTTCATCATATGGGATGACAATTTTGAGTTATTTAATCTTAAACTTAAGTAATCTGAGTATAACATGTCACTGGTATGTCTATGGAATTTGACCTTGTCTAAATCATTGATGTTGTCATACCTTATCTTGATCTCAGACACTTTGTTTTCATCTGCAGCTGCTATATTAAATGTCCTCTTCTCAATATCTCTCACTGTGAACAAAGAAGATTTATGCTGGGAAATATTTTCTACCTCAGGGACTAAATCCCTCATCTCACTCAGAGCAATATTTCCCTTCTCATCATATTGTTTTTCCAAATCTTCTTTAGATTGATACACTACTTCAAATGTCTTTTCAAAGATGTATTTTCTATTGCTAAAAGTTCTGGAGCTACCTTCACTTTGGAGTTTGATTTCCTTTTCAACTTCAACAGTGCATGTACCACTCTCCACATTATCAAGATTTACTTGTTCCTTGGGCTCTTCCTCCTCCAAATTTACAACCTTTGGAGACTGTGTAATTTTCACTTTCTTTGGGGCAGTCTGTTGATCATTGCTGCCCATGGCCTCTAAACTGTTTCTCTTGCTGTAAACACTGACCTTGGGGACTTTAATTATCATTCTCTGAGGAGATTGATGTGTTTGGATTTGTTTCAAAGTTGCCTCCACTTGTTGCATTTGAGTTGGTTGTAATACTACTTCCATATCAACACAAACTTCTAGGTTTTCCAGTTTATCAAAACCCTCAACATGTTCATGTTCATAAGGGAATTGTTTGTTCATCAATATTCTCTTGGATATGATTTTGTGTGGGTCATATCTTCTCCCCTATAGCTGTGAAAAAACAAAGTCTTTGAGATTTTCTTGAATCTAAGATAAACAAGATCTGGCTTTGACAATGAAAGGGCCAATGATAAAAGGGAATTTGAGGTTGGAGGCTTTGTGCAATTTCATGAAATGATTTATCTCATATATGATTATTTTCCTGATGAATTCAAGGGAAAAGACTAACGGGGTCAGGAAAATATGCAATAGATAGGGGGATTCATGAAAACCATAAACCCATATCATTGTTGAATGCATGAACAATGCCCAGTCCCCCACTCTATTTTCTGGATTTGCTGCAAATAACTCCTCATGTCATCCATAACTCTAGGTAAGCTAGTGTTGAATATTAAATTGTAAACCTTGGACATGACCTTGTTGATTAAAATGAGCAATGTAATCCTTTTACATTCAGTTGATATGAATTTTGCTTCTCTAAATTCTCTCTTATTTGTCTCTATGAAAATATTCAATAGATAGGTGTAGTATCTGAAATGCCTCAGAGAACTGAAATTTACCATCTTCTTATGGATGTTATCAGCTATGAATTAATCAAAGCTGATACAGACTGACAGACCAAACTCTGACATAAAAAAGGTCAACAGGAAAATGAGCATGACTTCGACTACATATTTTTCATTATCTATACCTAAAAATTGACTCAAGAGGGAACAAACCCATTGGACTTCAATAACCATTATACTCACATTCATTGGCAAGGACAGATTTTCTGAAAAATGTTCTGGTTTGACAATTGTTTGTAAAAAATATTTTTTGACCTCTGATGGACACTCTCTGTATAACCTAATTAGATTTTATTCATAGAAATGTTCAAACATTGTGGAGAAAGACTTTGTTATGCCCAGGATATCTCTAATTGATAGACTCTCTACCCTACATAGGACCTGGGACCGCTGTTTATTTACGACGACTTTCTCTTCCTGTGAATACTACTTTGCGCACCAACCTATGAATTCAGGAAAAGGGAAAGAGGCTTCGACAACATAAGGGACTATAGTGGCCTAGACTGCTTCAAGGATTGGTATCTCCTTTCCTACATTATCGGATAGATTACTTCTGGACACAGAGATGGGTGAAATAGTGATTTCGATGTTGAAAATGTCTTAATCTTGGTCAATTAGGGCTTCTTCATTTGACACAGGGTCTTTCTTTGTTACTAAATTTATGATAGGGTCCATGGAGGCGATGAAAAATACCTGGAAATGAGAATAAATGGCATGAAATTGGCGTACTGCTGAGCTATAGTTGACTGGGGGTGGTCACGCCAACTTTCAAACGTTCCAGTATATTTGAAAAATAATAAAATAAACAACAAATGACCTTTATATACTTTTCCAATTTCAAGGGTGCGAGGAATTGGTTTAGGGAAACCCACTTCTCGCCCCAAAATGCACCCAGTGGCTCCACATGGTCCCAACTAAAAACCATGGTTTAGTTTTCAGCCCGCTTTCGGAAATTATACTCCGTGCAACTCCTCCCCTGAAATGATCCTCGATTGTCGATCTGGAGAGATCACGATCTATGACATATTGAGTCCCATCACCTTAGTGCCCCACCATATTTATCTTCCTCCTGCCAAATTTATCCCCATCTCTAGTTTGTCAGGATTTCAAACCGATTTAGCACCTCGATAAGTCCTGAAAACTCGATTTCACACAAAGATTTTAATGGTGATAATATGGACTCCAACTTGAGATTCTATCCTCCCAGCGAGGTAGCAAAGAATGACATACCAAGTTCCTACCCATTAGGCTTTATTTTATTCCTGCAACTAAATTCATCAACATCTTATTCACAAAAATTCAAATTATACTCATCATAACTTAGGGCGTTCGCTTCGAGCTTCAATTTTTTTTTATTTGATTTCAGTTTCGTCAACTGAAAAACAAAAATGGTTATATACAATGAATGGAAAGGGTGAAAATCCCTTTAATAGATATAATGCTTGAGAAACATGCCATTCACAGGGCCCTCGCCAACAAAATCTCCATTTTGTTCTTGTAGCAAGTAAGCTTTATTTCCATGGTATGCCACAATTTTGAAAGGTCCCAGCCACAGGTGGGAAAATTTTCCATGGTTTCCTCTGTCTTCATTCCTGGCATTCCATTTCAACACCAAATCCCCCACTTTTAAATCATCTACCTTGGTATGCTTGTCAAAATCCTTTTTGATCTTGTCTTGGTGCATTTGAAAGTTGTTGAAGGCTTTCTCTCTGGTTTGTTGGACATTGATTAGTTCATTTTTCCTCCTCCGAGTGGCATCTGGTTCAGCATCTTGCTTCTATAGAAATTTCATCACTGGAAATCCTAATGAAGTAGGAAAACTTGCCTATGTGCCATACACAATTTGGAAGGGTGAAGTAGATATAGACCTTTTAGTAGTGATCATGTCAGCCCATAGTGCATGGATGAGATTTTTATGCGAAGCCTTTTTGTTATCTTGCAATG
Source organism: Picea engelmannii (assembly GCA_009831015.1). NCBI lineage: Eukaryota > Viridiplantae > Streptophyta > Pinopsida > Pinales > Pinaceae > Picea > Picea engelmannii. The sequence goes on along the minus strand of ML784779.1, from coordinate 884,073 downwards.
ACTTTTTGATAATTCTGGTCAAACTCTTATTGGATGACTCAACCAATCCATTACCTTAAGGGTTATAAGTTGTGGAATGGCCAAGGGTTGTATTGTAATCACTGCAAAATTTTTCCATTTTCTTGGACTTAAATGTTGTTGCATTGTCTGTAATGATTTTCATTGGACAACCAAACCTGGACAAAATATTATTCTCCAAAAACTAAATGATAACAACATTTGTGGATTTCTTGGTGGGAACTGATTCAATCCACTTGGTGAAGTAATCTGTGGCCATCAGTATCCACTTGTGTTGAGATGAGGAATGTGGATGAATTTATCCTTCCAATACAAAGATTGATTTACAATACAAAACTTTGTTGATTTTATCTTTTAAAACCTGGCCTTGGTTTTGCTCAATTCAGGAGGAGCCTGCTGATTCCTCAACACATGAATAATGTCAGCATACAATGGGGAGTCAAGGAACTTTTTAGATACCCGAGGGGCCTTTTCTTCTTCTAAATCTATAGAAAAATCAACAATGAAATTAATCCCCAAGAGTTCACAATTTGACTGGGCCATGAACTTTGCAAGTCCTTTGCCCTTAATCAACTTTGTAGGTTTGATCTCAAGGTCATATTCCAACAACACAGCTATCCACTTGCCCCTTTTACTTTCAGGATCTGGCTGAGTTAAAATGTCCTTCACAGACCTGTTGGGTACATAAGCAACAGTGTGGGAATGCAATATATAAATTATATACTCCTTTAGGGCCTTGACTAGTGCATATTCCTGCTTTTCCATGATATCATAATTCAATGGAGAATCTCTCAATGTCTTGTTGTAGTAAGTTATAGGATTTTCAAAGTTTTGTTCATCTTTTTGTAATAAAACACCAGCAATGGTGTGTTCTGAGGCAAAAGAAAACAATATGAAGTCCTTTTCAAAATTTGGACTGGTCAGTACTGGGGCTTTGGTCAAGGCCACTTTAACATCTTCAAAGGATTTCTTGGATTCAAGAGTCCACTTTATCTCACTTCCTTTTCTGAGCATGTTAGTGATATGCTTTATGATTTCATCCAGGTTAGGGATGATCCTTCTCAGAAAATTTACTTTCCCCAAGAAAGATTGCACTTCCTTTTTGCTTCTGGGTGTGCCAATGTTTAAGATTCCCTCAATTGTGTTGGGATTTATCTTTATTCCCTCTTTTGAAATAATGTGACCAAGCAACTTTCCCTCCTCCATACCAAAATTAGACTTTTGGGGTTCAATGAAATGTTGAATTTCCTACATTTCTCAAAAGTTCTCCCTAGATGCTTGAGATGTTCTTCATTAGAACCTGAATATACAGTGATATCATCTAAGTAAATAAAAACAAATTTATCTTTCTCATTAGCAAAGGCTATACCCACATCCCTTTGGAAAGTTTCTCCTACATTCATGAGCCTGAAAGGCATTTTGGCATACAAGAAGGTGCCCCATGGTGTTGTGAAGGTTGTCTTTTCCTGCTCATCAGGATGTACCATGATTTGGTTATACCCAGAGAAACCATCCAACATTGATATTTTTTTAGAACCAACCACTTTCTGCATTATTTGATCCATCTTAGGCAATGGGTAATTTTCCTTGAGAGATACTCTGTTAGATTTTTGAAGTCTACACATAATATGATCTCTCCACTCTTCTTTATGACAGGTACCAAATTTTCCACCCACTTAGAAAATATCGGAGACACTATGATATCGGCTTCAAACAACTTCTTAGGTTCTTTTTCAATTAAGGGGAACAAAAAAGGATTAATTCTTCTTAATTTCTATTTGAAAGGTTTATGATCCTCCTTGAGTGGAATCACATCCTGAATAATTTTAGTATCATAAACCTTTATATCTTCATAACTCTAGGAAAAAACATTAGGAAATTCCTTCATTAAACTGATATACCTTTGCCTAACCTCTAGGCTAAGTGTATTGGACATCTTGATGATTTTGGGATCTTCCTGAGTCCCAATGTTGCAATCTTCAACACCCCCATCATTTGTAGTAATTTTAGGACTCCTGGCCACATCATTGTTGTCAAAGAGTTGTTCTAATTGTACCAGGCCTTGGGGATGGTGTTATTTTTTAGCTGCATTATATCCTTTCCAAAAATATTATTTTTGAAGCAGTCATCATTTGTGAACATAGCTGCATCTTCTTCATCATAACAATATTCCTCATCTATATTTAAATTTTCAAATTCATCCTCCATATTAAGGAAACTTTCTATTTGTTTGTCATCTTCAAAAACCTGCTAGTACTTAATGTTATCTAGTACTGCTAGCATGTGCTTGACCTCAATCTCATATCTCTTGTTAGGGAAAATTGGAATCTTGAATATTGAGGCCGAAGTAGCCATGGCATCAACAATCTTATTCTTCCCTCTTGGAATCACCTAAATATTATCCTCTGGAAATTGTTCAAGAAGATCAAGCACTATATTTCTATAGGCCCTCAACCTAGGATGATTTGCTTGGTATATACCCTTTATCTGATTGATAATCAACTCAAAATCTCCATGTACAACTATTCTCTTAGCACCCATTTCCTTCAAAGTATTCAATCCCAATACTAATGCCTCATATTCAACCATGTTGTTTGTGTAATCAAAAAACAAGTTTATAAGAACACAGTTTTGTAGTTCCTCTGGGGAGGTTAATACACACACCAACCCCTGCTCCTTCTCTCCTAACAACTCCATCAAAGCTCATATTCCACATCCGATATTCTGCATTACTTTTTTCCTCTGAACTTTCCTCATTTTTCTCATCAGATTTGTCTTTGGCAATCATATCATTCTCGGGCACTTTCTCTTCAAAATTCGAACCATTAAAGAAAATGGAAGAACTAATCTCAATCTCCACAGAGTAAATGGGATGGTTTTTTGGACGTGCTTTGTTACTGACCATGTATTTAATAAATACTTCCCTGAACAAATTCCTATATTGACCAAACATAGGGATTGTGGCATATGACATATCCATTTGCAAAGTCCCTTTCAACTTTGCATCCCATGACCTAGATAGTAGCATGCCAAATTTAGGAGGAATATCAACAACCACCACATCCATTACCATTTTTTTTTAAGGAATTTGAGAGAAAGAAACCACCAGATATTTGATTAGGCCCCCTTGAATCAAAGGAGAAAAGGTCTTGTAAGGCCTTGTAGTGTCCAAACCCAATTGGTCCATGACCGCCTTGGGCATCATATTATGGGATGGTACTCAATATAACATAGCATTGTGCAGAGTCATATCATGAATCTTCAGAATGACATAGAAAGGGGGAACCTCATCAACATCGCTACTCTCCTCTACACATGGACCAAACAAGATGGAAGGATGATCATCTTGTATATTCAAAGAATCCGAATTTTCTTCCATCTTGAGCATCTTAATAATCTGATTTCTATATTCACTATTATTTATCATCTCATTGAATGGAACATAAATTGTAATTTGGCCATCTCACTTTCAAAGTTAAAGGAAGAAGAGGTTTTCTCTACCTCTTTGATGACTGTCTCATTTCTTGTTTTAGACACTTTCTTTGGAGGTTCTTCCTTCTGCTTTCCTTTCTCCACAACATCCTTTGCAACATAGTCCTTTCTAGGCTAACTTGAAGAAGGTGTATTATTTTGAGCTTCTTTGGTAGGATTTCCCTTTGGAGGATTTGCAAGAACCTTTTTGTTTCAAAGATTATATTGTTTCTGGAATTGCATGATGGCATTCTGCAGCCCTGTCTGGCAATATTCTTTTTCCACTAACAACCTTTAATCATTCTCTTGCATGAATATTTCATTTGCATCCATGAACTGATCATGTTCTTCTTTAGTTAAAAACACTTTTGTTTCATCACCATCACAACAATGCATGTTGTCTTCAAAAGTTTCATCAAAATTTTCATTTACATAATTGTTTTGAAAAGGAGGTCTTATTTGATGATCCCCCTGGTTCCTCTTAGCTCTTTGCCTGATTTGTGGAACTCCTGGTCTCCTTGGATTTCCGGGTGGAACATCAGCATGTTCTTTGGTTTTAGTATTATTATATAAAGACATCCTCTCCCTGTGTTTCTCCATGGTCTTCATCATCAACTCAAACCTCTCTTCTGATGACTGTGAGGTTGAAGGTTGTGCCTTATCTTGAACCTTGTTCATGTCCCTATCAGAATTACCTTTGATATTTCCTGAATCCATTAGATTTACTTCAACTCTATTGCATCACTCATCATATAATCTAGTGAAGTAGATCTTATTTCCCTCAACAACAAATCAAAATCACTTTCAAAGGAATTAGCATATCTAAGTTGAGCAACTCTAGGAGAAGGTTTTACTTCAGTAGGAATTGAGAAGGTTTTATAAATCTAGCTGAAAACTCCTGCACTATTTCATCAGGTGACATTCTCATGTTGTTATACTGGGTTAACAACTGAAGGGGGTTTTTCTTGTCACCCCACTTTGCAAGAAAACTTGTTTCAAAGGCTTCAAAATTTATGATACTTGCTTCTAGGAGAGATCTGAACCTTCTGACTTCTACTGCAAGACTTTCTGCAAACAACCTCATTTTTTCATCTTAAAAATCTACTTCTTCTAGGTATACAAAATCATTGAACCAGTCTAAGTGTTTTTGGGTTGGCACATTGCCTTCAGCATCATACAACTTAATCCTCTAATTATATTACCGAGGAAAATCATGTAATTGAGAAGGTAGAACAAGAGGGGAAAACCTAGCTTCCATGGATGCAGTAAGAACTTGAAGTGGTTGTTGGTTATGAGTAGGAATCACAAGAGATTTAGTAGAGGCAGCTAAAATTAAATCTTGGAACCTCTTCTCGTCAAATATGATCTCTTTCAAACAAGACTCAGATTTAGTTCTGAACATAGTTTTCTCAAATTTCAAATCAAAATCAAGGTCTTCAATTCTTGTCACTCCATCTTTGGGCAAGGATAGATATCTATCTAGACACAGAATTGGTCTTATTGGATTTTCTTTTCTTTTTTGTATGATTTTCTCAGGATCAGACACAGGGATTACTGCTTATGGGTCTGGATTTCTCCTGGTATGAATTATCTTGGGAGCTAGGATTTCTCACTCAAACTAACTTATGCCATTGTTCTCTCTAAATTGGAGTCGCTAGGGTAAATTTAGTCTCAGCCAATAAGGTGTTTGATTCAATGTCACCCTCAAGAATCAAATCTGAAGCTTTAAGTCATTCTTTTCCCAGGGAATATTTCACTTTCGATCCCCAACAATGATGCTAGAATGTTAACACTCTGTAAATTTGTTCGGCTGATAAAAAAAATGACAGAGATAACCTACAAACCAACTTTAGAGCTGGGTACTAGATTTCTTCTCTTAGAGAGTACTCTCTCGTGCCACTTGATATTAATTTGACAATTAATGGCTAGGTTTTGTTTTTTTAGGGTTTTTTTTTAATAAGTTTTCTGGCAAGGAAATGGAGGGACACTCAGGGATATGGAGTCGAATTTCTGAAAACGAATAGAAACAATGACTCGTCTGAGTTATAAATTGTTATTTGCTAAGTGTAAGAAGAAAGGGGAAAACAAGTAAATGCATCAGAGCATTAATGAAATGAATTATGAATTAGTTAGGAAGAAACTTAACACAGTTTAAATTGCTTAATCCAAGAGAATCATAAGATTAATTCTGGGCCTTTAAACTATCCAATTTAAATAGAAGACAGTGCTAATGGAATAAAAAACACAGGAAATACATTCAAAGAGAGAAGACAAAACTCATATCACCACCATTAGAATATTTTCATGGAGACTTCAAAGACTTCTGCATATGTATTCTATTTAGCTTTAGAAAATCACATTCAAGTTTGAACAACTAAATTGAAACCTTGCACTTATTCCAACCCTTAATACATTTGGAACTCCTAATATTTATACAAGTTCGAATTCCTTCTGTTTAAAACCAATTACAATGCTTGAAATGAAATGTTTTAGTTTCTGATACTGATTACAATAATTACAAATGGCAGTTTCGGTATTGGAAACGATTACAATGATTAACAAGAAAAACGTTTTATGCTCCAACTATCGATTCCTCTGACGCTTCAGCGCCTTCCTTTGCCACTTGTTCTTTTCTGGTCTTCTACCTAATCTTCCATATTCAATGACACATGTACATCATCTACTGGTTCCTGGAAAACTGCACTTTGTCTTACCTAGTCGTACTATCTCCTCCCATTGCAAGTCAGAAGGGATATCATAGTCCATCATTTCTTTGATCAAGATCTCCAAGTCAATACAAGAGTCGTATGTCATGACTGGTAGTCCCACTTTCACTTCTTTGAATTGATTCAGAATATCAAAATATGTAATCAGATGTTCAATCGGGGTTACTCCTTTCAGGTTTTCCTCCAGGACTTCAAACTTGGAGTGGTCCATTCTACACTGAGTGAGGCAAGCGTTATATTCTTCCCGATCACATAATTTTCCTTTTCCATCCCAAAATGGTGGGATACATTTAATAAACAATTCTTCAAACAAATCCTTGAATTCTTGCACAATTTTCTCCATCTGTGTTTCCTTGATTTGGACTGATTTCAGCAGGTTATGTTTAGCAATAATCCTCCTAGCCTAGATGATCAGTGTAGTTCTATCTTTGACTCCAATTGTCTAAAGTTATGCAGTAGGGATGGAGTTTAGCAGGTTTATGGCATTTTGGGTCCACTCTGATGGTTTCTTTGCTAAATTCTTATTTACAATAGTGCACCTGCTTCTTGCTGTGATGGCCATGTTGTCTTTATCATTGATGAAATTCAAGTACACTCTGAACTTGGCAGCTTCAACAACTATATAATCCCAAATGATGTGCTTGGCCCCATGCAATATGCCTTTACCTCTCAATCTCATATTCATCTTATCTATCCTTTCCTGCAAGGTTCCATTCTCCTTTTGAAGTTGAGCTTTTCATTCATCCTTTTCTTGCATTTCCTATTTCAATTTCTCTATGTCCCCTTTTAACCCCTTGATTTCTCCCACCTTCAGGATAAATTGTGACATAGCCTGGACAAGTCCTTCAGTGTTTGGTCCAACTTCTGCAGTAGGGGGTACAATTACAACCCTGTTTAGCAACTCTGCATGTCCTTGTGACTAGTTCATCTTTTCTTGCTCTAGGTGCAACACCCTAGCTTTGTAGTCCAATGCCTCTTGTCAAAATGCTTCCTTCTCTTTTTCTAGAGAAACCAGTTATGTTTTTTGTGGATTCTCTATGGCATACATTTTTAGTTTCTTCTTCAAACTCTAAATTAATTTGTCTTTTTCAGACAATGAGGTTTTCACCCCTTGGGGACCTTCAAATTCCAATCTTTTGACCTGAGTTTGCTAGATGCCTTTTCCTGCCTTAACTTTTCTTCTGGTTTCATCATATGGGATGACAGTTTTGAGTTCTTCAAGATTAAACTTAAGTAATCTGAGTATAACATGTCACTGGTATGTCTATGGAATTTGACCTTGTCTGGAGCATTGATGTTGTCATACCTTATATTGATCTCAGACACTTTGTCTTCATCTTCAACTGCTATATTAAATGTCCTCTTCTCAATATCTCTCATTGTGAACAAACAAGATTTATGCTAGGAAATATTTTCTACCTTAGGGACTAAATCCCTCATCTCACTCAGAGAAACATTTCCCTTCTCAACATATTGTTTTGCCAAATATTATTTATATTGATACACTGCTTCAGATTTCTTGTCAAAGATGTATTTTCTACTGCTAAAAGTTCTAGATTTGCCTTCTCTTTGGAGTTTGATTTCCTTTTCAAATTTAACAATTCTTTTACCACTCTCCACCATATCAATATTTACTTGTTCTCTGGGCTCTTCCTCCTCTAATTTTGCAATCTGTGGAGACTGTGTAATTTTTATTTTCTTTGTGGAAGTCTACTGATCATTGGTGCCCATGGCCTATGAACTGCTTCTCTTGTTGTAAATAATTACCTTGGGGACTTTGATTATCTATCTTTGAGGAGATTGTTGTGTTTGGATTTGTTTCAAAGTTGCCTCCACTTATTTCATTTGATTTGGTTGTAAGACTTCTTCCATGTCAGCACAATATTCTAGGTTTTCCAGTTTATCAAAGCCCTCAACATGTTCATGCTCATAAGGGGCCTATTTTCTCATCAATATTCTCTTGGATATGATTTGGTGTGCATCATATCTTCTCCCCTGTAGTTTTGAAAAACCAAACTCTTTGAGATTTTCTTGAATCCAAGATAAACAAGATCTGGATTTGATAATGAAAGGGCCAATGATAAAAGGGAATTTGAGGTTGGAGGTTTTGTGCAATTTCAGAAAATTCTCTATCTCAGATATGATTCTTTTCCTAATGAATTCAAGGGAAAAGACTTTTGGGGTCAGGAAAATAGGCAATAGATAGGGGGATTCCTGACAACCAAAAACCCAGGCCATTGTTGAATGCATGGACAATACCCAGTCCCCCACTCTGTTTTTTGGATTTGGTCGCAGATAGCTCCTCATGTCATCCATAACTCTAGGTAAGTTGGTGTTGAATATTAAACTGTAAACCTTGGATATGACCTTGTTGATGAAAATGAGCAATGTAATCCATTTACATTCAGTTGATATGAATTCTACTTTAGGAAATTATCTCTTATTTTTCTCTATGAAAATATTCAACACAAAGGTGTAATATCTGAAATGCCTTAGAGAACGGAAATTTACCAGCTGCTTATGGATATTATCATCTATGAATTGTTCAAAGCTGATATGGACTGACAAACGAGACTTTGACATAAAAAATGTGAACAAGAAACTGAGCATGACTTTGACTACATATTTTTCATTATCTATACCTAAAACCTGACTCAAGAGGGAACAAACCCATTGGACTTCAATAACCATTATACTCACATTCATTGGCAAGGACAAACTTTCTAAAAAATGTTCTGGTTTGAAAATTGTCTGTAAAAATAGATTTATGACTTCTGATGGACACTCTTTGTATAACCTAATTATCTTTTCTTCATTGAAAGGTTCATACACTACAAAGAAAGACTCTGGTATGCCAAGGGAATATCGAATTGATAGACTCTCTACCCTACATAAGACCTCAGACCCCTTTTTATTTACAATGACTTTCTCTTCCTATGAATACTTCTCTGCACACCAACCTATGAATTCAGGAAAATGGAAAGTGACTTCGACAGCATAAGGGACTATAGTGGCCTAGACTGGTCCAAGGAATGGTATCTTCTTTCCTACATTATCGGACAGGTTTCTTATAGACATAGACATGGGTGAAATGGTAATTTCGGTGTCGAAAATGTTTGAATCTCGGTCAATTAGGGATTCCTCATTTGACACAGGGTCTTTCTATGTTACTGAAGTTATGATAGGGTCCATGGAGGCGATGAAAAATACCTAGAAATGAGCATAAATGACATGAAATTGGCGTACTATTGAGCTACAGTTGAATGGGGGTGGTCGCGCCAACTTTCAAACGTTCCAATATATTTGAAAAATAATAAAATAAACAACAAATTCCCTGTATATAATTTTCCAATTTCGGGGGCATGAGGAAGTGGTTTGGGGCAACCCGCTTCTCTCCTTGAAATGAACCTGATGGCACTATGTGGTCCTGACCGAAAACCATGGTTTAGTTTTCATCCCTCTTTCAGGAATTATACTCCGTGCAACTCCTCCCCCTGAAATGATCCTCGACCGTCGATCTGGAGAGCTCACCATCTGCAACGTATCGTGTCTCATCACCTTAGTGCCCGACCAGATTTAGCTTCCTCCTACTAGATTTATCCCCATCTCTAGTTTGTTAGGCTTCCAAATAGGTTTAGCACCTCGCTAAGTCCTGAAATCTCGATTTCACACCAAAATTTTAATGGTGATAACATGCTCCACCTTACCAACTATGCATTTTCCTTTACTAGCTATCCATGCCCCCATGTATTGGTGTGCGTGAGTTTTTTATATAAAATATATGATAAAATATTAGGTATAAAAATATTATATTATGTATACAAATAAAATTTTAGGTATAAAAATATTATATTCATTTATTTATATTTCAAATAAAAATAATTTTAGATTTCATTTACTACATTTTACTTGCTCACTTGCATGCAATGGTGTACACGTATCCTTTTTATAAACTGTGGAAACTTAAAAATAAAGGTATTTTTTCAACCACCACTTTTTAAAAGTGGTTGATATACTCCAATCGACACAATTAGTTTGGAAAAGTGGAAAATGATGATTTTTTTATATCGACCACTTTTATAAAGTGGTTGTTGCTAGTATATTAACCATAAAGGTGTTTATATTTCTTGCAAGAATTAAGAAATCAATTGGATAATAATCTTTCTCCCATGTTATAGCATCAAATATATTCTATAGTAGCTAGAAACAGATCACCCTTATAGTTACTAAAAATAACTTCACTAGACCATGACTCACAAAAAAAATCATAAACACATTAGGAACATGTGCAATGAAAATTTACTTACTAACCTCCAAAATAAATTGGGGCAATGTAGTTTACATTGCAGGGCCCACCCCAAGTTTCAGGATATTTGAGAGAATAAGAAATCTATTTATATCAAACAAGGGATTTTAATTTTTGTCCAACTTTTTTTCTAAATTGATTTGTTTTACCAAATTCAAACTCAAACTTGGTAATTATACCATAAACAAAATACTAGGAATCATTCAATACAATAGTCCTAGACTAGTTATAGCCACTTCGAGACCATGAAGAATTTACAAGGAAATCTGGAGACCATGAAGAATTTACAAGGAAATCTCTTCATCTTCACCTAACTATTCCATAATATTGTTAGGACATTTTAGTTAATGTGGGAAATTTTAATTAAACTTTATCTCACACCAAACTTTAAATCCTAAGTGAGATCAATCTTGGGGGAACATGTTGCATATTCCTAGATAAATGCAAGAAGGTAGAAGCACAAACACTCTGAATGTCAAAATTGTGCCAATGAGATAAACTCCCACTTACCCATAATCAATGAACCTTGGATAATATCAAGACCTATTATAAGACCTAAAACAATACAATGTGCAATTATTCAACTCTCAATACCAGCACCAAAGAGACCTAACTAGCCAACACCATAAGTGTGCCACTAGTCATAAGAATCAAATAGTAACAAAATTCCTTCAATAGCATATAAAATGAAACTTTCCATCAATGTCATCTTTTCCTACCGATAAAGATTAAAACATGTCCTAAAAGTTAATCAGAGGTTACAAAGACTGTTGTTTGTTCAATAGTAACTCATGATTGAAAATTACAAGGACACTTATTCAATCGACTATGTCAAATAAAAAAAAATGTATCACAATAATAAAAATCCAAAAAACTTACTGCAATGTCCATCCTAGAGTGGATATAGAGATCACTGAGGTTTCTCCATGCCACATAACCTAAAAGAATATTCTATTTTATGCCTTTTTCATGGCCTCTATAGTGTTTGGGATGTGGATGCACATGTGAATAAAAAAAAAAAAAAGCATGTCTGAGAAGATATGCCTTCTTCTTGGCCTTCTCTATGGGTTGTGTAATGTTGGGACAACCCCAAAATACTTAATGTTTGATCATGGTGTGTGTGTTGGCACACAGCGGGAAGACCCGAGGTTAAACATTAATTTACCAACAAATCCCAAAATATCGACTCTTTCGGCATCACCCACAAGCAAGTAAAGTCTCACCTGACATAACTGTGGGGACTGCATGAACTAAGTTTCCACTATCATGGGGGGATATGAGGCGTTCATCCTTATTGTTTACTGAACATTCATTCATATATTTTGTGCGCGAAATAATAAAAACATAATAACTATATGACATATTTATCTTCTTAACCATTCCGCTTGTGCATAGAACCATCAGATACATATTCATATTAACCATTAAGAACCTATTACATGTGCGCAAAAAACATAGTAAACCAACACACCATAACAAAAAACACATCAAGACACATGAATTTAATGTGGTTCACCCCAACAAAGCTATGTCCAAAATGGATGGCTTCTTATATTATTCATTCATCTTCAGTTCATACAACAGGTGCAAACTTCTCTCATACAATAATCTTCATTTAAGACCTAAAACTTCCCAAGTGATTCTATGTTGCAATGCACACATACCTCTCGACTAATAATCAACTCAACTCATACTCAAAAACTACACAAAACAACCAACAGTACTGAACTTACGAACTATTCTCCAACTCTTGACTCTCAACTCTCCATGATCTCCTCTCCCCAAAAACCCATTACATATTTATACAATGATATTAGGGCTTAGCCCGTTACAATGTGGACAAAATGTCCCAAAAATCCTAACTAACTTCTTCCTTCCACCCGATGACTCTTGAATATGCACTAACTATCTTCCATGCACGCTGCTCCTTTGTTGACTTGTCATGCGATCCTGCTCCAACAAGCCTCCAACACTCACATGTGGCTTGTCTTGAGCCACTTCAAAAATTCTTCTGGGTCTCCATGAACTTATGAAATGTCTCTCTTACAATTGTGATATTTTTTTTTTCTTGTGTTTCCTGCTGCGCAATTCCCCCTGTCGTCTCTACAATAATGCTAACTTAAAAAGTTCCTCCTAGGAAGTAATTGAGTTGAGTATGCATGGAAATCCCTCTTCACTTTATTCTTCAATATGGGTAGATGGTTTTCTTTTTTTTCAAGTATCATAAATGTTGCAATACCCAGGCTCTTATTTCTCAACAAGTTATTTTCCCTTGTTCTTTGTGTTCCTATTCTTCTTATTGATCCTTTTTTTGTTCTTGTTTTTCTTTCTACGTCATTTACAACCTCGTTTCCTTCCTATTCTGGGAAATTTTTCTAGCCTTGGATCTACCTCTTCCACTCTTATGGATTTTTCTGTGATGTTTCTTTCTTATTGCACTGCTTCTTTGTAGATGTTGTAGAATCTCTTTCTTTCAGTGATGCCATAACTCTCTAAACCACACCCAAATTTCTCTGCTACATGCTCATCTTTCTCTAGACCATTGGCTCCTAGTTCCCTTGTATAGGCTTTCCTTTTCATCCCTTTAGCTTCTATTATAACCAATCATGGGATGTTATCTTCCTTTTCATGTTCATCACTTCTAGTCCCATATGATTGTACTCTCATGCAATGATTTCCATACTCGATAATAATTTTTCATCACTTGGTGGATCATATGTTTAATTTTCCAACCTGTCCACATCTTCTTTGTGGTTCTCTGTAACTTCTTTCCATCAAAACTTCAACTTATTTTATCACCTGTCTCCGACAGGTTCTATTCTCATTGGTGCCTGAATTTGTAATCTAATCCACTTGTCTTAGCAGTCATTCCTTTCCAAAATGCTTCATTAAATTCATATCCTACGGTGGATCATGCATTATATTTTCAAGCTTGTCAAAATATTCTTTCCATACTTCATTTATGATTACGCAGTGCCACTACTTCTCCATCATGTCCTCTCTTAAATACTTGTTCTGTCATGGTTTCACTTTAATTCCTTCAACCATCATCTACATTGATCTCCAACCTTGCCTTCTTTATTTGTATTCTCTTTCACCTTTCTACGTAGTTCACCTTCCTCTTTCTTATCTGAATCATTTTCCAGCTTATACTTCCATCCTTCAAATTATTTTATTTATTTTCTTCTTTTTCTTTTTCTTTTCCTTTTTATAATACACTATTATATAAGTACTATGGTACACATACTGCATGTTGAGACTAGTGCACGGAAGCCCGACTATCCCTATATAGTTTCATCCGACTACCATCAACCATTCCTTCCATGGATTCTCCATTCAGTTTCTCCAATTGTACAAAACCTACATTTGTCACAAACCTGATCACACGTGGGCCTATCCAATGCATATGGAACTTCCTTGGGTGTTGCAAGAACTTGATATCATAGAGTAACACTAGGTATCTTGTTTGAAACTTCTTCTATTTAATGTTTTTGTCATGTCATGCTTTCTCGCATGATTTCTGCACTTATTGATGGAAACCTGCGACAAATCGATCTTCTCCTAGCTCCATTAGTTTCAACAATCTCTTCTCCATTGTGCCTAAATCTGTAATCTCTATCAACAGAGCAATGTGCAGACTCGGTATAATAAACTCCATAGGAATCACAACTTATTGACCATACGTGAATCTAAATGGAGTATGTCCTATCAAATTCTTTCTTGTAGTCCTATATGCTCATAATGTCGTTGGATTCTTCAAGTCCCAGTAATCTTGACTTATATTGCATACCTTTGTCATCGCATGTTCCAGGATCTTATTGAATGCTTCTATTGTGCCATTTTTTCTGAGGGTGATACGGGGTTCTCTTCCGATGATGAATCTAAAACTCCTCTCTCAATGTTGCAATTGTCCTATTCAAAAGGTGAGTTCCATGATATCTCATAAGTATCCTAGGGCATCCAAACCTTGTCACCACATTTTCAAACAAAAATCGTGCAACTTTCTCTACGCTATAATGTTTGGCTGGTTCTACCTTGGCACATGTGGTTAAGTAGTCTAACACAGTAATGATGTATCTAGATCCCAACCTCTTAGTTGGTGGATTAATTGTCCCAAAAAAGTACACTTCCCATTTATCAAAGGCTTGTAACATTGCTTCGGGTATTAAATGCATCTCATATCTCCTTGAAGGTTTCCCTAGTCTCTAACAAACATCACAACTTTGGTAGAATTTCTTAGCATCTTTGTGAAGGGTAGGACACCATAATCATGCGTGCAAAGTATTCTGAGATATTGTTTTTCTTGCATAATTTCCTCCTGCAACACCTTCATGTGCCTCTTACAATATCATATGTCTTTCATTCTCTTATACACATTGTCACAAAATACCATCTGCGTCAAACTTGTATAAGATTATTGCTATCAGCTAAAAGCCTGTTTCCTTCACTACTAGCTACTTTTTCCACGCCACTGTATAGTCTAGTGGGGTTAATATTGTACTCAATAATTGAAATATGTCTGTGAAATAGTCATCAACCATCTTAATTGAAAATAAATGTGCATCCGGTAAGTTGTCATCAAAATTTCTACATCTTCACATGACAATATGCATGATAAGTGATCCGGTCCCGAGTACAATTTTCCTGGTTTCATGACCACCTCAAAATCATATTCTTGGAACAATAATAGCCATATGCATACTACACCCCTCGCCCCCCAACATTGGCTTGTTAAATATGTATCTCAGTGCAAAATGGTTTGTATACATCTTAATGTGAGATCCCAAAAGATAGTGTCTAAACTTCTGCAAGGCATACACCATTGCCAAACGTTCTTGTTATTTCATAGTATATTTCTATTGTGTAGATGATAACTTCTTTCTTGCAAATGAAATCAAATCTCCTTCTCCAAGATGTGATATAAATGAACCTAATGCTATCGATTATGCATCCACATGAATGTAGAACTCCTTCTTCCAATCTGGGAATATCAAAATCAATGCGGTAACCAACTTCTTCTTTAGTGTGTCCAAGCTCTTTTGACATTCCTCGTTCCATTGAAACTTAACTTCCTTCTTCAACAATTTCTCCATAGGGGTTTTGATCTGCACATATCCTTTGATGAACTTTCTATAGTATCTTGTATGACCAAATGTGGCTCTCAACTATCGTACTAAAGTTGGTGGTGGAAAGTCAAAAATCACAACTATCTTTGCAGGGTCAACTAACAATCCTTGTTTTCACACCACATGGCCCAAGAATATTCCAAAAGGTGCGCAAAAAACACATTTCTTCAAATTCAATGAGATCTGATACTAACTACACCTATCCAACATTAAGCACAAATTTTTGATATGATCTTTCAATAGACTAAATATCGTCCAATCATATAAATAGACTTCTAAGAGCTTATGAATGAACTCTTTGAAATCTGTGACGACAACTCTGGAAAATATTGTTGGTGCATTCTTCAATCCAAATGGAATAATTGTGTAATGGTAACAAGCCCATTTTGTTGCAAAATTGGTCTTATGTCTGTCTTCTTGCGTAATCTTGATTTGGTAGTATCCTAAGAATCCATCCATGAAAGAGTAAGTCTCTTACATATTTCAGCACTTCATCTATAAATGGGTTATGAAATGGATCGTGTAAACAAGCATCATTCAACATTCTCAGATATAAAAATATCTTAATTCCTCCTATCTTCTTGTTCTTAACTACCATTGGAGTGATCCATTCTGATTCTTCAACAAGTTCTATAATTCCAGCTTCCAACATCCTCTCTATCTCTACTTTTACCTTGTGCTTATACATCAGGTTCATTCTATATGGTATCGTCTTCACAAGTTTGGCATCTAGTTTTAGCAGAATCTTCATTTATTCTAAATTCCCAACAATCTCTTTCATCTTTGAGAACGTAGTTGGAAACAGATCCTGGTATTCTTGTAGTAAGTCAAAAATCTTCTCGATTGTCTCATCGCTATAGTAGTCTCCTATGTTCACAAACTTAGGCTTACCTTCTTTACCAATGTTCACTTTGAGTGTTCTTAGGGGATTTTTGTGTGTGTGTATATATATATGACTCAAGCTTCGGTCCTTCTACTACACGCTCCCTTTCGGTTTCTAATATCTGTGAATTCCTGGGGTCTTGTTGACCAAAATTTGGTCATCTATATTTTTCCTCTCTTGGATTCATAAAATATTTGATATGAAAAGAAGACATTTTTTGAACTTTTATAAGTTTACTCTGCAACCCTCGGTCTCATCTTCTTCATGTAATTTTTGGATCAGAAATTTGTTTATGCATGCCTAAGTTTTTCAAGATCTAGTTTAAAGGTCTGAATGAGAGATTATGAAGAAGTTTTCTAAGTATCATATTCTCCTCTCCATTTTCTAATTGTGAAGTACTCTCCTCACTTATCTCCCTCACCTTCCATATCCACACTTAACCATTTTTCTCTTTTCGCCACTCTTCTCCATATGCTCCACTAGTCTCTATACTTAGACATTTTTGGGACTCTTCCTTTATCTCCTCATTGAGTTCGCAGGTTGGCAGGTTGGTGGAACTTCATCTCCATCCACTTTCCCATGTCATAAGTCCATTTCTACACTACACTTAACCATTTTTTCAACTTTATGGGTTCTCATTTCAATCCATCATCCTCCAAGTTTTGTGATCTCCACTTTGCACCCAAAGTTCCATGATCTACATTTTGGACCATCAGATTTGTTGTAGGTGTCGAGCCCCTAAATTATTTTATCCCTTCTGCATGAAATTTTGACCGACCACCTTTACACACTTAACATATTTTCCATCATCCATAATCTCGGGCTAGCGGGTTCCCAGGATGGAAGGTTCCCAGGTTGGCGGGTTCATACAAGCTCCATCTTCAAACTCGCTCAAGTCCGACTGACCTCCCTTATACACCTAGTTTCTTTGGATAAATCATCAAACCTTGGGTTCGTGAATTGGAGGGTTCATGAAAATTTCATGGTTAACTTCACTCACCTCCTCTCCCTCATCCCCTCTTGTCCCATCTCACATACTTAGCCAAATTCTCAAAGCTATTCCAAGGCATGAAAACCAACGGATGAGAATATGAAATGTGGCAATGATGTGAACCATTCTTGTGATGACACATGGGAATGAATCATTGATGACATGGCATGAGGTGGAAGATCATAGGATCCAAAAAAATATTATTTTATTCGACAATTTTCCAAGGGCCGAATCCTCCAAGCTCCATAATTTCTTCTCTTCTCGTGTTTCTTTCTAAGTGTATCAAACACTTAGTATTATATATCACGAATAAATTAATATCCCAATGCATGTGGGATATAAATTTAAACCAAAAAGTCAAATTTTATTAAGGGAAGCACGAAATTCATCCAAGGGCCCACATTTTCCAATCAATTTTGATCAATGGTGGTTGAGCGTTAATCTTGCGGATGTCATAACTTGAACTTTGGGTGTCAAAATTGCATAGAATTTATACCTTTGGAAAGGTATTTTGATGTAGAATATGTTGGTATAGGTTTCAAGTGATGAAAGTTGATGCATTGTTCTCAAAAATTAAAATTTCAGTCAGCTTCATTTTTAATGGGCCTGCATGAGAACTCAACTTCACGAGCTCATATCTTGAGATCTAGGCGATGGATTCGCACAAAATTTATATCGTTGGAAAGATGTGATGATGAAGAGAACATTATAAGTGGTTTACATGGATAAAAATTTGGTTTTCACTTCCATAAAATTAAATTACGGTCATCCCCTTTTAATGGAAAATTAATTAAATTTTTAAAACTAAAAGTTTAATTAAAAATGTTATTAAAAAAGGAGAGGGACCTTTTTTCAATATACTTATATTAATGATGTGATTTAATTAAAGAGGAATTAATGAGACATTAATTAAAGAAAATGTTTCAAGAATAAACTTGTACGGGAATTTCTATAAGGGAGAAACCCTAACTACTCAAGTAGTTAGAAAATCTCTTCTTAAAAAGAGAATAGAGGCATCATCAAGGGTCCAATAATCATTATTTTCAGAGGGTCAGGGTGGAATATCAAAAGAAGAATATGGCACAACCATGAATACACAATCAAGCTTCTGATCAAAAGAAATAAATCTCCATCTTCTCCATTTTTTTTTATATTCTTCTACACCACTTCTCATAGCTTTATGCTTGAATCTCAGAGTTGGGAACAAGGTTGAGTTGTTGAGTGTTATTCTTGTATTATTATAATATATTTTCTTATATGATCATGGATTATTTGCAGCCACATACATGGCTATCAAATATTTTGTAATGAATAACATATTTCATGAATGAAACTCCACAAAGAATTGCTTCGAGGTTGATCTTGACTGTATCTTGTATCTTTGATTTTTAAGTATGAGATATTTGAGGTGGACCTATCAAATTTTCTTTTGATCTTGATAGAAATACTCTTTTAAAAGTCTTTCAGATGATCAAATTATTCTCTCTTATTTTTCATGAAGAATACATGGATGTATTTATGTATGATTAAGAATATTGTGTGTGATGTCGATCACAATTTAATTTTGATGTTGAAGCCCTCCTTAAATATTTTGCTATTGTAAAAAGACTTTTGCTGAACATAAAGAACATATTGGGTTATTGAAGAACCATTTTCATTTAAATCCAAGGAATAAATATTTGGGTTTTTTTTTCTAGCACTCTCCCTACTCCAAGATATTCAAAGTTATATCTTTTAGCCTAAGAGGAGAACCACCTCTCTAAAAATGAAGGGGGACTAATGTCCTGATGAGGTTGTCATTTTGGTCCTGACATATTCAAGCGTCAACATTTTTGGTGACCATACTGGGGAATGATTTATTTTCAAGATATTTGAGGAACCAAAAATCTTCATGGATCAAATTTTCGAGAAGAAGATTCAAGAAAATTGCTTCTTATTTTAAGCATGGCTCACTTTTTTTGTAATTTCAAAAAGAAACGAGAAGCACCAAAGATTCGGGAGAATGAACTCCCTGGAAACTCCATTGCAAAAATTCAAAATAAAGGGTTTCATTCGTGTCATAATTCTTCTTTATATTCTTCATCAATCCCATCAATGGCTTTGCAAGACTCGGAAAAAGGGAGAAATACTCAAAGAAGGAGGTGATTTCATAATACCCCTTTAAATCTACCAGAAATACACTTTCAAATGCCCAATATTCCTATTGAAATTTTTTCTACATTCTTTGGGGATGCTTCAGAAGATGCATAACAACACTTGATTAATTTTAAAAGTACATGTTTTGATTTCAAACTCATAGAAGACAATTTTATATGTATATTATTCCTACAAACTCTACGAGAGGATGTTCTTGAATGGTATAGTTCATTAATGCCTAACTCCATTACTGGTTGGGATGTGTTAGAAGATTCAATTGTGGAAAAGTTCATCCCAAAGGTGCATTCATATGTTTTTCTTGATGTTTTAAATGTTGCTTCCCACCCACCCTCTCCCACATGGACACAAAAAGATGAAATGAATGATTCAGAAGAAGAATATCATGAAACACTGCAAGACTTTTATGAATCAAATCTTGTTGTTGAGAATGAAGGCAAGAATTTCAAATACGAAGAAAAGGATATCAGCATCTCATATACTCCATATGAGGAAGAAATTAAAGAGTCTCCACCAAATATGAAAGAAGAATTAAGCCAAAATAAAGAATAATTGGTAGAAGAATACCATCTTGAGAACGAAGAAGATAGCCATTGCATAGAAGAAGAACATTGCAAAGACATCACCAAGACATCGCCAATGAAACAATAATATTGAATGTGGAAAAACAAGAAAAAGAGAATGTTTTCAATAAATAAATTTCTCATTTGATTGAAGATAGCATCACTCTAGGGAAGCCAAGAGTAGATTATATTGAATATTGGTTCGAAAGTATTGTCAGCCCACCAACACAAACAACTCTTGTGCACACATTGCCATATCCCATTGTGGTACATTTTGGGCATGCTCCTGATTTTCATGCTCCTAATTTATTGGTAGCAACCCCAATCATTTTCTTACTTCTGGAGCCCATTTCACAAGTTAATTGGATGCTCGAATGGATCCATTGGAAATATGCCTATACCTAAGGTTCCCCTTTCTTTCAAGTAAGTTAGGGTAGGTAGATCATGTATGTATATATTTTGTTTCTTCAATTCAGTTTTGCATAATAAGGTAGTATTTGTATTTAAGTTTGAAGATAAATCCATGAAAGAAGAAGAATTATAAGAATTCATTGTGAATATGAATCCATAGCCCAATGGAGAAGACAACTGGTCTTGATATTTTGGTGTTCTCAGTAACCCACAGGGGGTCACAGTCCCACAGTTGGAGCCAGTTGTTGACCAAAATTCAGTCATCTATATTTTTCTGCTCTTGGATTCATACAAGCCTTGATATGAAAAGAAGACATTTTTTGAAATTTTATAAGTTCACTCTGCAACCCTCAGTCTCATGTTCTTCATGTACTTTTCGGATCAAAAATTTGTTTCTGCATGCCTAAGTTACTCAAGATCTGGTCTAAAGGTTTGAAGGAGATATTATGAAGAATTTTTCTAAGTATCATGTTCTCCTCTCTATTTTCTAATTGTGAATTACCCTCATCACTTATCTCCCTCAACTTCCATCTCCACACGTAACCATTTTTCTCTTTTCAACACTCTTCTCTATATGCTCCACTAGTCTCTATACTTAGACATTTTTGGGACTCTCCCTTCATATCCTCATCAGGTTCGTGGGTTGGCGGGTTGGAGGACCTTCATATCCATCCACTTTACCATGTCATAAGTTCACTGCTACACTACACTTAACAATTTTTTCAACTTCACGGATTTGCGGGTTCAAGCCCTCATCCTCCAAGTTCCATGATCTCCACTTTGCACCCAAAGTTCCATGATCTACATTTTGGACCATTATATTTGTAGTAGGTGTCGAGCCCCTAAAGTATTTTATCCCTTCTGCATGCAAGTCCAACCGACCACCTTTCCACACTTAACATATTTTCCATCATCCATAATTGTGGGTTGGAGAGTTCATAAAAGCTCCATATTCAAACTTTCTCTCATCCGACCAACTGCCCTTCTATACTTAGTTTCTTTGGATCACTCATCCAACCATAGGGTTGTGGGTTGGTGGGTTTAGGAAAATTTCATGGTTAACTTCACTCACCTCCTCTCTCTCTCATCCCCTCTTGTCCCATCTCACATACTTAGCCAAATTGTCAAGGCTATTCCAAGGTATAAAAACCATCGAATGAGAATATGACATGTGGAGATGATGTGGAAAATTCCCATGATGACATGTGGGAATGACTCATTGATGACATGGAATGAGGTGGATGATGACAATATTCCAAAAAATTATTATGTTATTCGACAATTTTCCAAGGGTCGAATCCTCCAAGCTCCATAATTTCTTATCTTCTCGTGTTTCTTGCTAAGTGTATCAAACACTTAGTATTATATATCATGAAGAATTTAATATCCCAATGCATGTGGGATAGAATTTTAGACAAAAAATTTGAATTTTATGAATGGAAGCATGAAATTCATCCAAGGGCTCACATTTGCCTATCAATTTTGATCGACGGTGGTTGAGCGTTGATCTTGTAGAGGCCATAACTTCAGCTTCAGGTGTCGAAATTGCGAAAAATTTATACTGTTGGAAATGTATTTTGACATAGAAGATGGTGGTATAGTTTTCAAGTGTTGAAAGTTGATGCATTTGTCTCAGAAATTAAAATATCATTCAACTACATTTTTAATGGGCTTACATGACAACTCAACTTCATGAGCTCATATCTTGAGATCCGAGTGATGGATTTTCACAAATTTTATATAGTTTGAAATATGAGATGATGAAGAGAACATAAGAAGTGGTTTACATGGATACAAAGTTGTTTTTCACTTCTAGAAAATTAAATTACAGTCCTCTTTTAATGGAAAATTAATTAAATTAAAAAAAATAAAAGTTTAATTAAAACTTTTATTAAAAAAGGAGATGGACCCATTTTCAATATACTTATATTAACGATGTGAGTTCATTAATGAGTAATTAATGAGGAATTAATTAAAGGAAATGTTTCAAGACTAAAATTGTACGGGAATTTCTAGAAGGGAGGAACCCTAACTACTCAAGTAGTTAGAAAATCTCTTCTTGAAAAGAGAAGAGAGGCTTCATCAAGGGTCCAATAATCCGTATTGTCAGAGGGGAAGGGCAGAAGATCAGAAGAATAAGAAGGTGCATCCATGGATACACAATCAATCTTCTGATCAAAAGAAAGAAATCTCCATCTTCTCCATTTTTTTTATATTATTCTACACCACTTCTCATAGCTTTATGCTCGAATCTCAGAGTTGGGCACAAGGCTGAGTTGTTGAGTGTTCTTCTTCTATTATTCTAAGATATTTTCTTATATTATCATAGATTATTTGCAGCCACATACATGGCTATCAAATGTTTTGTAATGAAGAACATCTTTCATGAATAAAACTCCAAAAAGAATTGCTTCGGGGTTGATCTTGATTGTATCTTGTAAATTTGAGTTTTAAGTATGATATATTTGAGGTTAACCCATAAAATTCTCTTTTTATATTGATAGCAGTACTCTTTTAAAATTATTTGAGATGATCAAATTATTCTCTCTTATTTTTCATGAAGAAGACATGGATGTATTTATGTATGATTAAGAAGATTGTGTGTGATGTTGATTACAATTTAATTTTGATGTTGAAGCCCTCCTTCAATATTTCCTATTGTAAAAACATTTTTTCTACACATAAAGAGCATATTGGGTTATTGAAGAACCATTTTCATTTAAATCCAAGGAATAAGATTTGGGTTTTGTTGTCTATCACTCTCCCTTGTCTATCACTCTCCCTACTCCAAGATATTCAAAGATATATCTTTTAGACAAAGAGAACCACCTTTGTAAAAATGAAGGGGGACTAATGTCCTCATGAGGTTGTCATTTCGGTCCTGGCAGGTTCAAACGTCAATGGGTCTTCATCCTCCTAGTCTTCTTGAGAAACATTATAATAGTCTAGTACCCCCTCAATTGTCACATAAAATCTAGGTACACTATACAAGTGTATGGACCTTATAGAGTCCTCTGATGAAAAAATATTATTCTTGATAACCTGCAAGGATGAATCAATCAAAGGATCATCATTTTCAAAGATGAATGCTACCTTGAAGTTCTTAGTAAACTCTTCTTGATCTTCTGTCCCTGTGCACACTTCTAGTTCTATGTACCAATTATTTGGAATTTCCTCAATAATATGCACAAACAACTGTGTCAACTCTTACTAAGGTACTACTATCCATGTCACGGTA
Source organism: Picea engelmannii (assembly GCA_009831015.1). Classification (NCBI taxonomy): domain Eukaryota; kingdom Viridiplantae; phylum Streptophyta; class Pinopsida; order Pinales; family Pinaceae; genus Picea; species Picea engelmannii. The sequence continues at coordinate 860,186 of ML784779.1, read as the reverse complement.
CACTTTGTAATATGGTCTACTGGCCAAATTAATCCATTATACTTCAACATAGCATGTTTTTTCTCTATCTCGAACCTAACCTGTAGGAACCTTTTGCAGTATTGTCAATCCTCTATTCTATCCTTATGTGCAACCCACCATCTAGCTGAAGTTTCTTTTAATGAAAAATATATCACTAATAATATTTGCTGATATGATATTCAAAATTCAAATTCTCTTAAAAAATAATCTACATCAATTAGTCCATCCTACCTTAGAGGTTCAACTATTTCAATTCCAATCCATCTCAACGCGTGGGTAATCCTAGAACATTTTCTTGTTGATACTCCATTCAGTCTTTGTTTCCAATTCTCCATAGCCTCTTCTGAGTATAATGCACATGAGCTAATACTCCGCCAACTGAGTACACCCTCATTTGTATGATTCACATAATCATCCATCCGCGCAATCATATTATATAGATTATCAAGTTCTTTTGCCTTCACTAGTTCTACAAATATTCTTCCTTCAATGGGATGTAACGACACAATAAGCTTCAAGACTTCTAATTCAAATACCATCTACCCCTTCTTTAGATCAATGATAGCATGGTTATCAAATTCCCAATAAAGTCCCAATAGTTTTGGATAAGGTGTATTGTCATCTAGTATTTCGATCACTTTGAAGTTTTCTATACTGCACACTCCATCAATATTAACACTTACCCCTGTCATCTTTCCAACTTGAATTATTTTATGTTCATTCGCTAGTCTTAACTGTATAGGTGACCAAATCAATTTCGTCTGGCCCATCATCTCCAAAGTCTCCCTCTAGATGACATTCACATCAGACCCTAGGTCTAGAATAATATTGTCCATGTCATAATCTCCTATCTACGCATTAAGTTGGAACTCCCTATTCATTCTATTTTTGTGGTTCACTTGGTTAATTTCTCAGTGTGTGACATGTATCTCTTTTTCTTGTACACAATGGTCAATCATTCCACGCATAATACTCAAAGAAGACTCATCTTTCATTAATTCTAAACAACTTCTTAAAAAATTGTGCAAAGTGCTTACCTTTTCAACTTTCTTTTCTGAATGGTCATAAACTAGAGGCATATCATACATTGGTAGTCTATCATACAATGGTGGCATAGTTGAAGTCTATGCTATCCATTATGTTCCAACCACTTCTTTTCTTTCTTGCTGGTAGGCATATTTCTCTTTTCTCGGACTAAACAACGGAGAAGGCTCTGCTTCTTTCCTTACCCAATAGTGGATTATATTCCCTTGATCTATCGCAACATCTCTGGTTGTCATCCCTTCATGCGTAACCCCTACTATGTTAAGTTGTTCATCGCATTTTTATACTACTATCATCTGCACATTTTCATTCCTCTTTTCTTTCCATTTTGTGGTCAACTATGGGAAATCCTCCATTTCATGGTCTAGCACTCTGCAATATGTGCATGTCATGTAGGGATTCGGGTAGTTGTGCACTAAATGTCCAAGTTGATTGCAATTATAACATACAATTTCTCCTCTTCCTCTTCCAAATCCTCCTCTAGTTGACCTCTAAACTCTCCTATTCCTCCTTGATTAAAACCTCTGGGAGTATTATATACTCGAACTCCTCCTTATGATTCTTCACCTTGGACTCTTTATGCATCTGCATTTCTCTCCCTCATCAAATCAAATGCACGAAAATCCTTTTCTTCATGTCTTATGGGATTACAAAAGTTACAAAATAGGTTCCTCCTAGTACTCCGATCTTTCTACATCAACTGACAGTTATGAGGGTGGTGACCCGTCATCTTGCAAATCTCACACCATAGCCCTAATGGATTTGGAGCTCCCATATTCAAATATTGTTGAAAGGTTGTACATTCATCCTGATGATGACCCTCTATTCGACAAGTGATACACAAAATTACCTCACGCTTTTCTTTTCCTTTCGTAATTTATTGTAACTAAATAGTCAATGCAACCAGCTGTGACTGAACTTGATTCATCCTTGCATTATTCTCTCTTACAAGGGATGCTTCCAATTTCATAGCAATTTCTAGAGATTATGACTGCATCGCAATATTCTAGTGCATCAAAGGGAAACATATATGTGTCAATAATCCTGCAATAAACCACTCTTTGCGTCGCTCATTTGGAATCTCGAATGTCAACCGATCCTTTAGTATTTTGAATCTTTGATCATAGTCCCACACTGATTCATTTACTATCTGATTGATTTTCTTCAGCTTTGTAATGTACTATGACTGAGACTTAGGCTTCTAGAATTCTTTCAACAAGTCTTTTTGTACCTCTACCAATGTTCTAGTTTGTCCCGCAAGCGTAGTGTTATGATATTTCATGTGCCATAATAATGCATGATCTATGAAATTAATCGCCAATTGTGCAATATTCACATCATTGTCTAGGACGTTCTATATAGTCCATATTGTGTCACAAATGAATAAATGTTGTTCGTGATCTTCTGAACCAACCCCTTGAAAGTGAGGCATCCTTAAGGTGGGATCTACTCTTTCCATCGTTTTCTGTGTGGTACTCTTTCCTGATAACACTAACTGATTCTGACTCAGCATCCTACTTCCACTACTCTAATTACTTCTAATAATATTGTTACTACCTTCACTAACTACAATTGAAAATTTTTATGATCTTACCTCAGTTATTGTGATGCACACGAGGTTGTGGGTTTGACGCAGAGTCGTATATGAGTGGGATCCTCTTCTACTCAACTAAGATGAAAGATATTTTCCTCTTCTATGCGTATAATTTCTTCGATATGGAGTATTACACTAGTGTCTCTTTCCTCGATATCATTATGTTTCCCCTCTCTCTCAGCCACAATCCTCTTCTTATCCAGTCTAAATCTCTTACCATTGTGCAATACTCTGATTTATCGATTCGTTACACACTCTTCTTTTCTCAACATCCTCAGCCCATCCATTCCTCATTCCTTCTCTTCATCCCTCTCTATGCTCAAATCATTCCCTGCTCATCCCTCAGTTCCCCTATGTGCGCGAAGGTGCTTAGCAATAAGATTCCATTGTCATAACTCTTTTGTTTCACAACAACATATTAATCCATGTAGATAATGACTTCAGGTATCTTCCACGTGGTTCTTTAAATAATTCCCTCTCAGCAACACTATACTACTGAGTACAATCTATGAAAAATTTAGTAATGTAACCTCTCAACACACTATCCAACTAGTATTCAACTACGGATGATTGCTTATTTCTTATTGCATTAACTTGTCAAATCAATTCAGGAGTCCAATTATTATGAACCACGGTCCAATATATTTTGATATTTTCAATAAATATCTAGATCCACTCGGTTAAAATATTCAGAAAGTCAGAGAAGAAATTTTCAGGAAAATATGTGAACACATACATTTGTAGCCATTCCTCTGCACTGATCTATGGATTCCTATTCTAATATACAACAAACTTGATCTCCTTTGTTTTAAAACATTGTCCAATATCCTCCTTGGTAGGCCTCTACATCCCCATCATTCACAAATCTCAATCCCGACAATGAAACCATTTGTTGGCACGTAGTGGGCAGACCCAAGGTTAGACATTAATTCATGAACAAATCCCAAGATATCATCCCTTTCGGCATCATCTGCAAGTAGGTGAATTCTCACCTGAGGTACCTATGGGGACTTCAAGAACCAGGTTTCCACAATCATGGGGGAATATGAGCCATTCATCCTTACTGTTTACTTAACATTCCTTCATATATTCTTTGTGCAAACTCATAACAACATAATAACATATTACAGATTTATCTTACTTAACCATTCAAAATGTGTGTGGAACCATCGGATACATGATCATATTAACCATTAAGCAACTACTACATGTGCACAACAAACATAGTAAACCAACATATCATAACATCAAACAAATAAAGACATGAATTTAACGTGGCTCACCCCAACTGGGCTACATCCATAATGACTAGCTTCTCATATTATTCATTCATCTTTATTTCATACAACAGGTGCACACTATGCTCATAAAATAATCTTCAGTTAAAACCCGAACCTGCCCAAGCCGTTCTATGCAAATGCACACATAACTCTTGATTGATATTCAACTCAATTCATACTCAACAACTCCAAAATACAACCAATAGTAATGAAATTATGAGCTATTCCCCTACTCTGGACTCTCGACTCCCCAATATTTCCTCTCCCCAAAAACCCATTACATATTTATACAATGATATTAGGGCTTAGCCCATTACAAGGTGGAAACAATGCCCCAAAACTCCTAACTAAATTCATCCTTTTGCGTGCTGGCTCTGGAATATGCTCTAACTGTCTTCTGCGTGCAATGCTCCTTTTCTAACTTCTTGTGTGATCTTCTCTTGCGCGATTCCAAAAATTTACCCAAAATAGCTTGCCCCAACAATGTCCATCTTGTATTGTTTTCAAGTAAAATCACCTCTTCCCTCTAAATTCTACTTCTAAGAGATTGGGTCTCGGGGTTTATTCATGGTGTGCATCTTGGATTGTTTCCAAGTAAAAACTTATCTTCTAAGAGATTTTACCTACATTTATGGGGCAAGTAGGTTGATAAAATACACAAGTCCAAATTTAGGGAGAAAGAGAAAATACAATATGCAATCATTGCATTCATTTCAGACTAGAATAATGGTCATCTTCCTTTTAAAATAAAATGGACCTTATGGTGGCTTGCCATCGGAAATATCATTTGAGATATAGCATTCCTACAACAAATTTCCTCATAATCAACCTTTCATCAATTTGATAAAGATCTTGCTAGGTATTTTCACAATACAAAGTTTGATTTTACACATTTGATGAATGTATGCACAAATAGGAAAAATTCTTCTACCAAAAAAAAAAAAAAACATTGATGCCTCAAACCTTGGGTTCACAGTTATCTTTACCACCAAAAGTTCAATTTGACGATTTATATATTTCTTTAGTTTTCAGTAATCGGTATGAGCCCCCAGTGAGCAATTCCAAGTAATAAAGACCTTTTAAAAACACATCTAAAAAAATAGATTTTGTTTCTTCTTCCAATAAATGGATGGGAGATATGTATACAAATTTCTATAAAAAGAAATGCATTTATAGAATTATCAAGCTTCATTCAAATCAACGTAATAGGGAAACTACAATCCATTCACTCACTTGATGAGAATTTTACAAGAGTTTCTTGGAAGTTTCTGCACAAACCCACACATTTAATAATAATGCTCACTAATGACTCTTGTTTTAGTATAGTAGAAAGCAATTGAATCCAACATATAAACCATACAATTACAATAAACTATGCCAATTGAACAAGTAATTCTATAAATCTATGAATCTTTGACATATTTCCTTGTAAATGATTTCATTTCTATCACGAATAAAAGGGATAATTGTTAAAACAATAGATGACTTGGAAACAAGAAATAATTAAACAATGATCGAAATTTAAAACAATTACTTAGAAACAATAAATAACACTATAATGATCGAAATTGAAATCTCTCATAAATAGCAAGGATAATTTTTAAAATAGTAAATGACATAGAAATAGAAAACATCGATACAATGATCAAAATTGAAAGCAATGACTTAGAACAATATTATCCCTATAATGATCAAAATTGAAAGCAAGGAGTATTTGAATAACATTAATTGTCCTTATCTTAGATGTTATGTCTCTAATTAGAAGGGCACGTGGAAGTTGCCTTTTGATGTATCTGGGAAACAAAGCTCTATCTAGGATTGTACCTTCTAACTATATCCCAACATAAAAAAAATTAATGCAAAATACTAAATGGAAATGAAGGAGAACAAATGAAGGTACATTAGTGATGATGAAATAAATGTGTTCATACATATCAACACACAAACAAACTATTTTCCAGCCTATGAAAAGACAATAACTCTAACTACTTGCAAATCAACAAGGTAAAATTGGAACCTTAAACATAGCCACTCATATATGTTGAATTTTTTATGAATTTTTGTTATTAATATCTAAAAATATGATAAAATTCTATAAATATGGATCAAAATGCATGTGTTGAATGTTAGACCCCTATGAAGAACACTAAAATAGAGAGAGTAATAAGAGAAAAAAACATAAAAGCTCTAATCTCTTATTTCCAAATGATGCATAATGATAAGTTTAGAGGTATAACCATGCCTAGAAATAAATATTACCTATGAGGATTGTCAAGTTTGGCTACTCTCTACCCAATTTCAACTTTTGTGGCAAGAATTGAGTAGTTTGGAGATGTTGTTAACATAAATGAATATGCATGAACAATAAATCAGGTATGAAATATAAAATGATCCAAAAAGACCACTCTAAGTGGCTGAAAACATTTTTTAAACCAAGTTTGTTGAGGATAATTAAGCATTCTATACTTACAACTCCCAACATTAATAAATCGGACTCGGTGTGAGCAGTCAGAGTCCATAATCTATGACACAACCAAAAAAAGGGTCAGTCAAAGCTTGATGCCTAAATTCTTGAACATGGGTGCTGTGCATTCCATTTATTGGAATCCTCCTTTGACATAATATTAGTATAAATATCTGTCCATGAATGACGTTTCCATGTGAAAGAAGAGTCATAACCAAGTATTGACATATTTGAACTAGAAAAAACATTGGGCATTTGACATTATCCAAAGTCCTCTACTCTGTATAGAAACAAATTGATATCGTGGCATCCAATACTTCAGAAAGAATCTAACCAACACCCAAAATGACTCCATTGCATCAATTCAAAGAGACCTAAAATTAGGTTTCTTCAAGATTCCAGAGAACACAGAAAGGATTTTTACTGAAGTTGAAAATTGGTAGAAGGGCATAGCACTACCTTTCATACTCTAATGAAATATCTATGATAATGGAACCTGCAATTTTGAGAACCCAACATTAATATAATGGCATGCACTTGAAAGTTGAAGAATAAAAGGATGAAGAATAAAGTATTTCAATAATTTCATTTAACTGGATTTAACTTATTAAATGTTTGTTAATTAAGGTTCTTTAAATGTGTTTTTTAAGGTGTGTTTTAAAGTGTTAAGAACCAAAAACCAATATAGCATAGAAAAACCTCAGGAAAAGTACTCAACACCTTGAAAAAGAGATAATTTTAGATAATAAGCCTCTTCGAGGGAGCAACCTCCTTTTACCCCACTTAAATGTTCAAGTACAAGATGATTCAAAATGAAAATGTCTCCTTGGTATATATAGGAGACTAGGAGGTATAATTACAANNAATGGCCTAAAGCCGACATAAATAAAATAACATTACTAATATAATATGCCCCAATTAAGGGGTAATGAGCCAATATTAGGGCTTAACATGCCCCTCCCCTTGAGACAAGTGTTGTCTGCAACGCTTGAGTAACTCTGGATGCTTTTGTATAAAAGACTCATCTTCCCAAGTGGAATATTTTGTAAAAATTTCGATACAAATTAATGTATTCCTGCGATTCTCCTGATCTAACAAGTTTTGCTATTGTTAAATACAGAATTGCTTCTACTATTACTTTTGCGGAAGCAATTTAAACCACGATCACAACCACAATGCACAGAGTGAAATATCAATAACACACAACACAAAAGTTTTACCGGGAAAGCGTAAAGCTAAAAACCCCACTATCATATATTATGTATATCATGAATCATGAAACAATCTCATACAAAACTCTAATCCAAG